>JAESUZ010000930.1:0-276887 GCA_017311185.1 Proteles cristata cristata
CTCACACTCTGCCTCTCTCAGTCTTTCGAATATAAACGTTAAAAAAAAAATGTAAAGAAACCAGCATTATTTGAATAAAATAAAAAATAAGTAGAGTACAAGATAAAACTTTAACATGTTCCTAAAAGGCCCTGAAACATAAGGCAGGGAGCAGAGACCTGAGGCCGCAGAACCAGGAAGGAAACATCCAGACCCGGAGGGAACGCAGCTGTGGCGGCTCCGAGGCACAGAAAGTGCTAGCGCGCCATCCGGTGGTCACAGCGCGCAGGACAGAGAGACACCAGAGAGTTCAGCTCCTGCGGCGCCGGTACCGCCACGGGTCAGCAAGGTGCTCTCCGCGCCTTCGGGGAGCTAAAGTCGTCCTGGCAGCTGAGGGTAAGAGGAGCCGGCGAGCACACCCATGAGGCCGGGTGGTGTCAGGGGCCTGGGGGCGGGAGGGGTGCTGCTCCACAGGAGGAGAGCCAACAGGCCTTCTGCCACCTGGAGAAATCCTCCCGAGAGGAGAGGTGGTGCAAAGGCCCTGGGGTGGGTGTTCTTGGAACAGAAAGGAGACGGAGGAGACACAGGCAGGAGGGCCAGAGAGACCCCAGGGGCCTCGTGAGGGCGGAAACACAAGGTGGGACTTGGGTTTTGCCCAGAGGGAAATGGGGAGCGTTGCGAGGTTCTGAGTGGAGAAGTGACCTGGCCTGTTTCATGATTTAAGCGGCGGATTCTGGCAACCAGACGGAAAGCAGCCGGCAAAGGGGCAACACCCGAGTCGGGGGTGGGGCGGTGAGGCGCTGCTGCAGCGACCCGGGCAGGAGAGGGCGGCCGGCTGGGCCCCGCGAGCGCAGCGTGAAGTCAGGCTCCGGACGCGGGGCTCGAGAGAGAGGAGTCGAGGGACAGCGCAGCGTCTGGGGCCCGAGCACTTACTGCCTGACGTGGGGAGGCCGTGGGAGCAGAGAGGCTGGCGGGGAGGGTGAGGAGGGGACGCCGCAGCAGGCGGAGGGGTTAGACAGACACCTGGAATCCAGAGACGCGATGGGGGCCAGAGACACAGACGTGGGGTCACTGCGGAGGCCGTGGACCGAGTGAGGCCAGTGGGGGTCTGGGAGCCGCCGGGGCCGGGCGTCCCCGCAGCCAACCCCGCGGCCGTCAGGGGGTCCAGGCTCCAACGGGAGCCCCCTGCCCCACGGGAACCGCACCTGCCCCACGTCCGCTGGGGTGGGGGTGTGGGGGAGCGGCGTTCCCTCCTCGGCTGGACGGGGTCAAGGCCGCAGCCTCGGGAAGGCTGGTCTGCTGGCTTTTACCACGTGCGAAGGGCATGTGCCGGCTGCAGATCTCTGTCCCGGGGGACAAGGGGGTACCCCGAAGGCTCCCCGCCACGCCCGCCTCTGAAGCATCAGGTACTCACAGCGCAGAAAGGTAAGCATGTTGCACAATAAAACATAGTGCCACCAGCAACGCTACATAGTTTTCTTAATGTTTAGTTTTCAGACAGAGAAAGGGTGTGAGCGGGGGAGGGGCAGACAGAGAGGGAGACACAGAATCGGAAGCAGCTCCAGGCTCCGAGCCGTCAGCACAGAGCCCGACGCGGGGCTCGAACCCACGATCCTGACCCGAGCGGAAGTCGGACGAAAAGCTACATAGTTTACGTAGATCCACGTGTGGGTCTGGAAGCACAGAGCACATGGGAACAGCGCTGACTGGGCGAAGCAGCATCTGCAGTGGTTGAAGTTTCCAGGATGAAAGGTGCTCACATCCTACTTGTGAAATTAAAGTTGAAGCAATAGCGGCACCTGGGCGGCTGAGTCGGTGAAGCACCCGACCCGATCTCAGCTCAGGTCTTGATCTCGGGGTGGTGAGTTCAAGCCCCGCGTTGGGCGTGGAGCCTGCTTACGCACATATATACATACGTAAAATTGCAGCGATGTTTTAAATCATTTCTTCACTAAATATCTTATCTGAATGCCAAGGCTGTGCAAACCGGGGAGCTCGTTTTCTAGGTGCAAAAAAAAAAAAGAGCAGACTCAGCTACCTGCCTCCGACGAACCCACCATCTTCAGAAGGAGAAGCTAAATGACGTTTCTTGACCCTCCGCCCCGTCCCATGCACGGCGCGTTCACATCTGTTTGTGGAACCGTCACAAGTACTTGGGGACGTGGCTGTCATTTCCTCACCTTACAGACAAGATTCCCAGATGCTGTCCAGGGTCACGGTCAGCTGGAGACAGAGCCGTCCGAAAACCCCAGACCCACCAGACCCAAGCGCCCTCTGCTTTCCCTGCAGCTACTCGCCTCCAGGCACTGAGGGCGGAAACACAAGGCAACAGTGGACGGGAGGTCAAGCAGGAAAGGCTTCATGGAAGTGGCGCCATTTGGGTTGGCCGTTTAAAAATAAGTAAAAATAAGGTGACTGAGTGGCTTCGTCGGTTAAGCGTCTGACTTTGGCTTGGTCATGATCTCACGGTTCGTGGGTTCGAGCCCCGCGTCGGGCTCTGTGCTGACCGCTTGGATCCTGGAGCCTGTTTCCGATTCTGTGTCCCCCTCTCTCTCTGACCCTCCCCTGCTCACGCTGTCTCTCTCTCTCTCAAAAATTAATAGACATTTAAAACAATGAGTAGGATTTTGGCAGCTGAAATAAAAAAGGGGAGGGGGTGAGTCGATGACTTACTTTAAGCCCCTGTGCAGTGCCCCAGCGTATAGCACTTTCACGGGCGGTGGGGACAGGTCGCTGGGCAGCGCGGACGTTGACCGGCTCGTGCACTGAGGAAGCACGTGTCTCCGCCTGCTCCCGGCCTCCGGCACCCAGCGTCTCCCTCGTTCCCTGAAACCCGAGGAACCGCCTTGTGAGTGACAAGAAATAAATATTTGGGTTTTGTCCGCAGGTCCTGGCACACGGCTCCTTAAACCCTTAGAACCTCACGCCGTATACTAATGAGATGACAGGCGGCTGGGTCCCCGGGAACTTCAGGGTGGACGCTGGTCACCCCAAGTCCGAGGCAGGACCTCCCGGTTGAGGGGCCAGAGGACAGGCTCTTCACGGAGGCCAAGGCTTTACTCAACCGCAGCTATGAAACGAGGCCTCCGTGGAAGCCCTGAACGGCGGGGTTCGCAGAGGGTCCGGCCGAGAGCGCGTGGGGTTCCAGGCAGGTGGGGCGCCACCCCCAGCCCCCCACACCCTGCCCTCTGCACACCTTCCGTGTCGCCCTTCCCGAGTCTTGATGATAAACCGCCACGTAAGGTGTTTTCCTGGGTCCTGGGGGCCATTCTAACAAATCGCAAACAGCAAGCCTGGAAAGGGGCTGGGGGACCTCTGAACGTGTCACCAAATCAGGCAGCAGGGTGGGTGACGCCGGCGCCCTGTCTGCACCTGACCCCTGAAGCAGGCCGAGCCGGAACCCACGGGCCCTGCGCCAACCCCGGCAGTGAGTGTCGGAAGTCAGGGTTGCAGGATTCGGTCCCCAGAGCTCATATCAGATGCAGCTGCTGTCATTGCTGTCCTTCTCCAGGCCAGGCTCTTGGGGTCCCTCCTGGAGGGCTCAGACACCCCGATCTCCCACCCTCCACCCTTGATAGGTCTCCCCCAGTGTGCTAACTGGCCATTACAAAAAACAAACAAACAGCAGAAAAAGAACACTCATATTTATATAATAGTTTTTAAGGTTACTAAGAGCTTGTGCTTAAACTGAGCCTCTGGGCAAACCTTGGCTGTCCCATTGAACGTATGAGCAAACTGAGGCTAGGAGGAATGAACCAGCTCGCAGGGAGGTGGAGTGAGGGGTGGGGGGGGAGGTCCCCAGGCATCTCCAGAACGTTACACAACAGGGTCAGAGAGTCCCTGACTTGTGCCAATTCGACCAAAGAGGAAGATGGCCTGCGCCCCTCACCCCAGGGGCCTGGCTTGGCGGCGCCGGGAGGGCGGCTGTTCCGCTTTCGGGTGGAAGGTCTCCTGGCGCAGCGCCAGCCGGAACCCCCGCCCCGCCCCCCCTCCCCCCGGGTCGTGCCAGGGTGTGTGCGCATGAGAGGCTCCGGAAGCCTCCAGAACCGGAGGGGGAGGGGCTGGGCGTTTCCATCAAGAGCTGCTCCGGTGACTCACACGCAGGGTGGGACCCCACCCACCCCGAGCGCCGGCCAGGACCCCGGCCCCCCTGCCCCGAGAGTCCACGGCCGCGGCCGAGCGGGATCTGCGTGATGGACTGACTGGTGGACGCCGCGTGGGTCTGCGCCCCCGCCCCGCCGCCTGGATGTGCCCCCCCGACCCCCCCTCCGTGCCCCCTGGATGTGCCCCCAACCCCACAACCGTGCCCCCTGGATGTGGCCCCCGACCCCCGCCGTGGCCCCTGGATGTGCCCCCCAGCCGCCGTGGCCCCTGGATGTGACCCCCGACCCCGCCGTGCCCCTGGATGTGCCCCCCAACCCCGCCGTGGCCCCTGGATGTGGCCCCCCAACCCCCCGCCCGTGCCCCTGTGCCCCCCCGACCCCCGCCGTGGCCCCTGGATGTGGCCCCCGACCCCCGCCGTGCCCCCTGGATGTGCCCCCTCAACCCCCGCCGTGGCCCCTGGATGTGGCCCCCGACCCCCCCGCCGTGCCCCCCTGGATGTGGCCCCCGAACCCCGCCCCGTGCCCCCTGGATGTGCCCCCTCAACCCCCGCGGTGGCCCCTGGATGTGCCCCCAACCCCCCCGCCGTGGCCCCTGGATGTGGCCCCCGACCCCCCCCGCCGTGCCCCCTGGATGTGCCCCCCCCAACCCCGCTGTGGCCCCTGGATGTGGCCCCCGACCCCCCGCCGTGCCCCCTAGATGTGCCCCCGACCCCCAGCTGTAGCCCCTTGGATGTGGCCCCCACGACCCCCCCCGCCGTGCCCCCTGGATGTGGCCCCGAACCCCCGCCGTGGCCCCTGGATGTGGCCCCCGACCCCCCGCCGTGCCCCCTGGATGTGCCCCCAACCCCCGCGGTGCCCCCTGGATGTGGCCCCCAACCCCCCGCCGTGGCCCCTGGATGTAGCTGACCCCCGCCCATGCCCCTGGATGTGCCCCCCCAACCCCCGCGGTGCCCCCTGGATGTGGCCCCGACCCCCCGCGTGCCCCCTGGATGTGCCCCCCAACCCCGCCGTGGCCCCTGGATGTGGCCCCCGACCCCCGCCGTGGCCCCTGGATGTGGCCCCCGACCCCCCGCCGTGCCCCCTGGATGTGCCCCCAACCCCCGCTGTGGCTGGATGTGGCCCCCATTTGCCCGTGCCCCTGGATGTGCCCCCAACCCCGCTGTTGGCCCCTTGGATGTGGCCCCCGACCCCCCCCCGCCCGTGCCCCCTGGATGTGCCCCTCAACCCCCGCGGTGCCCCCTGGATGTGCCCCCCCCAACCCCCCGCCGTGGCCCCTGGATGTGACCCCCGACCCCCCCCGCCGTACCCTGGATGTGCCCCCAACCCCCGCCCGTGGCCCCTGGATGTGGCCCCCGGCCCCCCGCCGTGCCCCCTGGATGCTGCCCCCAACCCCCGCCGTGGCCCCTGGATCGTGGCCCCGACCCCCCGCCGTGCCCCCTGGATGCTTCCCCCAACCCCCGCCGTGGCCCCTGGATGTGCCACCCGACCCCCAGCAGTGCCCCTGGATGTGCCCCCAACCCCCGCCCGTGCCCCCGGATGTGCCCCCCAACCCCGCTGTGGCCCGGACTCTTGGCCCCGAACCCCCGCTGCCCCCTGGATGTGGCCGCCCCTGCCCCAGCGGTGCCCCTGGATGTGGCCCCGCCCTGCCCCAGCGGTGGCCCCTGGATGTGGCCCCGCCCTGCCCCATGGTGGCCTGGATGTGGCCGCCCCTGCCCCAGCGGTGGCCCTGGATGTGGCCCCGCCCCCCGCGGTGGCCCCCTGGATGTGGCCCCGCCCCTGCCCCCCGCGGGCACCTCCCGGAGTGGTTTCCCCCTGGTGACTTGGGTCGCGCTCTGACGGCCCCGCGGCTGTTCTCCCCGCGGTCGTGGTCAGCGTCCCGGGGCCAAGAGGGGCCCCCGAGGCCCTGGAGCGCGTGGCTCTGAGCTCACCCTGAGGCTCCAGGAGCCCCCCCTCTGCTCTGCCTCTACGCGCCCCCCAGGCCCCCACCCACTGCCTGCCGGGCTCAGGCGAGGACCCCGCGGCCACAGAAGGGTGAGTCTGGCTGAGCCAGTGCCCGGGGCCCCCCGGCCGCTGCGGGCCCCCCTGCGCCCCTCTTCCTCCCACCGCTGCCCCCCGCTTCTGGCCGCTGTCCGCAGATGCCCCGGGGCTGCTCCACGGGGTTCTGAGTGCTGAAGAGGAGTTCGAGGGCCCAGAGGAATGATCCCAGCGAGCCTCCCCTGGGGCGGGCAGGGGCGAGGCCGTCCTGCCTGCCCGCCGCCCCCCTGCGCCCGCCACCAGCCCCCCCAGGGACTGCGGGAGGCGCCGCGACCGCGCACACGGCCGGCGGAGCGGAGAGGCGGCTGCCCGGGCGTTTGTCGATGATGACGAGGGAACAGCTGCGCGAGTTCCGGCTTCGACTCGGGCTCGGGGAGAAGGTGGCCCGGCCTCCGCACCTGGGAGGACATGGGGCGGGGCCGGCCGTGCGCGCGGGCGCGGGACCAGGCGGCCCTGCCGGCAGGTGCGGCTCGGGCGCCCCTCCCCGCCCCTGGGCCCCCACCCCCGGCCCCGCCCCAGCCAGGCCTTCCTGTGGGTGGGGCTGGGGACCCCCTGCAGCCAAGGGCTCTTCCAGCCCCTGCGGGGTCCTCGAAGCGCCGGGAGAGAAGGGGCTGGTGGCCGGCGAGTCCACAGGGCGTGTCCACAGGGCGAGTCCACAGGGCGAGTCCACAGGGCGTGTCCACAGGGCGAGTCCACAGGCGTGTCCCCAGGCGAGTCCACAGAGCGAGTCCACAGGCGTGTCCCCAGAGAGGCGAGTCCACGGGCGTGTCCCCGGGGCGTGTCCCCAGGCGTGTCCCCAGGGCGAGTCCACAGGCGAGTCCACAGGCGTGTCCACAGGGGCGAGTCCACAGGGCGAGTCCACAGGCGGCGTGTCCACAGGGCGAGTCCACAGGGCGAGTCCACAGGGCGTGTCCACAGGCGAGTCCACAGGCGTGTCCCAGAGGGCGTGTCCCCAGGGCGAGTCCACAGGCGTGTCCACAGGGGCGTGTCCACAGGCGAGTCCACAGGCGTGTCCACAGGCGAGTCCACAGGGCGAGTCCACAGGGGCGTGTCCACAGAGTCCACACAGGCGTGTCCACAGGCGTGTCCACAGGGGCGAGTCCACAGTGTCCACAGGCGTGTCCACAGGCGAGTCCACAGGGCGTGTCCACAGGCGTGTCCACAGGGCGAGTCACAGGCGTGTCCACAGGCGTGTCACAGGCGAGTCCACAGGGCGTGTCCACAGGGCGTGTCCACAGGCGAGTCCACAGGGGCGTGTCCACAGGGAGGAGTCCACAGGCGATTCCTGGGGGCGTGTCCACAGGGCGAGTCCACAGGGCGTGTCCACGTGCGTGTCCCACACGGGCGTGTCCACAGGCGTGTCCACAGGGCGTGTCCACAGGGCGTGTCCACAGGGGCGAGTCCCACACGGGCGTGTCCACAGGGCGTGTCCACAGGGGCGAGTCCACAGGGCGTGTCCACAGGGCGTGTCACACGGGCGTGTCCACAGGCGTGTCCACAGGCGGGGTCACAGAGAACGTGTCCACAGGGCGGAGTCACGGGCGTGTCCACAGGCGTGTCCACAGGGCAAGTCCACAGGCGTGTCCACAGGGCGTGTCCACAGGGCGAGTCCACAGGGCGTGTCCACAGGGGCGGTCCACAGGCGAAGTCCACAGGGCATGTCCACCGGGAGTCCACAGGGCGTGGTCCACAGGGCGTGACCACAGGGCGAGTCCACAGGGCGAGTCCACAGGGCGTGTCCACAGGGCGAGTCCACAGGGCGTGTCCACAGGGCGTGTCCACACGGGCGTGTCGGGGAGGCCTCAGCTCACACCCAGCGCCCAGGCGAGCTTGCCTGGCTCCTGTTGCCAGGCAGACTCAGGAGTCGGGCAGCCCCTTCACAGCTCTCTGCCTCTGTTTCCCCATCTGCAAAACAGGGGCGTAAAAGCCTGACTCCGCGCTGCTCGAGGGTTAAAGACACAACCCAGGGGAAACGTTTTGCACAGAGCCCAGCACCTAGCGGGTGCACGATGAATACGGTCTCTGCTGCAGGGAGTCTCCCGGCCTCTCCTGCCTGAGATGGCGGGGGATGGGGAGGGGAGCCCCCCTTTGTTCAGAGAACCCAGGTCTCAGCACCCCCCGGCTCCCACCCCTCCCGCGATAAGCCCCCTCTCTGTCTGCATCCCACAGCCGAGACTTCCTCTTCCTGGTTCCCCTGCACCCCGAGCTCGCCCTCCGTGCCGTCCCCCAGCCGGCCCACCTCCACCGAGGTGCTGAGGCTCCTGCCGGACCCGGATGGAAGGCACCCGGGCCACCCGCCGAGCTCGACTGTGCACGGCTGGAGGGGTAAGGCTGGCTGTGCGCCTGGGACCCCGGCCGGGCTGGAGAGGGGGGCTCCACCCGTGAGCCTGTGTCTGCATGAGGCTCCGCATGGAGGAAAGGAGAGGAGGGTGTGGGAGCCAGGCCGAGGTGGTGCCGACAGAGGCCTAGCGGGGATCTTCTGGAAGATTCCAGCGCTGAGATGACACCCCCTCTGAAGGGAGAGACGGGGACGTGAAACCCAGGCAGGGCAGGCATCGGGCACCGAGCGACACAGTCCTCGCCCGGGCGGAGCTCAGTCGTTACCTCGGTGGACTCCGGAGGTCCTGGGGGTCAGGGTGGTCCAGAAGGTTCCGGGAGGTCTTTTTCCTCCAGGTGAACCCTAGGAGGAGGGCAGGCTCGCTCCTCAGCCCCATGTAGTTCCCTGTCCTGACTTCTCTTAGGGCAGCCTCCACCGTCCTGAGTCACCCGGCCACAGGCTAACCACACCCTGTCCCTTCCCCTTCTCATCCTGCTCGGGGTGGAGGGGGGAGGGTCGGCCCAGGGCTTGAAGGGCCGCTCTGCACCCAGAGCCAGGATGGGGGCCTAGAGCCAGCCCTTCCGCTGCCACCCCGCGCGCGTCCTCACCGCCAAGCTTGCGGCTCCTCTGCTTTCCCTTCCCCGTGGCCCCCAGGCTCCAGCTCCACCGCCCTGGGTTCCCCCGACCTCCCGGCTTGCCGTGTGACCGGAGAAGGTCAGAGCATCCCCCCCCCACGTCCCCACAGCCTGATGCCACCCATCTCCCCTCCACCCCCCACCCCACACACAGCACAAAGTTGGCGCCTCTGTGACTCCCAGCTTCACAAAAGTGGGAGCTCGCGGTGTAGACCCTGCCATGGGGGAGGGGGTTAGACCGCTCACATCCCCCCCACAGGTGCCCCTCCGGTGCCCCCACCCACCAGGATCCCTCTCCCCAGCCACCCCCGTGTGCCACCCGGTCCCCCTGGTTCTCCCTGTGTGGTAGCCATGACACAGCAATTCCGCCCGGCCCCAGCTTGCTCTCGCGGCTCCAGATGCCACTTAGTAAGTACTTGTCCCTGAAATGAGGCATTCGCCCCTCCCCACGTGGCTTATCAAAATCTCGCCACCTTGGGGCGCCTGGGGGGCTCAGGCGGTTGAGCAGCTGCCTCTGGCTCAGGTCATGATCTCACGGTTTGTGGGTTCGAGCCCCGTGTCGGGCTCTGCTGACGGCCTGGAGCCGCTTCGGATTCTTTGTCTCCCTCTCTCTCTGCCCCTCCCCTCACTCATTGTCTCTCTCTCTCCCTCTCTCTCAAAACTAAATAAACATTTAAAAATACTTTTTTAATATCTTTACCTAATACAAGTTTTCACCAGAAGGAAATTTCAGACCAGCTACTAAGAGGATACAATTGTGTCTTCCACCTTAACAATTCTTTTTGGCGATAGTTTTATTGAGATATAATTCACCTCTCTAAAGTGTATAACTCGATGGCTTTTTACTACAGAGTTATGCATCAGTTTTAGAACATTTTCATCACCTCCCCTCCAAAAAAAAAACCTCACCCACACACCCACTCCCAAGAGAAACAAGAAGCCATCTTCACACAAAAACTTGTACATGAAGGATCATATTATGATTATTCGTAAGAGACAGAAAACACCAACGACCCAAATGTAGATGAACGGATGAATGGATAAACAAAATATGGTTTACACAGACACAGAAATTATTTTTCAATGAAAGAATGAAGTGCTGATACAAGCACAACACGGGAAACCCTCGAAAACACAGGAAGTGAAAGAGGCCGGTAAAAATGACCAGATAGCCTGTAACTCCGTCTTTATGGGATGCCCAGGATGGGCAGACGCACAGAGAAAGAAGACAGGTTCCTGTGTGGCTGTGGTTGGGGTTTGGGGGAAATGGTAGGTGATGCCAAAGGGCAATGTGTTTTTCTTTTCTCATCTTTATGATTAAAAAAAAAAAATTTAATGTTTATTTACTTTTGAGAGAGAGAGAAACAGACCATGAGCAGGGTAGGGGCAGAGAGAGGGAGACACAGAATCGGAAACAGGCTCCAGGCTCCGAGCTGTCAGCACAGACCCGACGTGGGGCTCGAACCCACGAACCGTGAGATCATGACCTGAACCGAAGTCAGACGCTTAACCACTGGGGCCCCCAGGCGCCCCTCACTTTTATGATTTTAAGCCTCCGATTACCAACACGCGCCCCAAAGGACTGTAGTGAGAGTTCAGAACACAGGGGCCGGACATAAAATGGATATTCGGTAAATGACAATTTCCTTCCTGTCTCTCCCCCCAGGAGACCCTTCCTGGCCCCTTTTCCAAGCGCTTCCGAGCTCCCCAGACCAAGAAGCACCATTCCAGGAGTCACCCAACGCCCCGACGTCCACAGCGGTGCTGGGGCGCTGGGGGTCCCCACTTCCGTCCAGCCCAGAGCCCGGAAAGCAGGAGGCTCCTGAGGCTGGGTGGCCTGTGGCTGATACGTGCGGAAACCGCAGCGCAGGTGAGGCCCACAGAGCCGCAGGCGCGGGGTGGGCGGGGGGCAGAGGCCGGCTGAGCACGGGGTCCCCAGCACACCTGACATTCCTCTCCGGAAACCCCTCTGCCGGGGGGCGGGGGGTCCCCTCCAGCGGCTAAGACACTGCCTCCAGGTGCGTCGGCCGGTACAGGAAACACATCCGGCTCAGTGCCTGGAGCTTCCCTGCACGTGCACTCACGTCTCACAGCCCCTCCCTCATGAGACGGGGTCACTGTCACCCCATCCCGGAGATGAGAAGGGCTGGGCTCAGAGGGTGAGGTTTCACGGTCACTGGAGGTCGGGGTGGAATTCGGTCTTTGTCCTTCTCTCTGAAGCCACAGTCCACACCTGTAACCCCGAATCACATTCCCTCTGCCGTCTGGGCAACAGGGACAGTCACAGGCTCAGGGGCTCCTGACGCCCCTCTTAGCCGTCCCCCGAGACCTGCCCCTAATGCTAGGAGATGCCCCCTTTGTAATCTGGGAGGTGTTAAGTTCAGAGGACTCTTGGGGCGCCTGGGTGGCTTAGTCGGTTGGGCGTCCGACTTTCGCTTAGGTCATGATCTCGCGGTTCGTGGGTTCGGGCCCCGCGTCGGGCTCTGTGCTGACTGCCAGCTCAGAGCCTGGAGCCTGTTTCAGTCTGTGACTCCCTCTCTCTCTGACCCTCCCCTGCTCACGCTGTCTCTCTCTCCTGGAAATAAATAAAAGATTAAAAAAAAAAAAATTTTAAAGTTCAGAGGACTCTTTGTGCACCCAAGTAGGAGCGAACTTGCGGATTTTGGTCCTGAAATGTGTGCGCCCAGGCTCCAAGGGGATCGATGGACTTAATTAGTTATACCACCATCTGTTCCGAAAAGAAAAGAAGAAAGAAAAAGGGAGGGAGGGGAGGCAGGCATTATATAGAAACACACTAATGCAAAAACATCGCAACAGAAAAGCAAATATGAAATGCATGAGGGCTAATCATTTGCCAATAATTAATTATTGATTGATTTTGAGGTCAGTGATTCACACCCACGTCGCAGTGTCGAGAGCGCCCTGAATTTCCCTAAACACTTACTTTCACCAGCGGGTTATACTTTCATGCATTTTCCGACGGCTAACTAGCATCTTCTCATTTCAGCCGGAGGAACCCCCTTTAGCGTTTCTCATAAATCGGGTCGATGGTGATGAGCTTTTGTCTGTCTAGGAAGGGGTCCCCCTTTCCTTCTGAAGCACCGCTTGGCCAGGTCAGGTGGTTTTGTTGACGATGTATTTCTCTTGGTGCTTCGAGTAAGTGCATCCGTCTGCCCACCCCACCTGGACCCGCAAAGTCTCTACTGAGAAATCTGCGTACGGCCTCACGGGAGTTCCCTTGTCTGTGACGAGTCATTTTTTCTTGCTGCTTTCAAAATTCTCTCTCACTTTGGGGCGCCTGGGTGGCTTAGTCGGTTAAGCGTCCGACTTTTGCTCAGGTCATGATCTCGCGGTTCGTGGGTTCGAGCCCCGCGTTGGGCTCTGTGCTGACTGCCAGCTCAGAGCCTGGAGCCTGTTTCAGTCTGTGACTCCCTCTCTCTCTGACCCTCCCCTGCTCACGCTGTCTCTCTCTCTTTCCTAGAAAGAAATTAAAAAAAAAAATTTTAAAAATTTCCCTGACTTTGATGTTTTTACAGCTGTAATAGAATGCGGATAAGGGAAGTCCTCTGGATTGAGCCTGTACCGGGGCCTATGAGCCTCGTGTAACACGTCCATATCTTTCTCCAATTGTGGAAAGTTTTTAACCATTATTTCTTTAATAAGCTTTCTGTCCCTTTCTCTCTCTCTTCTGCTTCTGGGACTCCCAGAATGGAAATATCTCTACTTCATGGTGTCTTCACTCTTTTTCACGCTTTGATTGCTGTCTCTCTGTTGAGCTTCTCGTTTTGCCCCTGGATGGCTTTCCTGGTGTCACTGGGTGTCTGTCTGTGTTCTGGTCTGGCTCGCGGAGCTCCCCGGAAGGTTTATTTAGAATTCTTTGGTGACGCGCGGATCTCCATCCTGGGGGCCGACTGCCGGGACAGTATCGTGTGTCTTCGCTGCCGTCACGTGTCTTTATTTTCTCACATTCCCTCTCCTGTGTTGATGTGTGTGTGTTTGATGGAGGATTTATGTCTCCCAGACTCCGTGAACTGGTGCTGGTTGGGAAATACCGTCATCGGTGGGTGGGTGCGAAGGGGAGGGGTGGCGGCTCGGAGTCCAGGAAAGTCCAGGATCCCCCTGCAGCTCCGTCGTCTGAGGTCAGTGTCGGTGAAGATGCCTCCTGACCTCCTACTCTGCCCCTGGGGACATCACGGCCAAGAGGAGCCCTTGGGGAGAGCACAGCGTGCGGCCCAGCGTGGGTGCCTGAAACAGTTGCTGAATGAATGAATGAATGAACGAACGGATGAATGAGTGAACAAGTGAAGGAACACGGGAACAGATCTACCCTATACCTTCACGCTCCCTCTCTCCCTCCTCCCCGTAGAACTCAGAGAGAGGAATCAGCACCAGAAGACAGAGAGGCCCAGCCCCGCACAGTGGTGGGAAGATGGGGATGTGCACCCCAAATTCACACCGCTGCTGCTTCTACACAGAGCGCACCCCAGAGGCCACGAGTCCCTAGCCAAGGGCAGCTGGCACCACGGGGCGGTGCAGAAGCAGGGACATCTGATTGAGCTCAAAGACTTGTTCGGCCCCGGCCCGGGGGCCCAGGAAGAGCCCCGCAGGGTCATGCTGCACGGCGCCGCCGGCACCGGGAAGTCCACGGTGGCCCGGTGGGTGCGGAGAGCCTGGGAGGAAGGTCTGCTGTTCACCGAGCGCTTCCGCCACGTCGCCTACGTCAACTGCAGAGAGCTGGCCCGCTCGGAGGCCGCGAGCCTCAGCGAGCTCGTCGCTCAGGGCCGGGCTGGCCCCGGGGCTCCCGTCGGACACATCCTGTCCCAGCCAGAGCACCTGCTCCTCATCCTCGACGACCTGGGGGAGCCCACGTGGGCGCCGGAGGAGCGGAGGGCCGGGCCGGGCCCGCACGGGGGCCAGTGGCAGCCGGTGCGCGCGCTGCTGGGCGGCCTGCTGGGGGGACGCCTGCTTCCCGGGGCGTCTCTGCTCATCACGGCGCGGAACACAGCGCTGCGCGAGCTCACCCCTTCCCTGGAGCAGCCTCGGTGGGTGGAGGTCCTGGGGTTCTCCGAGTCGGCCAGGACGGAATACTTCCACACATATTTCGAGAACGAAAGCCAAGCGGCCAGAGCCCTCAGCTTGGTGGAATCGAACCAAGCGCTCTTGACTATGTGCCTGGTGCCCTGGGCGGCCTGGCTGGCCTGCACGTGCCTCAGATGGCAGATGGAGCGGGCCCAGGAGCTGGCACTGGCGTCGCGGACCGCCACGGCGCTCTGCCTGCACTACCTGTCGCAGGCTCTGCCGGCCCAGCCCCTGGGGGCTCAGCTGAGGGGCCTCTGCTCTCTGGCCGCTGAGGGCGTCTGGCGGGGCAGGAGCCTCTTCAGCTGGGGGGACCTCAGGAAGCACGGCCTGGACGTGGCCACCGTCTCCGCCCTGGTGAAGTCCGGCGTTCTCCGGAAACACCGCTGCTCCCCGAGCTACGGCTTCACTCACCTGTGCCTCCAGGAGCTGTTTGCGGCCGTGCGCTGTGCGCTGGGTGGGCCTGGGGAGCAGAGTCAGCGCCCCATGGCATCGCGGGGACCGAAAACCTGCTAGAGGTGTACGGGAGGCGGGACCTGTTTGGGGCCCCGACCACGCGCTTCCTGTTGGGGCTCCTGAGCGAGCACGGGGAGCGGCACTTGGAGCGGGTCTTCGAGGTCAAGCTGCCGGCGGACAGGAGGCGGGAGCCCCTGCGCTGGGCGGAGGCCGAGGTCCGGGCCCAGCCCCCCTCTCTGCGGCCCGGCTGCCTGCAGCTGCTCCAGTGTCTGTACGAGACCCAGGACGAGGGCTTCCTGACGCAGGCGATGGCCCATTTCCGCGGCGCGAGGCTGTGCGTCCAGACGGGCACCGAGCTCCTCGCCTTTGCTTTCTGCGTTAAGTTCTGCTGCCACGTGGAGAAGCTCCAGCTGAACGAGGGTGGGCGGCACGGACACGCGTGGGGGCCCCCGGGCGTGGCTCTGTGAGTACCCCACGCCCCCCTGTCCACCCTCACTCTCGCGAAGCCTGGCGCCCAGAATGGAGGCCGCCCGTGGCTTCTAACTGCAAATCCGGCCCCCACGCCCGGTCCACCCGAGACCCTCTGCACCCAGGGGTGGCCCAGTGTGGCCCCGGCGCTGCCGCTTCCCGTCCTGTGACGATGGTCACCTTCCCTCCTGGGCACACGTCCACCCCTGGGCTGGCCCGAGGTCCCCTCCGCGCAGCCGACCTGTCCCCGTTTCTCTCTCTCCAACCCCGTGATGGCTGTGGACCGTGACATCGGCCCCGACGTGTCCCCCGTCACCTGAGAACGTGTGTGGCTGAAAGAGAGTCTCTATTTCCCCCTGAAAACCCGGCTTCCTTCTTCGAGCCAGTGAGGCACTAGCGCTCAGCCCGAAACCCGCCGCCAGCCTCCAGCCCAGCCCGGCAGTGCTGATCGCTTGGTGCCTGTGCGCGGCTCCCCCAAGCCCTCAGATGACTCATCCCTTGAGTACTTATTAGGAACTGATTTTAGGGGGCGCCTGGGTGGCTTGGTCGGTGAAGCGTCTGACTCGATTTCAGCTCAGGTCTCAGTCTCGCGGGCTGAGCGGGTTGCAGGAAATGAGATGCTCCGCCTCGGAGTGTCCTCCTGGGGACCCCCTCTGTGGTCGGGCTGCCCTTGGGAGGGGACAGGGTCCCCCGCCAGCCACCCCAGGCAGCGGCGTACAGGGTCACAGACAGCACCCCATGGGTCACCCTCAGACCCTCCCAGCCTCTGCTCCCTCCTCCCGCCCTCCTCTCCTTCTGCACCGGGGACCCCAGGATGTCCGTGCGGAGGGAAGACAGGTGCGTCTGCACTGGGGGGAGGGAGTCTCCCCGCGCCCCACGCCCGGCACTGAGGATAAAACCAGATGAGAGACCTCTGCCCCGCCCTCAAGGACCTGGCAGACGGAGACAGAAACAGACACAAAATGAAGCCTTGAGTGTGGCGGGGGGCAGGGCTGCGGAGCCCCCCCGTGCAGGGAGCGGGGGGCTGCTCAGGGCACACAGCGCGGGGTGCGGGGGGAGGAGCGGTCGGGGGGCCGCTGGGTCCAGGGCGCAGCACCTCCTCCTCCGAGGGGCAGGGCCCTGTGTGCTGTGCAGGGCTGTGCGCCCAGACCGCGCACACGCGGGTCACGCCTGCCCGCACCCCCCAGGCTCAGCTGGGCCCCGGTCACCGATGCCGGCTGGCGGCTCCTCTTCTCCACCCTCCGGGCCGCGGGGAACCTGAAGGAGCTGGACCTGAGTGGAAACCCCCTGCGCCCGCCCGCGGTTCAGGCCCTTTGTGACGCCCTGAGGCTGCCGTCCTGCCGCCTGGAGACCCTGCGGTGAGTGTGGGCTGGTGGCCCTGGAACGGGCTGGGAGGTCCCCGGAGCGCACTTCCCTCGCGGCCGGGCCTGTGGCGCCACAGGACAGACCCCGGTGATGAAGAACAGGAACCAACGGAGGCAGAGAGCGAAGTGGGAGCAGCTAGACGGGTGTGTGCACGTGTGTGTGCACGTGTGTGTGCACGTGTGTGTGCATGTGTGTGCGTGTGTGTGCACGTGTGTGTGCATGTGTGTGTGCATGTGTGTGCACGTGTGTGTGCACGTGTGTGTGCATGTGTGCACGTGTGTGTGCACGCAGGCACGTGTATGCACGTGGTGCAACGTGTGTGTGCACGTGTGTGTGTGCACAGTGTGTGCACTCCAGGTGTGCAACGGTGTGCACGTGTGTGCACGCAGTGTGCACGTGTGTGCACGTGTGGGTATGTGTGTGCACGCAGGTGTGCACGTGTGTGTGCATGTGCGTGCATGTGTGTGTGCACGGTGTGCGCACGTGTGTGTGCAATGTGTGCACGTGGTGTGTGCACGGTGTGTGCATGCGTGTGCATGGTGTGCACGTGTGTGTGCACGTGCGTGTATGCATGTGTGTGCACGTGTGTGCTGTAAGGTGCAACGTGCAGGCAACGCAGTGCAACGCAGTGTGCACGTGTGTGCACGTGTGTGCACGTGTGTGCGCGCCGCAGGCAGTAACGTGTGTACATGTGGTAAGATGTAAGCAAAAAGCATAAAAAAAATGTAGTGGTGTGGTGTGACTGTAAAAGCTGATGGTGCAAAAAGCACAAAGTGCTAACGCAGTGTGCACGTGTGTGTGCACGTGTGTGTGCATGTGTGTGCATACTTGCTCAGACTTAAGAAGGAAAAGACTTGACTTTGGAAACTGACCGTGAAAGACACTAGAGAGCAGAAACCGCAGGGGTCAGGCTGGCCTTGGAGGCGAGGGGCGCCCGCTCTGCTGTGTCAGGAAGGCAGGGGTGCGGGGGGCGGGGCGCACGGAGGCAGGCGGAGGCTGGACTCTGGGGGCCGCGGATTTCCATCTCACGGCTTCGTTTTTCTCTGTGACGTAGGAGTTGGGTCGTCTGCTCCGAGTGTGAGGCTCGGCCGTCGGAGGTTGGGGGGAAGCTGCCGTTCTGGCTGGTGTAGACGCTGTTAGGGGGTATTTCTGCCGTCCAGACACTGCGGAGGCCCGTGAGCGAGTCGTGGCTCACAGGGACGCCACCTGCCCCGTTGCTCAGGCGGGAGTGGGCGTCGGGCCCCGAAGCAGGAAAATGGCGAGTTCGGGGTTAGCCGGGAAGGTGTGACACACAGAAGGTCACGTGTAGGATGTTGGCGACGATGGCTCGACGCCGAGGGAAGTGGAGGAAAGAACGCGGAGAGACGGAGAGAAAGGGGAGCAGGAAGGACCTGAGGTCGGGCCAACAGAGTAAGAGGGCAAATCCGGCCTTGTGCCCTGCCTTCCCATGACCCCTCCAAAGCCGTTCCGGCCAGAATGCTGAGTGTGACAGAGAAGGCTCTTGGGGACTCAGAAGGGGCGCCTGGGTGGCTCAGTCGGTTCAGTGTCCGGCTTTGGCTCAGGGCATGATGTCACAGTTCGTGGGTTCCAGCCCCATGTCGGGCTCTGCGCTGACAGCTCGGAGCCTGGAGCTGCTTCGGATTCTGTGTCTTCTCTCTCTGCCCCTCCACTTGCTCTCTCTCTCTCAAAAACAAACATAAAAAAATTTTTGTAAAAGACAAACAGCAGGTGCAAAGGCCCTGAGGCAGGGCCAAGCCTGGGATGTTTAAGGAACGACAAGCAGGCCGGTGAGGATGGAGCTAAAAGGGATGGACGATAAAGACAGATATGACAAGAAGCCAGGTCCCCAGTGTCCTGTGGACAAGGTCCCTGAGTTGAACTCTGAGCACTTGACAAAACGGGGGAGACTTTGATCGACAAAGATCTTTGTTTCTATTCTGCCCCCGAGGCTGCGCCCTGGGGTGCTGCGGTGGGTGCCGGCGTGCGTCGGCGGACGCGGCGGGCGAGGGGCCGGGGCCAGCGTGCGTGTCTCCCCCAGGCTGGCCGGCTGCGGGCTGGCGGCGGACGGCTGCACACACCTTGCGTCGGGGCTGAGCGCCAGCCGGACGCTGGCCGAGCTGGAGCTGAGCTTCAACCTGCTGCTGGACGCCGGCGCGGAGCACCTGTGCGGGGGGCTGGCGCGGCCGGGCTGCGGCCTCCAGCGGCTGCTGTGATTGTCGCCCCTCGACAGTTTGTGGGGGCGGGGCGATTGAGGACGCAGATGCAGAAGAAATGACCCATATTTGGATGGCTGGCAGACAGAAAGGGCGTGGCTGGAGGGGCTGACGGAGGGGGCGAAGGGGCGGGGAGTGGGCGGAGCGGAGGGCGGGCGGGCGGAGGGCGGGCGGAGGGGGCGGAGCTGAGGCGGGAGGAGGGCGGAGGAGGTGATAAAAAGAGGGGCGAGGCGGAGGAGGTGGAGCCGGAGGGGCTTGGCGGAGGCGGGCAGCTGGGCTGGGAGAGGCAAGAGGCAAATCCCTGAAAAAGCCTGTCACAGGGCAGGGTGGTGGTGTGGCAGAACTCCAGGAGAGCATGAAAAGGTGGAAAGAAGAGAGAAGGCAGGCACAACACACACCACCAGGGCCGTTGCTTACCACATTTTTTCTTCTGATGTGTCAAGAACGATAATGGACAAATGTAATGATGATAAGTGGGGCGGAGGGGCGGGGGCGGGGCGGAGGGCGGGGCGGAGGAAGCCGCCTAGGACCCTGGGGCAGACAGACAGAAGGTGGGGGTTCGCGGGGCCAGGCCGGGGCAGACCCCCCTTCCTGCGGGAGCCACCACTCGCCCCTTTGACCCTCACTCTCGGATGGAAGTCGGCTGTTCACTCTGTATTGGTGTCGAACCCCCCAAAGCCCCCCATGTCGCCCACTCGGGGCGCCGGGCCGGGTCCGTGGGGTCGGCGCTGGGACCCCGCCGAGCAGGTGGGACGCTGGGCTAACGCGGTAGCGGGTGGGGTCACGCAGGGAGAGCGAGGCCGCTGTGGCTTCTCGGCTGCAGGAGAGACTCGCAGCCTCCCAGGCCCCTGCGAGACTCCTGTGCTGTCACCCAGAGCCTCCACGGGGGCCCCAGGCGCTGGCGAGGGAGCCCGGACGGCGGGTGCGGGTCAGGGCCCCCGGGACGATGACGCCCCCCCCGCCCCCCGCAGGCTGGCCGGCTGCGGCCTCACGTCGCGCTGCTGCCCCGCCCTGGCCTCCGCGCTGGGCGCCAGCCCCCCGCTGACGGAGCTGGACCTGCAGCAGAACGAGCTGGGCGACGAGGGCGTGAGGCTGGTGTGTGGGGGGCTCCGGCACCCCGCCTGCTCGCTCACCCTCCTGTGGTAAGGCCCGCGGGGCCCGTGGCAGAGTCCGGGGGGAGGGGAGACGGCTGGGGGGACATGGGAGCCGTGGACGCGGACAGAGGGAGGGAAAGGGCTGAGAAATGCACGGTCAGCCTGCTCCGCCCCGTCTCAGGCGGGTGACTTGGGCCAGACTTCTGAGACTCGGTGTGCTCATCTGGGTAATGGGACCATGTGTCCACCGACTGTAAGGGGGCCCTGCAGGTCACTTCTGCCTCCAGGCCACGGCTTCCTTCCCGCCTTCCCTCACTGAGCCCCCGGCCAGGCAGTGAGGACGCAGCAGTGGGCCGCCCTCCTGACGCTCAGGCTCCGTGGGAACCAGGGCGAGGCCCCAGGCAGAAGCAGGAGCTGGCCAGGCCCAGGCAGGGGAGGGTACCCGGGCAGGACGGGCACAGGCCAAGGAGGCCTGCAGTGCGGGGGCAGTGGGCCGCCCTCCTTCCTGCCCCGAGGCTCTGGATGGTTGTCCCCTGAAGACACGTCCAGGGCTATTTCTGGCTGACAGCCTCGCAGGCGCCCCGGACGGGCCAGGGGTGCAGGACGCGCGTGCCCCGCACCCAGTGGGCTCCACGAGCCCTGGAGGGGGTCTGCACAGCCCGGGCCTCGGAGCCAGGGAGCGGTGGGGGACGGATCCCGGGAGCTGGTGCCTCACCTCCCTGCCCCTCCTCACGGAGCATTTTCTTTTCTTCTTTTCTCTCTTTTTTCTGTTTTTTGTTTTTCTATTAATTTTTTAATATTTATTTTTGAGAGAGAGAGCATGAGCAGGGGCGGGACAGAGAGAGAGAGGGAGACACAGAATCCAAAACAGGATCCAAGCTCTGAGATGTCAGCACAGAGCCCAACATGTGGCTCGAACCCCACAAACCGCGAGATCATGACCTGAGCCAAAGTCGGACGCTTAACCGACTGAGCCCCCCAGGCGCCCGTTTTTTTTTTTCTTTTTTACAGTTTATTTATTTTGAGAGACAGCATGAGTGGGGGAGGGGCAGAGAGAGAAGGGGGAGAGAGAATCCCAAGCAGGCTCCATGCTGCCAGCGCAGAGCCTGACGTGGGGCTCGAACCCACGAAATGTGAGATCCTGACCTGAGTGGGAATCAGGAGTCAGAAGCTTAGCAGACTAAGCCACCAAGGTGCTCCTACCTTTTTCCTAAGCAAACTCTGTCCCCAACATGGGTCTCGAAGCCGTGACCCTGAAATCAAGACCCCCGGGCTCTCCTGACTGAGCCAGCCAGGCACCTCCCCCCTCCGACCCCGGGGCATTTCTGGCTCTTCCCGCCTTGCACATGTCTGTCTGTCTGTCCGTGGCCTTTGTGGGGGAGACGACTCCTGCCCCCACTCAGCAGCTCACCCTCTGACGGGCTGTGAAGGTCTCTGCCTCCTTCCCTCCTGGCTCCAGGGCCTGACCTGCAGGGATGGCCTTCCATGCAGTGGGCCCGTCTCCCCACCCCCCCAGGCCGCGAGGGCTCTGTGGCAGTAATGAGGCCTGGGCACGTCTCTGGGCAGGGGTCGGGCTTCACACTGCTGCCGTGTCCGCGGCTCACACATGATAGACACGCGAGCGACACGTGATAGAGGTGAGAACACAGATACCCAGAAGGGACAACAAATTTCCCGGATCCCAGAGAAGGCCCAGAACAGAAGGCCTGTGAAAATGGAAAGAGGGACACTCTCTTTCCAGCAACCCTTCTGGCCTCTGGGTGGGAAATCCCAGGCTCCACCCTGGAGGTGGTGGCTTCGAGGCTGGGAACCAACTGCCCTGTGGCAGCTGCCGTGACTGAAGAAGGAAGGCAGAGCCCCCGCGGCCAGGAGTGCTGGGGGCGGCCGCTGCAGGATGGCCTGGACCAGCGGGGCGGTGCCACCAAGGCCGTCCCCTTCCCGGGGCGGGCAGCTCACAGTGACCGGGGCTCCTGTGTGGCTCCGGGGGTACCAGGCTTCCCCTGTGCTCACAGGCTGGACCAGAGCCGGCTGAGCGAGGAGGTGGTGCGGCTGCTGAGGGCCCTGGAGCAGGAGAAGCCCCATCTGCTCATCTCCACCTGATGGTAAGGGGCGCAGGGGGCCCCCGAACCCCTCAGGCTGACCTGGGCCCAAGGCTGAACCTAGAGGCTGATGCGGAGCCAGGAGGCAGGGCGGAGGTGGGGCCGGGCAGGAATGGGATGGGGACGAGCCGAGATGGGGCGGGGCCAGGGAGTAGATGGGCGGAGACAGGGCGGAGACTGGACGATGTGGGGGCGTGGCCAGAGTAGATGGGCGGAGACTGACGAGGTGGGCGGGCCGGGGGGGCGGCCGGGCATGGAGACTGGGGGGAGGCCTTGGGATTGGGACGAGCGGAGATGGGCCCAGGGAGCAGATGGGCGGAGACTGGACGCATGTGGGCGGGGCCAGGGAGTAGATGGGCGGAGACAGGGCGGAGACTGGACGCGGTGGGGCGGGGCCGGGGAGTAGATGGGCGGAGACTGGACGTGGTGGGGCGGGGCCGGGGCGGGGCAGGAATAGGATGGCTTAAGCCAAGATTCTCTTTTGCCTCCAGCAAAGCGTCATCTTCGAGGTAGCTGAGGTCCTAGAGGGAGGTCACTGCCTGTTTCTGGAACTTGTTAATGGGCTGTAGGCAGTAGGGGAATTTAATTTTTCATTTGCCTCAGTTTCCCCCATCACTATGGCGGGCACTTAAACCCCCTTCCATCTTGACGAAGTGATATTAGGGCTTCAGGAAACAGAGTCTGTAGGTTTCTGGAGATTTGGCTCCGGATAAGCTTGCCTCTTTCTTGCAGGTTACTAAGTTCTCCGTAAACTGGGGAGGGTGTTAGCTTGTGCTTGGCCCTCAGCCTGCCTTATGCTCTCGTGTCCGTGGGTCAGCTCTCACGGGGGACCTGGGGGGTCAGGATGATGTCCCAGCTCTGTTACGAAGGGCTGGGCAGATGAGGCCGTTCACAGCCTGGACGGCCTGATTTTAAGTGGGACTGTCAGGGAGATGGCCCAGCTTCCTCTGAGATCTCAGGGGTGGTGGATACCCTTGTCTAGGAAGCCGGGCGTGACAGTCCCTAAGGAGGGTCCGGGTGAAGGACAGACAGACGACGTGTCTTCACGCAAGCGGCAGAGACAAGACTCAGGTAGAGTCTGAAGGGCCCGGCCGGGGGCATCCTGACGGGGCGGCTCCTGGGCCGGCTCCACCCCTCGGGACCAGGCGGGTTCCCCACCAAAGAGAGTCCACCCCACGAAGTCTCCACCCCTAGAAACCTGCGGGATTTCTGCCCCTGTCTGTCCCAGCCTCGGGGACTCAGACTCTGAAGCAGGGGCCTCCCAGGGCCCACTCGGCTTCTGGGGCCCCTGGGAGTTGCTTCTCCATCCTGCCCATCCATCTTTTGAGCCATGTTCCTCTCACGAGCTGCCCACCTGCAGTGGAGAACAACACCTCTGGACGGGTGGGCTGGGGCTGGGCTGGGTGAGCAGGGCTAGGTCTCCTCAGGCAGCAGACAGGGAGCATCAGGAGCAGAAATTGAGGCTTCAGAGCCACCCCCACCCGGGCACGTCCCGGCAGCCCCGCCTTGGGAAGGGGCCCTGCGTGGTCTCTCCAAAGGGGGCCAGGGGAGGCCAGACCGCAGGTCCTAGGCTGACCCCTGTCCTGCCTGTGACAGAGGGAAGCCCCCGTCAAGTAGCCCAGGTGGGAGCCTTCTGTCTGCCTTCTCCTGCCCTTGCGGAGGACCTGCTCGCGGAGCCTCTGGGGAGTGAGGATGACTTCTGGGGCCCCCTGGGGCCTGTGGCCACCAAAGTGGTTGACGAAGAGAGAAGCCTGTACCGGTGAGGGGGGCAGTGGGGGGCTCTGCTGTCGCGGGCTGGCTTCCCTCATCACCATCCCCACTGCCGGTCGGCAGTGTACCCACTGCACGGGGGCCCCTCCCCTCCAAGCCAGCAGGCTAGGACCCGGCTGAGAGACCGAGCCAGTGCTTTTATTAGGGAAAAGGGGCTTTATTATAAAAATGTTCGACCATACACAAAAGCAGAGTCCAGGGACCTGCATGTGCCTCAACAGCTGCGATGCTGGGTTTGTTCAGTCTTCCCGTCTGCTGTTGTTACAGCATTTTAAATCCAAGACACTGGGTGATTTCACCCTGAAATATTTTGTGATGTATTTTAATTTTTTTAAGTTTATTTATTTTGAGAGACACAGAGAGAGAGAGCACAAGCAGGGGAGAGGCAGACACAGAAGGAGAGAGAGAATCCCAAGCAGGCTCCACACTGTCAGCACAGAGCCGGACAAGGGGCTTGAACTCACTAATTGTGAGATCATGACCTGAGCGGAAACCAAGAGTCAGATGCGTAATTGACTGAACCATGCAGGGCCCCCGGCAAATAGGCCTTTTAAAAATAAGAACACTTTAGGGATGCCTGGGTGGCTCAGTTGAGCATCACACTTTGGCTCAGGTCATGATCCCACGGTTCGTGGGTTCGAGCCCCGCGTCGGGCTCTGTGCTGACAGCTCAGAGCCTGGAGCCTGCTTCCCACTCTGTATCTCCCTCTCTGTCTGCCCCTCCCCTGCTCGTTCTCTGCCTCTCAGTAATAAATTAAAATGCTAAAAAATTTTTTTTAATAAAAAAATAAAAATAAGAACCCTTTACTGGTTCATCACCACCATCGTCATGGAAACAGCTAGCCGCCCCCCAGGCATGTGGTAACTGTCCGCATGCACCGGGTGGCTTCGTACTGAACACTCTGACATGGGTGCTGTCATCATCCCCGTTTGGAGGTGCGAACGCTGGGGTGGGGGGTCCTGTGAGGTGCTCAGGGACCCACAGTCAGGGGCAAAGGCCCCAGAGCTCAAGCCCGAGCCCTTCTGACCGCGGCGTCTGGATGTGACACTCTGCTACATCCACGTGGCCCCGCACGGGGCCCGGCGCCGGCAGCCGCTCGGCGAGCTTGCGTGGCGTGATTCTGTGTCTGCCTCTCCCTGCTCGGCCCAGGGCTCACCTGCCCGTGGCTGGCTCCTACCGCTGGCCCAGCACGGGCCTGCGGTTTGTGGTGAGACGGCCAGCGACCATCGCCGTTGAATTCCGTGCCTGGAGGGAGCACCTGCGCGGGACGGTCCCACAGCACAGCTGGGTGGTGGCAGGGCCTCTGTTTGACATCAAGGCCGAGCCAGGGGCCGTGGCGGCTGTGTACCTTCCGCACTTCGTGGACCTCCAAGGTGAGTGTGAGGGAGGCGTGCAGGGAGGGGACAGTGTCCTGGGGGGACACGGTCCTGGGAGGGGACACCTGTCCTGAGGGGAGGGGACAGTGTCCAGAGGGGACACGGTCCTGGGGGAGGGGATGCGTCCTGAGGGGAGGGACAGTGTCCTGGGGGAGGGGACACGGTCCTGAGGGAGGGGACAGTGTCCTGGGGAGGGGACAGTGTCCTGGGGAGGGACACGGTCCTGGGGGAGGGGACAGTGTCCTGGGGGAGGGGACAGGGTCCTGGGGGAGGGGACAGGTCCTAGGGGAGGGGACACTGTCCTGGGGGAGGGGACAGTGTCCTGGGGAAGGGACAGGGTCCTGGGGGAGGGGACAGTGTCCTGGGGGGAGGGGACAGTGTCCTGGGGGAGGGGACAGGGTCCTGGGGGGAGGGGACAGTGTCCTGAGGAGGGGACAGTGTCCGGGGAGGGGACAGGGTCTCAGGGAGGACACTTCTGTCCTGGGGGAGGGGACAGTGTCCTGGGGGAGGGGACACGGTCCTGGGGGAGGGGACAGTGTCCTGGGGGAGGGGACAGGGTCCCGAGGAGGGGACAGTGTCCTGGGGAGGGCACGGTCCCTGGGGGAGGGACACTGTCCTGAGGGGAGGGACAGTGTCCTGGGGGAGGGACAAGTGTCCTTGAGGGAGGGGACAGTGTCCCAGTGGGAGGGGACACTGTCCTGGGGGAGGGGACAGTGTCCTGGGGGAGGGGACACGGTCCTGGGGGAGGGACAGGGTCCTGAGGGAGGGGACACTGTCCTGGGGAGGGGACAGGTCCTGGGGGAGGGGACACGGTCCCAGAGGGGGAGGGGACAGTATCCTGAGGGAGGGGACACGGTCCTGGGGGAGGGGACAGGGTCCTGGGGGAGGGGACACGGTCCTGAGGGAGGGGACAGTATCCCGAGGAGGGACACGGTCCTGGGGGAGGGGACAGTGTCCTGAGGGAGGGGACACGGTCCTGGGGGAGGGACACTGTCCTGGGGGAGGGGACAGTGTCCTGGGGGGAGGGGACACGGTCCTGGGGGAGGGGACCGTGTCCTGGGGAGGGACAGTGTCCTGGGGGAGGGGACAGTGTCCTGGGGGAGGGGACACTGTCCTGAGGGAGGGGACAGGGTCCTGGGGGAGGGGACACCGTCCTGAGGGGAGGGGACAGGGTCCTGGGGGAGGGGACAGTGTCCTTGGGGGAGAGGGACACGGTCCTGGGGGAGGGGACACGGTCCTGGGGAGGGGCACTGTCCTGGGGGAGGGGACAGGGGAGGGGACAGGGTCCTGGGGGAGGGGACACTGTCCTGGGGGAGGGGACACGTCCTGGGGGAGGGGACACCGTCCTGGGGGAGGGGACAGTGTCCTGGGGAGGGGACACGGTCCTGAGGGAGGGACAGTGTCCTGGGGGAGGGACACGGGCTTGGGGGAGGGGACAGAGGGAGGGGACAGTGTCCTGGGGGAGGGGACACGGTCCTGGGGGAGGGGACAGTGTCCCAGAGGGAGGGGACACAGTGTCCTGAGGGAGGGGACACGGTCCTGGGGGAGGGGACAGTGTCCTGAGGGAGGGGACAGTGTCCTGGGGAGGGGACACGGTCCTGAGGGAGGGGACAGTGTCCTGGGGGAGGGGACACGGTCCTGGGGGAGGGACAGTGTCCTGAGGGAGGGGACAGTGTCCTGGGGGAGGGGACAGTGTCCTGGGGGAGGGGACGGCCCTGTGGGAGGGACACTGTCCTCGAGGGAGGGGACAGTGTCCTGGGGAGGGGACAGGGCAGGGGGAGGGGACACCGTCCAGGGGAGGGGACACCGTCCTGGGGAGGGGACAGTGTCCTGGGGGAGGGGACACGGTCCCGAGGGAGGGGACAGTGTCCTGGAGGGAGGGATGTCCTGTGAGGGACACGGTCCTGGGGAGGGGACAAGTGTCCTGAGGGAGGGGACAGTGTCCTGGGGGAGGGGACACGGCCTGAGGGAGGGGACAGTGTCCTGGGGGAGGGGACACGGTCCTGGGGAGGGGACACGGTCCTGAGGAGGGGACAGTGTCCTGGGGGAGGGGACAGTGTCCTGGGGGAGGGACACTGTCCCAGGAGGGGACAGTGTCCTGAGGGAGGGACAGTGTCCTGGGGAGGGACACTGTCCTGGGGAGGGGACAGTGCCTGGGGAGGGACAGTGTCCTGGGGGAGGGACACCTGTCCCTGAGGAGGGGACACCGTCCTTGGGGGAGGGGACACTGTCCCGGGGGAGGGGACAGGGTCCTGGGGGAGGGGACAGGGTCCTGGGGAGGATCTGGGGGAGGGGACAGTGTCCTGGGGGAGGGGACAGGGTCCTGGGGGAGGGGACACTGTCCTGGGGGAGGGGACACTGTCCTGGGGGAGGGGACAGGATCCTAGGGGAGGGGACAGTGTCCTGGGGGAGGGGACAGTGTCCTGGGGAAGGGGACACTGTCTGTCCTGGGGGAGGGGAACCTGGCGTCCTCAGAGAGACTGAGAGTGCCACAGAAGTGGAGCACGGAGCTCTGGGCATATCTATTTTGAAGCATTTTTGTCTCCTAGCCTCATAATTCTTCTTGCCTGAATTACCTGAAAGTTTCCCTAAGTAACAGCGGTCTCTGCAGTAACAGTGTTAACTGGCGTCTATTAAGTGCGCTTTACCCAGATTGTGCCACTCGTGGTCCCAGCAGGAGACAGACCACATACCCAGCTGAGGTTTTTGAAGACACTTTGCAAAGGCAGGGCTGTTTACAAAGTAAGGTGAAATGAGCCACCCGGGATGGTGGGGTTCCCAGGGACGAGCACCGGCGAAGAATGTTACTGCTCCCATAGGCCGGGAGAAGACACGGTGTCTCCAGACTCCCTCTGGGAGCCGGAGCGATGAACGAGGCACTTCCAGGAAGATACGCAGTTATAAGGGGTAATGCCTCTTTTCCGGCCTATCTCACTTCCAAGGACTTCCCACAGATAACTTTCCAGGAAATATAAGCTCACAATCAAAAATCTCACATACAGCAAACAGGGCACCACAAGTGAGAAGAGTGGAAGCTGCAGGTGGCAGAGTAAGTCCTGAAAAGATTTCAGAGATTGGAATGATCAGAACAGCAAATAAGTACGTTCCATGTGCTTGACGGAAGAGCCTTTAACATACGAGCAAGAAGCAAGAAGCCGTTAAAAGGGGTAAATCAAGTTTAGAAACAAACCTAGGGAAGATATCTTTTTTTTTTTTTAATTTTTTAAATTTATTTCTAGGAGAGAGAGAGACAGCGTGAGCAGGGGAGGGTCAGAGAGAGAGGGAGTCACAGACTGACAGGCTCCAGGCTCCGAGCTGGCAGTCAGCACAGAGCCCGACACGGGGCTCGAACCCACGAACCGCGAGATCATGACCTGAGCCAAAGTCGGACGCTTAACCGACTAAGCCACCCAGGCGCCCCGGGAAGATATTTTTTTAAAACCTAGGGGAGAAAAGATTCAGCGGCATGAAAGAGAGCACGAGAAAGCCTAACACACACCCAGTGAGAATCTGGAAGTCTGACGTGAACAGGATAGGGAGAAAGCAGTGTTCAAGGGGACAACTGCCAAGAAATTTTGTGCAGTTGCTGCAAGACGTAACTTTGTTTTCAGAATGAAAAATCCTAAAAATCCAGGCAGAAGAGAGGAATCTGGACCCATCGTAGTGACGATACAGAATACCGAAGCCTCGGGAGGGTTGTGGACTCAAGCAGGAGAGACCAAGACCTCGCAGGGCTGACCGCGGATTCTGAAGGGCGGCTGTGGAGGGCGAAGGCAGCGGGGGTACCGGACCCCTCCGAGGTACTGATGTCGCAACTGTCCCTCGGGAAATACCACGCACAGAAAAATCGTCGTCTGAGAAAAGCGTAAAACTAGAATAAAGAGTAAAACTGTTGAAAGGTTTGAAGCACGCGCAAACCGAAACAGCTTTCCACGAACGGATCCTCACGGAAGGAAACGCCGAAGGATGCACCTTGGACACCACGAGCATGATCCCATCCCACGTGGAAGGGGGTGGGGTGTAATAATGTGGAGTCATCACAGAGGCGCTAGCATGCACGCGGCTGAATCTACCAAAACACCAGCCGCATGAAGCAGAAATGACGATGTCTGGCGCGAGGCACTTAAAACCGAGAAAGAACAGGGGCGCCTGGGGGGCTCAGTCCGTTGAGCATCTGACTTCGGCTCAGCTCATGATCTCATGGCTCATGGGTTCGAGCCCCGCCATCAGGACCTGGTGTCCGTCAGTCTAATGAGCAGGTCAGAAGAATCTGGTGCGTTCCCCACGTCAAATCATGATGCAGACAAGAGCTTCGTTTCCTTCTGATCGATGATTTCATGAACGATTTGTGTTACAGCCTATAGCAGTGGTGAGCACACTCAGGATATGTGGGTGTAGTTAGGTAATGGAGGGGGATGTGTTTTTCATGTTCCATTTGTATATTGGTTAACGTATTCATTTATAGTGCCATCCAGCATTTACATCCATTCACATAAAGGGATCAGTTGACTTTAGACTTTAAGCATGAACGTTAAACTATTAGGATCATCAATCAGAGAACATATTTAAGAGGAATAATTTACAAACTTGTAGCAAAGACAGATGGAAGGAAGAATGAAAGATAAGGCACTGCCCCGTATGCGGGACGCGGAAGGTTGAGACCACAAAGGCTCGATAAGCCATTGAAGCCGCAGGAGGAGAGCGTGAGGGCCAGGACGGAGAGTCTGGGGGCACCTGGCCAGACAGACAGGGTCACTGGGGGGAGATTCCAGAGTTAGGCATGGGAAGCGGCGTGCAAGATGCCCCTGGGGCCGTAGAGACTCGGTCACGTGGGTAAGGGTTGGGGAGGCGCACTGTTGGCTCAGGCCTGACCATCTGCAGAGCAGTGAGTAGAGGCAGCACACCCACCATCAGAGAGGGACCTTGGCCCTTTTCCGGCTCATTCCTGCCTGGAGTCACATCTGCTGGCCTTTGTCACCAGCCCTCATTGTCACAGTGTCCTCGCCAGCATGATCCAGGGCCGGGGGCTGGGGCTTCTGTGGGCTTGGCTCTGGGGGGCTCTGCTCCTCCCCAGGCCGGCCACGAGCCCCCATCGGGCCCCCGTTGCCCAGGCTGCCCCGGTGCAGCCTGACCCCATGAGGGCACTAAATCCCGGTCTCTCAAATCCGTCCTTCGACAGGGGGCCGTGTGGACAGCTCCCTGTTCCACGTGGCCCACTTTAAGGAGGAGGGGATGCTCGTGGAGAAGCCGGCCCGGGTAGAGGCGTCCCACGCGGTCCTGGAGAACCCCAGCTTCTCCCCCGTGGGGGTCCTGCTCAGGACCCTGCAGGCTGCTCTGCGCTTCGTGCCGGTCACCTGCAGCGTCCTGCTGTACCATCACCCCCGCCCGGGCGAGGTCGCCTTCCACGTCTACCTGGTTCCCAGCGACTGCTCCGTCCGGAAGGTGGCCCTGGGAGCCAGGAGGCCTGGGCCGGGTGGGCTCTGGGCAACTCAGAGGGTCCCCAGATGGGCCAGCTGGGGTCCGGGTGGGGCGCGCGGTCACCCTGAGCCCCTGTGCTTGGCCGTGGGCTGGCCAGATGTCAGGCTCCAGGCCTGAACCACCTCCTGTCCCCTCCACATCTGTCCCTGGAGGCCCCAGCCCCCACCCTGGGAATGTCCGTGCAGCAGGGCACGGGGTGGGGGGATGCGGGAGCTCCACCTCACTCGGTTCCGACCACATTCGTGGGACAGAACCCCCAGCCACACGCCAGACACCCCGTCCCCTGAGCACGCTCCCCGTGCCCCGCAGGCCATAGACGACGAAGAGAACAAGTTCCAGTTTATGCGGATACACAAGCCGCCTCCGCTGGCCTCGCTCTACATGGGCTCCCGCTACATCGTGTCTGGTTCCGAGAAGCTAGAAGTCATCCCCAAGGTGGGCAGTCCGGAGGCAGAGGTCACGCCTGGAGCCCCGGTGGGGGAGGGGGGCAGACTGCACGCAGGCCTGGGGGGCGGGGTGGTGCGTCAAGGTCAGTGTGAAGGGGGCTAGCTGGGGAGGGGCACGCTCAGGATGGGGCGACGCTGGCATCTGACGCGGGGGCACCGAGGGGGACAGTCGGTAAGAAGACAGACGCCCCGCCCTTGGCCAGAGGACACCGGACAGGAGGAGACCTGCGTCATCGTAAGCAGGGGCCAGAGCCAGGGAGGGCTGTGAAGGAGACCCAAGCAGGCCGTGGAAGAGGGTGACCCCCAATCTGGGGGTCCAGGGAAGACGGGTCAGGCCAGAAGGTAGAGGCCCCTGGGGGCAGGGGGAGAGTCCACGGAATCGAGGTTCCTTCTGAAGGTGGAGCCGATGGACTTGGCGTGTGTGGGGAGAGGATGGCGCCTGACTCTGTGGCCTGTGGTGCAGGGGCCGTCTACTGAGTTTGGGTAAAGTGGGACGGGGCTTGGGGCCGGCTGTGTGGGTCTCAACGGGGGTCGTGTGCAGGACCCTTTGAGAAGACAGGCTTGGAGCTGGAGAGCTGAAGGGGCTGGGGGGCTGGGGGCATGGAGAGGTGAGGGGCTGGGGCTGGGGGCATGGAGAGGTGGAGAGGTGAGGGGCTGGGGGCATGGAGAGGCAGGGGGCTGGGGGAATGGAGAGAGGTGAGGGCTGGGGGGAATGGAGAGGTGAGGGGCAGGGGGTATGGAGGAGGGGGCAGGGGGGCATGGAGAGGTGGGGGGGGGCTGGGGGGGGGAGATGGAGAGGTGAGGGGCTGGAGAGGGAATGGAGAGGTGAGGGGTGAGGGGCTGGGGAGGTGAGGGGCAGGGGCAGCTGGAGAGGGAGGGGCTGGGGATGGAGAGGTGAGGGCTGGGGAGGGATGGAGAGGTGAGGGGCTGGAGGAGGTGAGGGGCTGGGGGCTGGGAGAGGTGAGGGGCTGGGGGGATGGAGAGGTGAGGGACTGGGGGCATGGAGAGGTGAGGGGCTGGGGGCATGGAGAGGAGGTGAGGGGCTGGGGAGGGATGGAGAGGTGAGGGGCTGGGGCGATGGAGAGGTGAGGGGCTGGGGGATGGAGAGGAGGGGCTGGGGGCTGGAGAGGGGGGGGGCTGGGGGTTGGAGAGGTGAGGGACTGGGGGCATGGAGGTGAGGGGCTGGGGGCATGGAGAGGTGAGGGCTGGGGAGGGATGGAGAGGTGAGGGGCAGGTGGGCGATGGAGAGGTGAGGGGCTGGGGAGGGATGGAGAGGTGGGGGATGGAGGGTATGAGGGGTGAGGGGATGGAGGTGAGGGGCATGGAGAGGTGAGGGGCTGGGGGGATGGAGAGGTGAGGGGCTGGGGGGTTGGAGAGGTGGAGGGGCTGGGGGTTGGAGAGGTGAGGGACTGGGGGCATGGAGAGGTGAGGGGCTGGGGGGCATGGAGAGGTGAGGGGCTGGGGAGGGATGGAGAGGGTGAGGGGCAGGGGGGATGGAGAGGTGAGGGGCTGGGGAGGGATGGAGAGGTGGGGGGCTGGGGAATGGAGAGGTGAGGGGCAGGGGGCATGGAGAGGTGAGGGGCTGGGGGGCATGGAGAGGTGGGGGAGGGGGAGAGGTGAGGGGCTGGGGGGAGCAGAGGTGGCTGGGGGATGGAGAGAGGGATGGAAGGTGAGGGCTGGAGATGGGGGCTGGGGGCATGGAGAGGTGGGGATGGAGAGGTGAGAGGTGAGGGGGCTGGGGCATGGAGAGGTGATGGGGGGATGAGAGGTGAGGGCTGGGGGGTGAGGTGGGGGCTGGGGATGGGAGGGATGGAGGTGAGGGCTGGGGGGATGGAGGAGGTGAGGGCTGGGGGATGGAGAGGCGAGGGGGCTGGAGAGGAGGGGAGGGCATGGAGAGGTGAGGGGCTGGGGGGATGGAGAGGTGAGGGGCTGGGGGGTTGGAGAGGTGAGGGGCTTGGGGGGATGGAGAGGTGAGGGGCTGGGGGCATGGAGAGGTGAGGCGCTGCTGGGGGCTGGGGGCATGGAGAGGTGAGGGGCTGGGGGCATGGAGAGGTGAGGGGCTGATGGATGGAGAGGTGAGGGGCTGGGAGAGACCTGGCCTGCAGGAAGAGCTCACCGGAAGACCCCTGCGTTCAGGAGCTGGAGCTCTGCTACCGAAGCCCCGGGGAAGCCCAGCTCTTCTCCGAGTTCTACGTCGACCACCTGGGCTCAGGGATCCGGCTGCAAATGAGCGACAAGAAGGAGGGGACTGTGGTGTGGGAAGCGTTGGTGAAGCCAGGTAGGGTCGGGCCCAGCGGCTCGGGGGCAGGAGGGGGAGGTCAGCTAGGTGTGCGTGTGTGTGTGCGTGGGTGCGCGTGGGTGTGCATGTATGCGGGCACGGGTGTGTTTGTGCGTGCATGTGTGGGGTGAGTATGCGTGTGCGCGTGTGTGGGTACGGGTGTGTCTGTGGGGGTGTGTGCACGGGTGGATGCATGTGCGTTTGTGTGTGGGGGTGAGCATGTGCACGTGTGTGTGAGAGCGTGCGTGTGCACGGGTGTGCGAGTGCGTGCCAGTGTGTATCACCACTACCTGCCGTGAAGACCCGGGCCGAGAAGTCAGGTGGCTTTTCCTAGCTGTGCAGGGGCTGGCGTGCGACCAGCAATCGGAGTCCGGTCAGCCCGCCCGCCAGCGCCGTGCCCGCTCCCGCACGCGGGGCCCAGGCCGCCGGTGACGAGCCGACCCGCGTCCCGGGCCTCTGTGGGGCGAGGGCTGTCGCAGCCGCCTGGATGCGGACGACCGAGTAAGAAGGAAGCGGGTCACAGTTGTGCGCATCCGGCCGCTGTAGGTATCGGACCCGCAAGCTGGGTCATCCTGCTGTTTTCAAGGCAGACGAGCCGGGATCGAAGAATAAACTTGCGGGCACGGGTGGGACCTCACAGGCGCCCGCACTGATGCCCCCGGAGTGTCCCTTGGACGCGCCCCCGTCGGCCCCCGGAGCACGGCCTCCCGGGCTGCCCCAAACTGCGGACGCAGGGGGGGGACTCAGCAGCCCTGGCACCGCCCGCCGCGCCCGGACACCGGGGAGTCCCCGCCTTGCCGGGTCCTGGCTCCTCCGGGAGGCGAGCGTCATGGCGCCAGCCGGTGGCTGATGTCTTCCTCCTCTTGGTCTTGATTCCGGCCCTGGGAGCGGACAGAAGCCCGTCTCCTTCCCCCGGGAAAGCCGTTCAGATGCCTGCGGACTGTGCTTCCTGAAAGCCCCCGCTGCAAGCTGAAAACCTACAACTTCTCCCAGATTCCTCTTATGTTTTGTTTTTTTAAAATTTTTTAATGTTTATTCATTTTTGAGAAAGAGAGACAGAGAGCAAGCAGGGGAGGGGCAGAGAGAGAGGGAGACACAGAATCTGAAGCAGCTCCAGGCGCCGAGCTGTCAGCACAGAGGCCGACGCGGGGCTCGAACCCACGAACCGTGAGATCGTGACCTGAGCCGAAGTCGGTCGGCCGCCCGGGTGCCCCTTACATTTTGGTTTTTAAATTCTCTGCCATCCCGGTGGCCGTCCTCCTGGGGCTCCTGTCTGCGGGTGAGTGGAGAGGGGGCCCCCGGCACGGAGGATGCAGAGATCCTTCCTGGCTCCCAGGGACGAACCCCGCCGGCCTCCCCCTCCCGGCCCGCGCCCGCCCCCCAGAGGTCAGGCCACACGGCCTGGGGGTGCGCCCCAGCCCTCAGCCTTGTCCGGAGGAGCCCTGTGCGCAGACGCCCCTTCCTGTCCGTGTGCAAGTTGGCGCTGCTCTGCTGAAATCCAGCCCTTGCTCTGCTCAGAGTGTCTTGTTCTCGAGTCTCGAGTCTTGATTCTCGATGCTGACATCCAAGTCCAGGCCAAACAGCTTCGGCCTGTGTGCTGTGTGCATGGGGGCCACACCCAAGGACACGGAGGGGACTCCTGCTCAGGGCAAGGACGCCACAAATACTTCACGCTCGTGAGGAAGGGACTGGATCAGACCATGCTTCTGTCTCTCTCTCTGACCACGGTCCTGGCCTCAGTTTCCCCATGTGCACGGGGATAGGATGCGCCCATCTCTCAGGGCTCCTGCAGCCTCGCTTCAGAGTCTGACCAGACTTGACAAGAGCCTGTGGCCAGAATTAACGGATGTCAGAAGGGGTGGCGGTTTCGAGGCCCCTCGTGACTGTGACTGTTCCTCACTCGTTTCCCTCCAGGGGACCTCCGGCCTGCGGCCCCCCTGCTGACTTCCGGCCTTGCAGGTCAGTAGCAGCTGTCCGAGGTCCGAGGTCCGAGACCGTCCTGGCCGCACTGTGCATCCTGGAGGGGAGGGGAGAGAGAGGAAGGGGCTCCATCGCTCTGTCCCCCGTAGGGATCAGGCCCTGGAGGGGGGAGGGTGCCCTGGAGCCTCCCCCGTGGAGGGGGCGGGGTCTCTCCCCACTGCACCCCCTCAGATGCCCCCATGATGAGCCCCTCCCCCCACCCCACCCCAGCTCCAGCCAGACGCTGGCTAGATGCTGACAGAGGGGAGGGGGGAGGCCGAGGGGCCCCTGTGGTGGTCAAAGGCCCTTGCAGGGGGAGAAGGGGCGCGGGATGCCGAGCGAGGGGGTGAAGGGAGCCGGGCGCCTTCACCCGCAGGGGCCCCGGCCTTGCTGCACTTCGTGGACCGGCACCGGGAGCAGCTGGTGTCCCGGGTGACGTCGGTGGAGCCGCTGCTGAGCGACGAGCAGTATGAGAGGGTGCGCGCCGAGGCCACCAGGCCCGAGCAGATGCGGACGCTCTTCAGCTTCAGCAGGTCCTGGGGCTGGGCCGGCAAAGATCAGGTGTACGGCGCCCTGAAGGAGGCCCACCCTCACCTCATCGCGGAGCTCTGGGAGGGGGGCGCCGGGGGCGGGGCCCAGCTGCCGCCATGAGCCCGGCTGTCCCGCTGTCCCGCCGTCCGGCCGCCTCCTCGCTCCGAGGCCGTGGCGCAGCGCCCGCCGACGCTGGGCGTTATGCGCCCAGGCCGCCACCGGGCGCGCAGACGGCCTCGCTCGGCCCCCCAGGCCAGCTGTCCAGCGGGGACAGAAGCATCCCAGGGAACGTGCACGTGGACTCTTCTGCGGACCTTGTCGACGCCTAACCCAAGAGCCCGGCGTGGCGGCCACGGCAGCCCCCCCGGAGCGCTCCCTGGGCCACCCGGACGCCCCGGGACGTGGGGGGGCGGACCTGGGACTGGCCACCTCTGTCTGAAGACGGACGGCGGGAGCGGACACCTCAGCCTTCTGGACGGCCGAGCCTGGGTTTGCTATCAGCCCGAGTCGTGCTTCGCTGTTTCTGAAACCCACGTGAGCCGCTGGAGGGCGCGGGGTGAGGCAGGGCACCGCAGGGGAAACAGAGTCTGGAGCCCAGCGAGGCCGCCGCCTCCTGGTACGTGGGCCCCCTGCCCTCTCTCGCGCCTGACCGGGTGCCGCTGCCCCGCGCTCCCTCGGAGCACTCAGCGCACGGCCTCGCCCCGCCCGCCTCATCGCTAACGTGGGGCGCTGAGTGGGGGCCCCCAAGGTCAGGAGCCGAGTCTGATCCGCTCGTCCTTGGATTCCCTGCCCTCGTACACGGTGGGCGAGAAGTGGGGCTTCGTTCATAGGCAGACGGTAAAGGAGCCCTCCCGGACGCATCCCTTGGGTCCTCCCGGCCGCCACACCCCCGCGGGAAACCGCGGACGCCGTGTTAACAAGCCCCCATGAGCAGGCCACCCCGAGGCCCCCGGGAGTCGACAGTCTGAGGACTGGACGCATTGGCGGGGCGCCAGGGGGCTCAGTCGGTTGAGCATCCGACTCCCGATTTCCGCTCAGGTCATGATCTCGCGGCTCGTGGGTTCGAGCCCCCTGTCGGGCTGTGCGCGGACGGCACACAACCTGCTTGGGACTCTCTCTCTCCCCTTCCCCGTCCCTCCCCCACCCGCGTCTCTCAAGACACATCTAAAGAAACGTACACCAGTGTTGCTCTCGACTCGGAACTGTCTCCGCCCAAGACACAGAAGCGCCGCGGCTTGCTGGTCACCCCTCAGGTGCGGTGCCCTCCAGCGCCCGGCCCTGGGGAGACGTCGTGGTTACTCAGCTGGGAATTTCAGCTGCCCCAGGCCAGCCTCCACCCCTCTTCGTGGGCCTGAAATCTCTTTCTGTTTGTTTGTTTTAAATGCCTGTGGTGTCTACTAAATTAAAAAAAAAAAAAATTCTAATTTCTTTTCCTGGTGGGATGCAGCCATTTGGTAAAAACAGAGCCGTTTTCAGGGTCCATATTCCACCCCGCTTGTGACCGTCTGTGCCGACGGAATGACTTTGCTGTGGGGTCCGGACCCAAGCGCCCCACGGGGCCGGGATCCTGGGGCTCCTGCTTTTCGGAGGACCCCTTGCTTGGGCCCAGAGGAGCAGGCCTGTGTGGGGCCGGGGTCCTTCCGGGCAGCCTGACCAAGGCTCCCCAGCCCACCCCCTCTTTCAGAACTGTCCCCTCTGCCTGCGGGCCCCCCGCCCCGGGTCACGTTCTAGCTGGAACAGCCACGGTGCCCCTGACCGCAGCAGGCTGCACAGAGGGGACGTGGGCGGGCGCCGTCCGTGGGGTAAGAGAGAAAGACAGGCTGCTGTAGGAGAGAAGAGGGAGCAGAGGGGAGAGAGGAGCAGGAATGAGCCGGAGGGGCGCCCGGGGGGCTCAGTCAGTTGAGCATCGGACTTTCGCTCAGGTCATGATCTCGCGGTTCGTGGGTTCGAGCCCCGCGTCGGGCTCTGTGCTGACTGCCAGCTCAGAGCCTGGAGCCTGTTTCAGAGTCTGTGTCTCCCTCTCTCTCTCTGACCCTCCCCTGCTCACGCTGTCTCTCTCTCTCTCTCAGAAATAACTAAAAACATTTAAAAATTTAAGAAAAAGAAGATAAAAACTGAGAAAAGTGATAGCTGAGAGGGAGAGCGGGGCACATCTTTACTTCGGCTGCTCAGGGAGGGCTTCCCTGAGGAGGTGACATTTGAGTCAGGTCTTGGCCCAAGGAACGGCTTCAGGTTTGCGCCCTGCAAACACAGGACTTCCGATAACCAGTGTGGTTTCCTCCACACCCGTTTCCACGCTCCGTAGCCACAGACACTTAGAAAAGTGTCCACGCTGTGTCTCCGCCACCGAGCACCGCCTCGGGCTCCACCGAATCCTGCTCCCAGCTCGCCCTTGACTTTCCAGGTCTTTCTTTGCATCATCCGATTTCAGCAGGAATCCTGCTAAATCGGATTAGCCAGGACCCCCCTACACCCTTGATATCTAATAACGTGATATCAGATAACCCAGATAACCCTGTGGTATCAGATCGCGTTCCTTCCTTCCCCTCCTCCACCGTCCAGGTAACGTCTGATCAGTCTGGCCAGGCTTCAGCAAGAACCCTGTGAAGTCAGCTTAGCAAAGGGTATTTCCTGCCCTTTCAGGAGTTTTCCATCCGCTCCCCACCCCCAACCTGCATCGCTCTGCTCCCCAGGTCGAGCCCCGTCTCTGTCCCGTAGCAGTGACTGCCCGTGAACAAGTTTTTCGTTAACGTCACATATATACACACAAACGGGGTTTTTGTCTTAAAACCACAGTAGGATAGAGCACATAAGATGTATCCACCTTCTCCTCACCTCACCAACCTCTCCCAACCCGTTCCTGACAGATGTTTCCTGTTTGGGCTTTTTTATCGCCCTGGACGATCTCCCCGCTCCCCCCAGAGCTACACGGCGAACGCCCTCACCTCCGCCAAGCCTTGGCTCAAATGTCACCTGCTCCATCCAGCGGGCGTACAGAGCCCCTCTCCTGTGCCCTGACTGCTTTTCAGTTCTTAAAGCATAATTGATGAGGGAGTACGGGTGGGCTGAGGGCAAGATACAGCCTGGCACGCCCCCCCAACCCCCCACCCCGAATCTGTGTGATGTTCCTCGGACACTCCCGGCCGCCCAGGAACAAAGGAAAGGAGTTGAAGTGCCTGCCATGGTGACGTGGGAAACTGAGGCAAGTGAGCAATTAAATTCCCTTCCTGCCTGCAGCCCACTGGCCAGTCCCTGAGGCCAGCAGAGTGGCCTTCCTCCAGGAGCCCAGCTGCCTCGAGGATGACGCTTTGCTGGGGACAAGAGACAGTCGGAGCTTCACGTCATCCCAACCTCGAGGATCCCGTACGCCTACGTCCTTTATCTCAACCGCCCCGAGATGTATGCTGGGATCACGCTCCAAGCTCACGGCCCCCATACGCATCCGAAGGGTCTCATGACTGAGGTTTTACTAAACAGTAATAGACGGTGTTTCCCTGGCAACAGGGAGCCCCTCAAGGTCCTGGAAACATTGCTTCCAAAATTCCTTAGAGGCTCACTCCATCCCCGACCCCTCCCAGCCTGAGGGGACATAATGAGTCACCCGCAGCCCCAGGCAGCCCTTCCTGCCCACGGGTCCTGTCCCCGGGCTTTAAGAGAATCACCTTTTTGCACCAAAGACGTCTTCAAGGTTTCTTTCTTGGCCGTCGGCTCCGGGCCACCCCACCCGCCACCCCAAAACCCCGTCACTAAGAATCACCGATGCCTGTCCGGCGCCTGGAGGCGGAGCTAGGCGTGACGGCCGCCTATCACTGGCTGAGCGCACGCCTGCACACACTCGAGCGACACCGTGCAAGTCACCAGCGGCCTCCAGTCACACGGGATTCCGGATTGACTACATTCTTCCAATGAGACCCTCGCCCAGCGACACCTTCCCCGGGGGGCCGTCAGGGCGCTGGCAGCCAGGATCACCAAGCCAGCGTTTCTGCTCCGGGTGCTTCCCTGAGACAAGAAAGCACGTGTCAGGTGGAGATCTGTTCGTAACAATCCAACACTGCAAACAACCCAGACTCCCATGAACAGGTACTCAACACACTGTGGTGTATCCAGGTGACGGAACCCTAGGCAACAAGATAAAGAGGACCCTCCCCCTACCCGGGGCAGCTGGGGGCTCAGTCCATTGAGCATCCAAATCTTGATTTCAGCTCAGGTCGTGATCCCCAGGTTGTGGGATGGAGCTGAGTTGGGCTCCCTGCTGGGCGTGGGAATCTCCATCTGTCTCTACCCCCCCTCGCCATCTCTTTCTCTCTCTTTCAAAAAAAACCCAACTCTTTAACACATGCAACAACACAGAGGAATCTCCAAATGACGAGGCTGGGTGGAAAACCCAGAGGAAATAGAGTGCCAGCTGTGTGATTTCATTTACATAAAATGCAAACAGATCTGTAGTAAGAGAAAGCGGATTAGTGGCTGCCTGGGGGGGGAGGGAGGGATTGAATCCGCTGGAGACAATCTGGAGGAATGACAGGTGTGATTCTTACTCGCTGTGGGTTTGTGGGCGGGTTACGCACACGGGGACCCATCGGTTTGGCGCGTGAGGGTACCTACGGATCATTGTATGTCCTGTGTCCTTCAGCAAAGCTGGGAAGTGCTACCGCGGACAGGTTGGCCGCCCATCCCTGAACGTTTGAGGCCAGTTCACTGCCTGAGAGCCAGCTCCTCCCGCCTCTGGGCAGCTTTGACCTTGAACGTCGTGGTGCGGGCGAGCGCTGTCCTGTGGGGGCGATGGTTTTGGCCCACGTGCACAGCCACCCCTCCGCGCCAGCCCAGCAAAGCACCTGAGAGGTGACGCACACACTTGCCCAGCAGTCAGACAAGGCGTCAACAGACAGAGCTCCGGTGGGTGTGAAAGAGGAGAGACCCTCACTGCGCTGGACGCCTCTGCGCTCCAGTTCGCCTCATCGCACCGCCGAGCGGCCCCCCCGACCCGGGCTCAGGCGGCTGTGTCTTCGCCACCGGAGCCCCGTGCCAAGCTTCTCCCGTAACCATGCTCTCCCTTAATTCTCGCTGCACCCCCTGCCATGATCATGACTTAGTGACAAAATGCATTTGCGGGAGACTCTAACGACTGGGAGGGGCTCAGCTCTTAGCTGGAGAGGAGTGGAAGCTGTACCCCATGACCTGGTCTTAGAGGTCACACACTGTCTCCTGCACCCAGTTCCGAGGATCAGAGCAAACACACTCCCACCTCTCCCCACCCCCCGAATTCCGGGGGAGGGAGCCCACCCCGCCTCTCAGTTAGTGACATTTGAAGAAGAGCACGTAGCATCTGCAGGGTACTGGGGTACCGGCTTCTCTGGAAGATACAATGTGCCGCATGCGCCCAGCCCCGGACGCTTCCGCAGCGCACACCTGTGCTCTGGACGGTCGGCCGAGCTAGCACAGGGCCTGCCCTTCGTCTGGCTCTCTCCCCAACTCCCTTGCTTCTCAGTAGACACGGACAGTCCTTCATAATTTCGGATCAGAGGCAGTGGATACGCTGCTGGTCCTCTAGATCTGTGGGTAGGTCTGCAAAGGTAATGGGCCGGGACGAAGCCGGGACCCAGCCCAGGAAAGCCTCTGCGAGCCAGGGGACCATCCGCTCCCATCAACAGTCCCACTGAGAAGAAGCCATCCGTGATGGACACCTGGGGGTCTTCAGGACCATCGTGCTCCGGTAAATCCATGGCAGACGAATTTTCCTCTCGTCTTATCGACGTCCGTGTGACCCCCGTCAAAGAGTTCATTCAAGGGTCATGGATTGAATGCTTCTGTTGGGTCAGGGGCTCCTGGGGTGGGAGGAGCCCTGGGCTTTTCTGAAGGAATCACCCCCTCAGGGCCCCCCTAGAAGCTGCGAGCAATATTTGTCCCGATGATGTCAGAGAACAGTGCAGACTTGAGCTTCAGGCCATGGGCGTGCTCTGGTCCAGGCCATAACCTCAGTGCAGGGGGCGAGGACGGGGGTCCCATGGAGCCCGCGGTCGCCTGCACTGTGGTGGTGGTGGGCTGTCTGACTGTCAGGGGCCATCCCGTGCTCCTGGTAAGCGAGCCCCAGGCAGGTGGGGGGTTTGGAGGGAGAGCAGGGGAGGAAGGCGAAGGCCCCGTGGGAGCGTGACACATGACACTAGGTAGCATGGCCGGAAGAGACCGGCATTAGTCAGGAGCCCCAGCTCTGTCCCCGGTTACCTAGCAACGGCACTGAGCAGGGGTTTGCTAGGCGATGTGGGGCCATCCAGACAGCGGGGGAGGCCCTCAGCCCGCGAGAGAGCGTCACAGGGCATTATCAATCCCGAGAGTGGCCCCTCGGCCCATTGCTTAGATTCTCTCAGCTACGACTGGTTCTGGATGCACGAAGATCCGTGTAACAACGGTGCAAGAAGTCCGGAAACGTGAGAAGGAAATCACCCCAGCATCTCGCCGTCCAAACAATGCAAAGATGACCGTCTTCACCTTTTCCAGGTCCAGCCTTTCTCTGCAGGGGCGCGTTTTCATCTTCGCTGCCATCCAGGCACACGTGGTTTGAAATGGACTTTGATGTCGCCATCACTGAGCTGACGGGAGTCATCTGGCCCCAACACTGAGCTCGCTTCGACCTCAACGTCCAGGCCGGGGACACACATCTTTCTAGACAGAACGTGACTTTGTTCTTTGGATCGTTGTTTTTCAATCCACAGGGAGGGCGAGGATTGTGTCAAAGGACACGCAGATCCGCGTGGCCGCCTCCCCTGCTGGTGGTACCCAGTGTCCTCTGCGCTGACGGTGTTCGAACGGACCCGTCTCACCTCACCCGCTTTGGTACCGTTAACCGTTAATCCGTCGGCTCCTTAATGGGGATGGAGACCCCCGAAGAGAAAGGCCTGGCCCAAAGTCGCACAGCCAGCACTGACCTCAGTTCCACAGGGACCCGTTCCCCCTCCGCCCCCCCCAGAGCATCAACAATCTAGAAACGTGCTTGGAAAGTAAATCCTTAGTAACTGTATCTTTGACCTTGTGCTTTGTGATTCAAGTCCAGGGGTGATGGAGCAGCAAGGCATTGGGGGCTGGCCGAGCAGGGAGGCCTAGAGTCTGGCTCCGGTGGGGCCACCACCTGCACACTCTGTGCCCTGGAGCCACAGGCTTCTTTCAGCCTGACCTTCCCGGCCCTGCTCAGCGACCTGGGCTGCCCTCCGCTGCTATGGGGACCCCAGGGGCCATGGGGGTGACGGGGCTGGCACATCTCAGGGCACCCACAGCCCAGCCGCCCCAGCAGGTGACAGCCTCTCCCTCACTCCCGATCCAGGGACATCCCCTTGCGGGGGAGACAATACACTAGTGTGATGTCCGTCTTCGGTGGGCTCGGGTGGGAGCCCATGAGGAGGGGAGCCACCCCCTTTGATTCCCCAGCCCCCAGCCCGGGGCCTGCGCCAGTCCGGGCGGGGCCCCGGGAGGGAGAGCCGGTTTCCAGAAGGAGGAGAAGCGCAGCAGCCCAAACCAGGGGGCCCTGGAAGGTCCCCTCCCCCAACGCCCCTCCCCCACTCCGGGCTCCTCCCCTCCCGGCCCCCCCCCCCCTCCCGGCCTCCCTTACTGCCCAGAGCCCACCGACCAGTCCTTGAAACCGGCAGTGACCTCCACCCAGGACCTCAGCTGCCTCGAGAATGAGGCTTTGCTGCCTGCAAAATGCAATCTTAGCCTAACATGATCCCAACCTCCAGGATCTAGTGAGTCTCCTTAAGTTTTATTTTTTATTTATTTATTTTTTAATGTTTTATTTATTTCCAGAAGAGAGAGAGACAGCGTGAGCAGGGGAGGGTCAGAGAGAGAAGGAGACGCAGAATCCGAAACAGGCTCCAGGCTTCGAGCCGCCAGTACAGAGCCCAATGCGGAGCTGGAACCCACAAACCGCAAGATCATGACCTGAGCCGAAGTCGGACGCCTAACCGACTGAGCCCTCCAGGAGCCCCAAGAAAACCCTATTTTAAAAATTTTTAAATTTATTTTGAGAGAGACAGAGAGAGTGAGCGGGGGAGGGACGGAGAGAGGGGGAGAAAGAATCCCAAGCAGGCTCTGCACTGTCAGCCCAGAGCCCCATGCGGGGCTCAAACTTACGAACCTTGAGATCACGACCTGAGCCGAAAGCAAGAGTTGAACACTTAACTGAGCCACCCAGGCGCCCCCAGTGTATCTATTTTTTTTTAAAACAATGGCCTTATTCAAGTGTAATTTGCACACCACAAAAGTCATGCACGTTTGGCGCGCACATGGGTGGATTTTAGAAACATAAAGAGCCGTGAAGCTATCACCACCGTCAGGGGTCAGAACGTAACATCTCCATCACTGTGAAAGGTTGCCCTGGGCCCACTGCAGTCCCCCAGCCCCCACCCCGCACCCCCCTCCCCCCAGCCCGTCTGCAGGTCCTCCCCAGGCACCCACCCATCTGCTCTCTGTCTCTGTAAATAAATGTGTCTTTTCTAGACATTTCCTGTCGGTGGAATCATACAGCCTGCGGTCTTGGGCACCTGGCCTTTTTCCACTTCCTGGAGTGTTTTTGGGGTCCAGGTGCGTTGCCGCATTTATCAGTAGCTCCCTTCTTATTAGGGCCACACAGCCTTCGATGGCACGAGCCAGCCGCGCTGGGTTTCTCGGGTACCGTTCGGAGAACGTTGGCCTCGTTTCGCGTTTGGGGCCGTATGCCCACACCTGCGTGTTCGCTCACAGACGCGCGTCTGTGTTCGCGGGGAGGCCTGTCTTCAGTTCCTCGAGGGTGGAATTTACTTTTCACGAAACCCCCAAGCCGCTTTTCCCAAGCCAGTCCCAAAGCCACACGGGCGGTGTGGGAGGGTCCCACAGGCCCCCAGCCCTGCGAGCTGTGCTTACCGTCCACCGCGGCAGCCCGCACTCAGCACCCACTGTCCGGGTGCCCGCCGCTCCGGGGCGGCCTCCGGCCGGCCCTGCAAGGACCCCTGGGAACACCGTGCGTCGGAGAGCGCGCGGCCCGGCCCGCGGCGACCCCCGGCGGCCCCGCTCTTCCCACGCGGCCCCGGGGCCCCGCGCAGACCCGCCCGCACCCCGACGCCGACTCCGGGGCCCGTTCGACAAGCCGCCCCCTGAAGAGCCCCCCGCGGCCCGCGCGCCCCGGTCGGCGGCGGCCTTGGGCAGGAGGGCGCCGGGGGTCGGCGCGGGGCGGCCCCCCCGGACGAGGGCTGCTCCCTGGGCCGGTTCACTGGCGCGGCCGCCGCCTCCTGCGTCCCGCCTGCGTGCGCCCGCGGCCGGCCGGGCCCGGGGGCGGGGCGGGGGCCTGCGGTCGGGGACGCGCCGCACCCCCGCATCTGGCTTCTCGAGCTTGTTTCCTTTGCCCCCTGCTCGCCGCCGCCTTTGCGACTGCGCGTCCGCGGGGGCGTCCAGGGTCGCTGCCCCGATGACAGAGGGTCTGTTTGCGGCTGAGACCGGGGCAGGGGGCAGACACCCCGCGGCGGTGAGGGTGTCGGGTGCGGCCTCCGGTTCGGATCGTGTCCCCGGGCCCTTCCCCGCGGCGGGTGGGAGCGCGCGGGGAGCCCCGCGTTCGTGTGACGACGCGCGCCACGAGCGCGACCTTCCCGGGGGCCCCGCGAGGAGGGCGGGCCGGCGCCCCGACCCGGAGCGCCAGCGGGGGGTGGGGAGGGGCGGAGCCGCAGGACGCAGGACGCAGGGAGTGTGGCTGCTGTGGGGTGACCCGCCGCGCGCCCCGGGCTCGAGCTGACCCGACTGTGCGTCTCTTTCCGGCCTTAGGCTTTGCTGCGGCCTCCGGGCGGGGCCGAGCCCCCCAGCTGGGGACGCCGTCTTAGCAGAAGGCCGCGCTGTCGCCGTGTCGGGGACGGCGTGGGACCCGCGGCTGCAGACGCCCCGGGGCCTGTGCTGGGGTGCTGGGGTGCGCGGGATGCGGGCGGTGCGCGGAGTGCTGGGGTGCGCGGGATGCGGGCGGTGCGCGGAGTGCTGGGGTGCGGGGGTGCTGGGGTGCTAGGTGCGGGTGCAGCTGCTGTGGTGCTAGTGGGGTGCGCTGGTGCTGGGGGTGCACGGGTGCTAGGGTGCTGGGGTGCGGGGGTGCTGGGGGTGCTAGGGTGCTGGGGGTGCGCGGGGTGCTAGGGTGCTGGGGGTGCGCGGGGGTGCTAGGGGTGCGGGGTGCGCAGGTGCTGGGGGTGCGCGGGTGCTTAGGGTGCGCGGGTGCGGGTGCTGAGGTGCACGGGTGCTAGGGGTGCTGGGGTGCGGGGTGCTGGGGTGCTAGGGGTGCTGGGGGTGCGCGGGGTGCTAGGGGTGCGGGGTGCGCAGGTGCTGGGGTGCAGGGTGCTAGGTGCGGGTGCGCGGTGCTGGAGGTGCGCAGGATGCTAGGGTGCTGGGGTGCACGGGGTGCGGGGGTGCTGGGGGTGCTGGGGTGCGCGGGGTGCTGGGGTGCTGGGGGTGCGGGGTGCGCGGGGTGCGGGGGTGCACGGGACGGCTCCGTGGCGTTGGGAAGTGCCGGCGGCTTCATCCCGACCCCGAGCGGGGACCCATGGGACCCAAGCGAAGGGCGTGGGGTGTCTGTCATTGGCGAGAAATCATGGCGGCAAACGCCCCGACTTCTAGCTGGTTTCCATCTCGGGCCCACAAGGCCTAACAGCAAACCCACCCCGGCAGCTTATTCACGCATCTCCCCTTTATTCATGGATGTCAAATGGCATCGACCCGGGCCCCTCCTCCCCCGGATGCGTCTGAGGCTCGTCTTTCCTCCCTGAAATAAATCCCGGATTCAGTCTCCAGTGTATTCAGTTGTCGGTTAGTCTGCAGCTGCGCAACGCGGCTGCCTGGCTTCCCCTCCGGCCGGCTTCACCCAGTGGCCCTCAGGGCTCCCTGCAACCGTGTCCCCCCAGCCTCAGCCCATCCTCAGCCAAGACGCAACACCCCCGTCCCCGGAGTAGCCACACAGGCCTCTCTGGGCACCTGTCCGGTAGCCCCCGGGTCCCCGCGACAGCAGCCTGCGACCGTCCCCTGGCAGGGTACCTACAGCCCCTCAGCATTTAGTCCCTGCTGGCCTCCGTGATCAGGACACCTCTGACCCCGTGCAGTCCCCTCCTGCCCACTAAGCTCTAGAATTTGCCCTGAGCGGATTCACCCAGCTTGTCTCCACAGGCCGGGGCACCTGTGTTTTTACAACTTTCAGTCTTGGACATTGGATCTTCTACTGGCTTTTTTTTTTTTTTAACGATTATTCATTTTTGAGAGAGTTGGAGGCAGAGCGCAAGTGAGGGAGGGGCAGAGAGAGAGGGACATAGAATTCGAAGCTGCTGCAGGCTCCACGCCACCCCGAGAGCCCCTCACTATACAGCCCTTCTGCATAGGTGACTACTCAGGGTATGATCTCCTAATACTCTTCCTACTCAGGGTATGATCTCCTAATACTCTTCCCTCGGCTAGTCCCCTGAGAGTGGATGCCCCCCTTCATTGCCAAAGCCAGACCCCCCATTTCGACCCCAAATCCCAGCATCTGGCTCCCGTGACTAGATCCTGTCGCGCCTACGAGCTGATCATAGTCTTCGGTAGTCTCCCAAATGTCCAGGCCCATCTGATCCCCTTATTTCGGGACTGTGTCATTTCCCGAAAACTATGATTCTTACCACCGATCTGACGTCGTGCTCCAGCCTTTCTTAACATTCACCCGTTTGCTGCTGTCCTCAGTATGAAGCTCACCCCATCCCCTAAGTGAATGGCTTTCTTCCCAAACCCCCATAATCTCCCCAATTAGCCTACTTTCCCCCTATACCTTGAAATTCCTGAAATTCCCCATATCCCCTTGAAATGTCTGATTCCACTGAGCTCCAATGCTTGGCTCATACTTTCTAACCCGATATTAAAACTCCAGTTCTCTGGGGCTCCTGGGGGGCTCAGTTGGTTAAGCGTCCGACTTCGGCTCAGGTCATGATCTCACGACTCTTGGGTTCGAGCCCCGCGTCGGGCTCTGTGCCGACGACAGCTCGGAGCCTGGAGCCTGTTTCGGATTCTGTCTCCCTCTCTCTCTGACCCTCCCCTGCTCACGCTGTCTGTATCTCTCTCTCTCTCAAGAACAAATAAAACATTAAAAAAAATTTTTTTTAAATTCCAATTCTCTCACACCATCATGTGAACTGTCAGCACTCACTTTGTGTCTGACCCGGCCACTCTGCCTCTTACGCAGTTAAAATACTCCACAATATCTGAGTCACTGCTCCCCTATTTTGAGCTCCTGATGGTCCCCCAATTTCTGGGCTTCCAATACGATGTTTCCTTGTCCAAAATATCCAGCTTCTCCCCTCAAGTACTAATGGGCAGCCTTTAGGGCTCAACTGTAAAAACAAATGGATTCATTTTGGGGGATCCTCTGCCATGTTGCTCAAGAACCAAATCCTAGAGGGGCTTAGTGACGCAGAAGGGTCACGCGCCCACATCTGGCCAGAGGCGCAGGAGGTGGTTTCACACGCACTCTCAGGAGGAGAGCACGCTCTAGGGAAGGGACAGTTTCCCGGAGGAAAATCGAAGTCGCCGCAACCATGGAGGCTGGGCAGGTACACATAACAAGATGTCCAGTAAGTGGACTCCTAGCAGATCACACATGACGGTGGCAGAGATGACTATGTGGGGCAGCTCGGTCCTTTTCTGTGTCGAGCTGTGGCGGGGGGCGGGGGGCGCAGATACACAGAGACAGTGGACAGTGGCTTCTGAATGCCACGGACACTAGGACCTTTCCGCTGGGGGAGACGATCGGAATTTAGCTGCGGGACCTAGCAGCTCAGCTTGGGAGGACTCGTGAATTAACTTTCTAAGCATCTCATTGTTTCTTCGGAATCTAGCACCGGAGATAGTGATGAGCAAAACAGATACGACTCTCACTCTCAGGTAGCGCACGCTGGTCCCCGCGGAACGTACCGTGTGGCGGGTCTCGCGTCTTCTGTAGCTGGAATTCTCACAGCCCCGTGAGGCGTTTAATTCCTCCATTTTGCAAAATGAGGACACAGACAGGTGAAGTGATTGGCCCCAGGTCACCAGACCGGTGATGGCCGTAGATGAACCCGGGAACCGTCTCTGGAGTGTATACTCTTATTTTTACTAGCATAATTGAGATGTAACTCACCTACCACAGAACTCATTCAAAGTGTACAATTTGGGGGCGCCTGCCTGGGTGGCTCAGTCAGTTAAGCATCCGGCTTTGGCTCAGGTCATGATCTTGCTGTTCATGGGTTCAGGCCCCGCGTCGGCCTCTGTGCTGGCAGCTCAGAGCCTGGAGCCTGTTTCAGATTCTGTGTCTCCCTCTCTCCCTCGAAGACAAATAAATGTTAAAAAATTTTTAATAAAAAAATAAAGTGTACAATTTGGGGGCGCTTCGGGAGTCTAGCTCAGGTTTTGTTTTGTTTTGTTTTGTTTTCCAGCTCAGGACTTGATCTCCGGATCCTGAGTTCAAGCTCCATGTTGGGCTCCATACTGGGTGTGAGTGAAGACTACTTAAAAAAAAATTTATAAAATGTACGGTTCAATGGCTTCCATATATTCACAGAGTTCTGTGGTCACCATCATAATCAATGTGAGGATATCTCATTATTGCCACACCCCTCCCCCGTCCCCCTCCAGCCCCACCCCCGCCCTAGGCAACCACAAATGGACTTTCTGTCCCTCCAGGTTTGACTGCTCTGCACACTTCATGGAAATGGGATCATACATACACGGTCCTTGGGGACCAGCGTCTTTCCCTCAGCGTTTTCCAAGCCCATCCCCGCTGCAGCGGGAATTCGTGCTTTGCTTCTATAGCGGAGCAACACCCCGTTGTGTGGACACGCCACATTTCACGTGTCCGTTAGGTGGGCTCGTTGGGCTTGTTTTCCACTTTTTGGCTATCATGAATAAAACTGCTCTGAACATTCCAGTACAACTTTTTGTGTAAGTGTGGACATGGGCGGGATTGCTGAGTCATGGTAACTTTCTGTGTGACTGTGGGAGGAACTTCTAGATTCTTTCCCAAAGTGGCTGTACCTACCATTTTACATTCTCACCAGAAGTGTAGAGGGTTCCATTTTCTCCACTTCCTTTCCAAAACTGAAGCTTTATTTTTTAAGTTTTATTCATTTATTTTTCAGAGAGAGAGAGAGAGACAGCGCGCGAGTGCACAAATAGGGGAGGGGCAGAGAGAGAGAGAATCCCAAGCAGGTTTCGAGCTGACAGTGCGGATCCGGATGTGAGGCTCAAGCTCACAAACCGTGAGATCATGACCCGGGCCGAAATCAAGAGTCAGACACATAACTGACTGAGCCATCCAGGCGTCCCCTTACCTTTTTCTTTTTTATTTATTTTTAATGTTTTTATTTATTTCTAGGAGAGAGAGGGAGAGAGAAACAGCATGAGCAAGGGAGGGTCAGAGAGAGAGGGAGTCACAGACTGAAACAGGCTCCAGGCTCTGAGCTGGCAGTCAGCACAGAGCCCGACGCGGGGCTCGAACCCACCGCCGCGAGATCATGACCTGAGCGAAAGTCTGACGCTTAACCGACTAAGCCACCCAGGAGCCCACCTTTTTCTTTTTTAAGACATAACCTTAGTGTGTATGAAGTGGAATCTTATCGTGGCTTTGATCTGCACTTCCCCGATGGCAATGATGTTGATAGATCTTTTCCTGGGCTCACCAGCCAAGTGTCTACCTCCTTTTCAGATCCACCACCCATTTTTAAAATTGGGCTGGCTTAAAAAATGCAAAAACAAAAAAAGGTGGGGGCACCTGGCTGGCTCGGTAGGTAAAGCCTGCAGCTCTTGACCTTGGGGTCGTATATTTGCAAAGTGTTCCTCCCATTCTGTGCACTGCCTTCTAACTTTTGTGACAATGTCTTTGAAGTACAAAGGTTTTTGAATCTTTGCTTTTTAATTTTTAAGATATCTCTACACCCAGCATGGGGCTCGAACTCACGACCCTGAGATCAAGAGTCGTTTGCTCCTTGGACTGAACCAGCCAGGCACCCCAACTAAGTTCTTTTGATCTTTCATCTTGAGGATATCATTGATCTATTTTTTTCCCCTTTGCTGCGTTTTGGTGTCCTAAAAAACTACTGCCTAATCCAAGATGAGGAAGAGTTAAGCCCATGTTTTCTTCCAAGCATTTTTATAGTTTTAGCATTTATATTTAGATCTTCGATCCATTTTGGGTTCACTTTTATACAATGGTGGGAGATAGGCGTCCAACCTCAAACACCAATGGCCAATGATGCATGTCATGAAGCCTAAATACAAACCCAGACGGGGGTCGGAAAGGTTCCACACATGGCCATGCTGGGCCCAAACCCGTGGAGACAAAACCCCTTCGTTTGGGATCTCACCCTATATCGCTTCATCTGGCTGTTGATTCATTCGTCCTTTGTAATAAACAAAGGTCGGTGAGCCACGCTAGCAAATTAATTGAGCCCGAGGAGGGGGTCATGGGAACCTGTGATCGACAGCCAGTTGGTCAGAAGCAGAGGCGAAGCACCGGGCCGGTGACGGGCATCTGAAGAGGGGGCGGCCGTGCTGGACTGGGGAGTATGTCACCACATTGTACATACGGTCAGAACGGAGTTGAATTGTAGGACACCCAGGTGGTGCCCCAGAATTCCTGGACGGTTTGGGGACCCCCCGAGCCCGTGCCCACACGCACATTAGAACTGAGCGCAGAGCGTCTTACGTGGTGGTCCCTTGCTGGGAGCGCTGACAATACTTCTCCATCTCTGGCCCTCCATCTAGTTCGTGTTCACCCCACGACCCCTCCTGCGGCTGTGTGTTCCCGGCCCCCGTGGAGGCTGATACACATCCCTTAGACCACCAGCTTTCAGATGCTGCTTCCTTAATAAGCAGCCTCCCTCCTTCTGGGTATGAATATGCGAATGTGTTAGTTAACGAGGTGTATTGGTCTCCCATGGTAACATGTAACTTGAAACAACAGACGTGCACTCCCTCCTGGGTCTGGAGGCCAGAAATCCAAAATGCGGGGGGCACACGCCCCCTGGAGGCTCTAGCGGGGGATCTGGTCTCTGCCTCTGTGAGCCGGCGCCGGCTGCTGGCATCTGGGCTTGGGACACATCGCTCCCATCTGCCTCCGCGGCCACACTGCCTCCTGGCCTCATCCCCAATCTCCCCGTGTCTCTAACAAACACACCGGCCGTTGGATGCAGGCCCCGGCATAGATAATTCAGGATGCTCCCCTCATCTCCGATCGTAGTTAGTCCCACTAAAGACCAGTTTTCCAAATAAAGCATTTTAGGAATTCCTAATTCCAGGAATCAGGACACGGCCATGCGTTTGGGGGGATCACCATCTAGCCCTCTGTACTAGAAGGTTTTAAATAAACTACAAACATGAGGCACCGGGCTGGCTCAGTCAGTGAAGCACACGACTCTTGACCTTGGGGTCATGAGTTCAAGCCCGATGTTGGGTGTAGTGGTTACTTTAAATAATAATAGTAAGCTACAAATGCAAAAAAAAAAAACTTTCATTCGGGCAAAAGGTCATACTGAAGAAGGAAATATGACATTCTAGACAGCAGAGATTCGAAACTAAAGCCTTTAAAATATATGCATTTAATGTACAGGATTGGCAAAGACTTTTGGATAATAAACATATTCCAGGTAAACACAGGCATCTTAAATCTATGAATCTTTTTTTCTTTTTTTTTTTACAAATAGTTTATTGTCAAATTAGCTTCCTTAAATCTATGAATCTTTAATTGCAAATATTAATGCCCTGAGTTCCTCTTCTATATAAGGAAGCAACTCAAATCCCGTTCTTTAGGAAGACATGGAGGGCAGGAAACACCTCAATACCAAGTATCGCTACCTGTCCTCTCTCTCTGGGGGAGAGGACATTTTACACCAATTAATTACAGAAGTATTAGACTCCACTAAATTTACGCCCAAGACACAGCTAAAATTTCCCACCGTGGGCACTAAATATTTGACGCTTAAGAGTATGAATAAATATGTTAATTAAATATTAGGCACAGGGCAGATTCCAAATCTAACTGAAGTATGAAAAAAAGTGATAAAAATACCTAGCAGTCAATTCATATAAACCTCGCTATTGGCCATGTTCCTGGTTTCCCTCGCTGTTCCCGAGATCCGCCGGGGCTGTGTCCGCGCTCTTCCACGGCTGGGCTCCCGGACGGCAAGGTGTCTCACGTCACTGAAAGCCTGATCACAGGAGGGATTTCTTTCTGGAACAAAACCAGCTTCTTTCCTCTTGACTAAAGATCCCGGGTGTGTTTTCTACTCGCTTCTGTGCATTAGTGAAGTTCCCCACGGAAGACACAGTGGTGGCCAAGAGCAGGCAGTCTGTGCTGGCTCGCTCTCTCGCTCTCGCTCTCGCTCTCTCTCTCTCGGGGTGCAGCGGCTGGGTCGTGACGAAGCCACCACTTCACCTTTTCTCATCTGATCGCATCCGGAGAGGACGTCAACAGGACTCATGACCAAGGCGGAACTTTTCCAAACATCCCTGACCGGCCAAGGCGCTTGTGCCTCTTCAGCCACGGTCCCCAGGGAGCGGTTACTGAACCGGGGACCCCTTCCCACGTGCTAAGTCTCTGAGGAACAGAAGCTCGAGAGAGCAGTCCCGGCGAGTGTGGAGACAGCTCAGGAGGGGTACCAAAACAGGCAGGTGCGAGGGACAGAGAGAATTCGAGAAATGTGCAGTGAGACCACGCTTGACGTCCATCCCACTCCTGTTACCACCTAGAAATTAAGAAACTTTCAGTCTTTTGCCTTCCCTTTCCACGTCGTCCCTAATACTCTGCAGTTTTCTGGAGTTCTGGACCAGGAGCGCCAGGCTCTCCCTGAAGTCACTAGCCCCCTGATCTCGGCCAACGGCGTCCAGCTCATCGAACAAAGCCAAGGTCTGCCTGAGTTTGTCCTGAACGATCTTTTGTTCCTCCAGTTCTGCGAGAAGGGCCTGCTGGGCGCACACTTCAGTCCTGTATTTCTCCTGCAGCTCTTCAATTTCTTTCTGGAGAAGCTGGAATTCCTCCTCGCTGCAGGGATGCGTCTCCTGGGCTTTATCTTCTGGAAGCAAGATGTGCGGGGGGATGTGCAAAACCAGCTGCAGAAACAGCTGCTCCATCTTGCCGAAGAGGCTGTCAAACCGTCCTTTCATGAAGCCGAGAAACTTCTCCGTGCACTTCCGGATCTGCACGGGGCTGACCTCGCAGCCCGGGACGCCCTCCAGCTTCTTTAGGATCACCTGCTCCACGGCCTGCATCACCTCAAACAGGCAGTCCTGGAAGGCGATGTAGACCCTGAGCATGCACGTCTGCGGTGTGAAGCCGAAGAACTGGGCCTCGTAGCTCATCGGCTCCACAGACATCTCGGCTGTTCGCTGTGCCACTTCTGCACCGAGAAACCTGCAAACGTCCACAGGAGAAGGTCCGTCTGGGTGAGCGATCACCTGACAGAAGGAGCGGATCCCGTCACAGGGAGCCAGGAGCAAGGAAACAAAACAAAACCCAAGGAGTCTGTGCGCCCTGATGGGGCCCGGCTCACCCTCAACAGGATACAAACCCTGCCGCCCGGAGACTCTTCCCCTCCCGCCTCATTAACGAGGGCCCTGGGCTGGGGCTCGGTCTCCTGAGCTCTGTCACCACCCCAGACGATGTTCATGCCTGGACAGATGGCCTAAGACTGTTTCTTGAGTTTCAATGGCCTCTGTCTCCACTCTTTTCTCACCTGCCGCTGCTACTGGGGACCCCACCCCAGCTGCTGCTGTTGTGACCACGACCTCGTGTGCCTTTCTCCAGCCCCCCCTCACCTCGGCCTCCGAGGCCCTCAGCGCCGGGGTCTGCTTCCTTGCTCCGTCCCACCGCCCCCTCCACGTAGCCTCCTCCATCGAGCACTCCAGCCACACCCCTGCCAATGTACTCAACCCCCCCCATCCTACCAATCCAGTCATCTAAAAACCCCAGCTGCCCGCTGAGTGGGCCTCCTGCCAGCTTCACAACCACGACCTGATTTTTCAAGGGTCTGGGGGTCATTCCTTTAGAGTGTAAACATCTAGGAAAACAGCACTCGGACCCCCGTCACTGTGGGGGTTTAACCAAGGCACCCTTTTCTGAGCTGTAACAATACGCTTATTCTAGAAATGGGAGCAGCCTCCATATTCCTTCAGATAAAGGCAGTTAGCTCCAACAAACGGCTAGGTCAACTACCAGGTGAATTCAGGAGAACCTTCGTGAAAGAATTTGAAGCAAATGGTGCAGGCCAATCTTTTTTTTTTTTTTTTTAATGTTTTTTATTTATTTCTAGGAGAGAGAGAGAGACAGCGTGAGCAGGGGAGAGTCAGAGAGGGAGTCACAGACTGAAACAGGCTCCAGGCTCCGAGCTGGCAGTCAGCACAGAGCCCGACGCGGGGCTCGAACCCACAAACCGCGAGTTCACGACCTAAGCGAAAGTTGGACACTTAACCGACTAAGTCACTCAGGCGCCCCAAGTGCAGGCCAATTTTTTCACGGGAAGAGAAGACGTCACTAATCTTGAGAATATACGTACGTGATGGCTAAACCGTGTTCAACTGGTGGGTTGTGTAAAACGGGTGGAATTTCTTTCTGCCTTTGGGCACCTGGGGGGGCTCAGTCAGCTGGACGTCCGGTTCGGCTCAGGTAATGATCTCACGGTTCATGAGTTCAAGCCGCACGTCAGGCTATGTGCTGACGGCTCAAAGCCTGGATCCTGCTTCAGCTTCTGTGTCTCCCTCTCTGCCCCTCCCCCACTCTCTCAAAGATAAACAGTAAAAACAATCTCTTTCTGCCTTTGTAACCTCAACCACAGACGCACTGTCATGTGGACATGTGTACCCGTGTAGAGAAGGGTACAGGACTCTGGCTTGGCAGGGTTTTCATTTCCTCATGCTCCCCATGCCTCCCGTCAGGATCAAGTTCAAGCTCTCTGGACATGGCTGACAAGGGCCCCCGTCATCTGACCATCACTAACAGCTGTCTTCCCGGCTAAGCACCTTGGACGTGCATAACGGAGAATTACCTATTTCACGGCACCCTCTTTTTGGGCCTTACTGGATTCTCTCATCCTTCAGCTCCCATGGGAACCTATTCGTCTCTTAACGTGTGCCTCAGTCCATCTTTAATTCCTCCGCTAAGTCAGACCTTCTTGAAAGGTAGTTTGTGTACACTCGCTTCCGTTTTTACCTCTGCAGTCACGTCACGTTGTCACCCGTCACAGATCTGGGGAAGTTTTCCGCCGACTCTATCACAGGAATAGGCCACACGTGTGACAAGCACCCTCCCGTAAGTTTCCTCGGGGTCCTGCTGGGCCATGCAGCGTACTCACAGGGTGTCACTCAACACCCCCTAAGTGTTCTCCCAGACCTCGGGGGCGGGCTGGGGACGGGACGTTCAGTGACTGACATGCCCCCTGCGGTGCTGGAACATTCCTCATGTCTTCACCTACACAGGACGTTATCCAACATCCTGACTTCTGCCAGTCTGGTAGTGTAACATTGTTTACTTTTTGTTACTTTCTGAGAGAGGGAGGGGGAGGGGCACAGAGGGAGCGAGAACCCCAAGCAGGCTCCACTCTCAGGGCAGAGTCCTAGCGGGCTCCATCTCACCCACCCCGGGATCGTGACCTAAACTGAAATCGAGAGTCGGACGCTAAACCGGCTGAGCCACCCAATTGTTTGAGTGAGGCTTTCTGAAAACCGAAAGCCCCCCCTACCGCACACGCAGCCTGGGCACCGAGGGCTGAAGCTACCTACACTCTCCCCACCCCCGCCCCCCAACCTACGGTTTCCATTAGCCTGACCTGACTCTCCTGGGAGACCGGAGTATTTTCACGGTTCAAACGGCTTCTTGACTGTGCCGTAGGACACCCCCCGCGCCCCGCAGGATGGATCAGCTCTTCATCGCGAAGCATCGATAATCTGCACCGAGATTCTCTCAAAGCCTCGCCTCAGCCGTTTCCACCGACCCTGGGCGGTTAGGGCGGGATCCCTACCCAGTCCTCACTCGGCCCCGGGCGGAAAGAGCCACCATCCAACCCGCAGCTCTCAGCGCTTTCCCGTCTTGCCTTTCCTCCCTTTGAGAGGCCGACTGCCAGCGCTCCGAGGAGGGGTCCCCCCCACGCTCTCCGACCCGGCCGGCCGGGCGCCCCCAGGCGAAACGATCTTAGCGCGGATGTCTGACTGCTGGAAAGCGGGGCACCTCTGCGTGCAGATCAGCGCCAGGGCGCTCTCCCCGTGCGGTACCACGCGTGTCCCGTGACAGCCCAGCCTGGCACTCGCGTCCTTCGTCACCCGCCACCCCCCCTGCCGCGCACTCCCCGTTCCAGAAACCTTCGCTGCTTCCCTGCAACCAACCCGACGAGCCGTGACGCCCGCCCCGACTACTCCCTCCCAGCCAAACCCAGCTACCTTCCTTCCCCGAGATGCTTTCGTCCCCTCAGGGAAGGACCCCGCGGCCCGGCTCCCGCTCCGAGCCGCCTCCGGGGCTGGGCCTTTCTCCCGGGCGCCCGCCTCGCCTCCTCCGCTCCGGTCCCGCCGCGCAGTGCCGAGCCCGCCGGGCGGGGACCACTTCCGGCGAGCCTCCCGCTCCCGTCGGCCCCCGCGGCCCCGCGGCATGCCGGGAGCTCGGGGTCGACGGCGCGCTGCCCGGCGGGCGGGCGCCTGGCCGGGGTGCCGATCGCAGCCCCGCCCCTGCCCGCTGGTCCCCGGGAGGAGAGGCAGCCCTCCGACCCTTACCCGAGCGAGCGGGAGCGTGACGAAGCCGACCCCGCGCCGGCTTCCCTCCACCGCCTTTGAACCACCGCCTGCTGCCGCGGAGAGGCGGCGCCGCGGGCTCCCGGCTACGGGCGGACTCCGGCCTCCGCGAACGAGGGCCCAGGCGGGGCGCTGTCGGGCCCCTGATTGGCCGGCCGTGTGCGGCCGCGCCTCGCTCAGACCCGGGAGGGGGCCGGGCGGGAAAGCCAGCTGTGGCCGGCGCGGATTGGCGGCAGGAACCCGGACTGACACGCCTCTCCTCGACGTTGGTGGGCTGGTGGGTGGGGCAGCTGGGCGGGGCCCCGCGAAGACGCAACTCTCGATTGGCCAGCGAGCTTTCCTCAGCGCTCTGGCGATTGGTGGCGGGCCAGGCGCGCGGCGCTGATTGGGCGGCAGCCCACTCCGGCCCCGCCCCGCCGCCGGGGTTGACTGGCGGAAGGGGAAGTGGGGGGGCAGGCGGCGGTGGGGAAGATGGCGTACCAGAGCCTCCGGCTGGAGTACCTGCAGATCCCACCGGTCAGCCGCGCCTACACCACCGCCTGCGTCCTCACCACCGCCGCCGTGGTGAGCAGCTGCAGCGCCCGCTTCTCGCTCTCCATGCTGGATGCGAGCGGGGCCTCGGGAGACTGGCGTCTGGGCCTCGGGGAAGCCCAGAGGGGCTGGGCTCAGGGGTGGGTGGAGGGCGTACGGTGCTCACTTTGGGGCCCCGGGGGCGCCTGTCCAGTGACCCGAGGAAGGGGTGCTGCTCCACGAGGGGTTGAGGATCAGGGCTGCTGGTCAGTTCCTGAGACAGGAAGGCTGGAGCTGTAGCGGGTCGCGGCTGCGGGAGCCGCCCACCGTGGAACACGAGTCTCAGAACTCAGGCGACGAGCAGGCGGTAACGTGGTGGCTGGTGGTCAAGAAGGTCCCCTCGGGGAAGAAACTTGGACGTGGAGGAGAGAAAAGTGGAAGTTGTCGAGAGGGGGAAGTCTTGAAATAACGGGAGTCCGGACGTGGGGATTGTCGGGAGGCACCCGGCCCCGACGGTCGCAGTCTTCAGTCTGGGTTGTTGCGAGTGAGTTGAGTGTTGCCGTGCACAGCAGTTTCAGGTGGTGGCCAGGTGCTCTCACGTGCCCTGTGTCTGAGATGCCACCGCCTGCCGCCTTTGCCTGCATGTCAGCCTCAACTATTGCAACGTAAAACCAAGTCGTACCCTTGCGTTAGGTGCGAGGGATACAAAGAATTGTGCCACTGCTGCAGAAGTTTTTAGCAGCCTCTTCCTCCCGCCGTAAGAAAGCCTTAAGGGATGGAGCCAGAGCGCCTGGGAGTTGGAAGTTGCTAGACCTCCTCGTCTTTTGTTGTAGATGTTTTCTTTCTTGATGGATTTGCTTTAAGACGCTCTCTTTCTCTTTCAGCAGTTGGAATTGATCACACCTTTTCAGTTGTACTTCAATCCTGAATTAATCTTTAAACACTTTCAAGTAAGTCACGCATCACAACCACAAGTAACGTTTCAGTGTTTTAAACTTGTTTATTGTGCTTTTAAGTAGCAGATATTGCCATGTACTATCCGAAAAGAATTCAGTGGGAATATTATTTTAAGTCTTTTTTTTTTTTTAATGTTTTATTTATTTCTAGGAGAGAGAGAGAGACAGCGTGAGCAGGGGAGGGTCAGAGAGAGAGGGAGTCACAGACTGAAACAGGCTCCAGGCTCTGAGCTGGCAGTCAGCACAGAGCCCGACGCGGGGCTCGAACCCACGAACCGCGAGATCATGACCCAAGCGAAAGTCGGACGCTTAACCGACTGAGCCACCCAGGCGCCCCTGTTATTTTAAGTCTTATTGGGGGGGGGTAATAAAGCCTGGGAAAACCCCGATTGGGCTTCAGAATCACCTCAGGAACTTGGGAGAGATTTTCAGGCACCTCATCATGTATCAAAATCGGAATCCCCAAGGGTAGGAACAGAAAATCTGTATTTTACTCGTAGTTCCCCGAGTGGTTTTGAGTTGATGTGTCCAGTTTCTGTATTTAGACATTTCTGGTTCGAGTTCATATTGTAGTTTGAGGGAGACTGGCGGTCTCTGCTCATGGAGAGCCTCACAAGATGCCCTGTTTTGTCCACTCCCCACCTCCAGGCCATCCCCGTGGTCCAGTTCTGGAGCCCACCTCTCTGAGTGAATTGATCCTTCTTCCGGGGATCAGGTGATAGTCACAAAGTCTGAAAGACCGGCTCCTTAAACAGCATGCCAGTTCTTTAGACTGGTAGGAGATGGTTCTCTCCAGTAGCTAAAATGCTGAGAGGTGTGCTTTCCTGCTCCAGGATGGTCATGTGGCCTGTGGTCGGAGTGGGAGAAGGACCCAGGATTCAGTAATTCTGCCTCTACACGTGCTGTTCCCCTTCTGCACGTGGGTTTTAGTCACTTTACACCATCGAACCCCAGCTTGCCTTTCTGTTCCCAGCTTTGTGTGTCCACTGAGATTCACCCTCCTCTGTGTCCTCAGGGCGTCTGTAAACACTCAGGTGTCCAGTGTACTAAATACTCTAGCATCTGTGATCCCTCAGGGGTTTTGTGCACTACATGCTCCAGGCGTCTGTGAATATTTTCATCCCTTGCCTCGGGCTTGCACCTACTTATAGGCTTGTCTCCTGGCTGAACTGGGGACTCTAAGATCCTGGATGCAGCTCGTATGCAGAATTATTTCAACTTTGTTTCCAATCCTGAAGAATTTAATGGTGCACAAAGCAGGCCTGTGGACCCCTGTCCCTGCCATCCCCCTTCCCTACTCACCTGGCCTTTGCTGGGAGCCAGGGCTCCCTCCGGGCAGCGCTTCGTTCATGTGCTCCGCTGGTCTAGCCTGGGGTGACACTCTCCATGACACCACTCTCTGCATTGGGGTTGGGGCTTCCAGGCCCGACTCCGAGTCTCCCTGTCCCAGCCCCCCTGGGCAAGCCATTGGAAAGTGCGGAGTCTCTCTGTGTCCTCGCGTGTGACCTGGGGACAGGCGTGCCAGCTGTCACTCCCAGGAGATTATAGACCCCATGGAAACATTGTAGAACGTGACGCTCTCTCTGCTGTGAGCAGTTGTCCAGGTTGTGGGTGTGGCTGGGCGGGGAAGTGAAGTTTCCAGTGAAAACTAGTGTCCTTGTTCCTGCCCATTAGACTGTCATTATGAGAACTTCTGGTCTTTACTTGTGGGGAGTTGCCCGTTTACTCAGCCCAGAACTGGAGTGTGTGTCTTCTGGACAGTCCTCACCGACACGGAGAAGGAAACATCTCTCCGCGGGTTTATTTTAGATCCGAGGAGTTTCTCCCCCGCCTCTCGAGGCTGCTCATCAGACATGTCACGCACGAAAGCACTCTTCTCTGTCCTGCAGATTAACGTTGACTTTCCACCCAGCTTTTTCCATAATTTGCCTGACCATGTGGGACGGGCTTTTTTTTTTTCTTTAATTATTTATTTCTAGGAAAGAGAATGAGAGACAGCGTGAGCAAGGGAGGGTCAGAGAGAGAGGGAGTCACAGACTGAAACAGGCTCCAGGCTCTGAGCTGGCAGTCAGCACAGAGCCCGACGCGGGGCTCGAACCCACGAACCGCGAGATCATGACTTAAGCGAAAGTCGGACGCTTAACCGACTAAGCCACCTAGGCGCCCCATTTTTTTTTTTTTTGAAGACAATGACGGTCTTGAGTTTTCTGTCCTGTTGTCCCTGCAGATTTCAGGGGCCAAGTGATGTCTTCCAGGCACCCCCACCTTGAAGCACAAAACCTCGTGTCGGATCGTGTGTGCCCCGCTTTTTGGCTCAGAAAGTGGTATCGCTTATTTGTGGCCTTTCAACCATTGCAGACCTAGGATCTCTCTTTGGTCTTAATATGGAAATGTTTCCTGGTATATTTTACTTCCCGAGTCTTTCTCCTGATTTTTTTTTTCTTTTAACAGGTATGGAGGCTAATCACCAATTTCTTATTTTTTGGTCCAGTTGGATTCAACTTTTTATTTAACATGATTTTTCTGTATCCTTTATTAAGTGGGGGTTAGCATGAAAATTTCCGGTTGACTTAGGGAAGACAAGTTAAAGCTATTAATGCTGTTATTTTTGTTACCACCTTAGCTGTAACTTCTGGGTCCTGGCTCAGGTCCATGGGGTAATTGGTCAGAAAACCGTGTTTTGAGGGGGTCTGTCAGTCCCCGTTCTGGCGGGAGGTGTGTAACCACAAGCGATTCCACTCCTGGCCATCGGTCACTTACAGATCGGATGGAGCGGGGGAGGGGAGAATAGTGGCGATGCACTGACACGTGCCATCAGCAGGCACCCAGATGCAGGGGCAGCTGCCGGAGTTTGCTGCAGGTGTGGGAGTGGGTGCGGGACGGGGGGCGGATGTGAGGGCTCCCTGGGTCCTGTTGGCCGAAAAGATGGTGCCCTGTGTCTGCCCAGCCCGCCACGTTCCGGTTGTTGAAAGAGGCCGAGGCATGCCGTGCTCATGTGGTCACCATGGCCCCTGAGCAGGGCGTCCCTCCTCCACGGGGCCCTCTGGCTTGGAGGGTACTTAGTTCAGCTCACCTGTGGAGACAGAGGGCCTCGTGGCGGTGAGGGGATCCCTGCCCAGGGTGGGATCTGTTACTCTGGCTGGCATCTGATCGTTAAATTTTCCACCCTAGTGCCCCTTTAGGGACTGCGTCTGCCCGGCCTGAAGAAGTAGATGCTCACACAGGTCTTCTGGCCGGGCATTCCTCCAGGTCAGGCTGTGAAAAGGCAAGGCTCGAGCCCCTCGTGGCGCGGGAAGGACAGGGCTGATTGGAACAGGGGTCGGATAGCCGCAGGCATGTTCCTGGGGCGTCGGCCTCGCTCCCCAATAGGGAGCAGCTCGTGTAAAACGTGGAGCTGGCCTTCACCCACCCGCGAGGCCTGCTAGGAAGGGAAGTAAGCACGCCGCCCCTCGTGAACGTTCTCACGGAAACGCAGCCGTGGCTGGTTACCCGTAGCCAGGAGCCCACGTGGACTGAAGGGATACGCCGATTTTACTTCCTCACATCTGTGCGCTTAACATTTTCTTAACCTGGAACCCTAAGGTACCGTTACTGTCGAATGCTAGAAGAAGGCTCTTTCCGAGGCCGGACGGCAGATTTTGTATTTATGTTCCTTTTTGGTGGATTCTTAATGACTGTATCCTTCAATGAGTAGAGCGAACACAGGAGACAATCGAAGGGCACAGTGTGTCTTCCTGAAGCTCTCCGCTGCTCATCTAGTGAGCTGAGCCGACAGAGGAGCTGGGCCTCCAGACTTTAGCTCCAGGGTCCCGCTCTCTGTTTTACAGCGTCCTTTCTGTAACCACTCTCTGAGCCTAGAGGTCGGACAGGGATGCTTTTCTCCGGTGTGCCCGGCGGGGGACTTTTAACCTAGGTGGGTCACTGTTAAACACATTAGCTATATTCTTGAGACATGTATTTTTTTTTTTTTTAATGTTTTATTTATTTCTAGGAGAGAGAGAGAGAGACAGCGTGAGCAGGGGAGGGTCAGAGAGAGAGTCAGACTGAAACAGGCTCCAGGCTCTGAGCTGGCAGTCAGCACAGAGCCCGACGCGGGGCTCGAACCCACGAACCGCGAGATCATGACCTAAGCGAAAGTCGGACGCTCAACCGACTAAGCCACCCAGGCGCCCCGACATGTATGTTTTTAAGCTAAGTTGCTGAGACATTTATTGGAGAGTACCCAAGCTGTTGAATTATTTTTAATTAAAAAAAATTTTTTTAATGTTTATTTTTGAAGAAGAGACACATGGGGCGCCTGTGGCTCAGTCGGTTAAGCCGACTTCAGGCTCAGGTTATGATCTAGCGGTTCGTGAGTTTGAGCGCCGCATTGGGTCCTGTGCCAACAGCTCAGAGCCCTGGAGCCTGTTTCAGATTCTGTGTCTCCCTCTCTCTCTGCCCTTCCTTGGCTCATGTTCTGTCTCTGAAAAATAAAAAAAATTTAAAAAGACAGAGTGCGAGTCTGGGAGGGGCAGAGAGAGAGGGAGACACAGAATCTGAAGCAGCTCCAGGCTCCGAGCTGTCAGCACAGAGCCTGACGTGGGGCTCAAACTCACGAACCGTGAGATTGTGACCTGTGCTGAAGTCAGACGCTCAACAGAATGAGCCCCCAGGTGCCCTGATAAGTTATTATTTAAACAAAACAAAACTATTGTCACGGATATAACAGCCTTGAACGTTGTCCTGTCTGACAAGGTGATTTTACTCCATTTGGCTCTCCTCGCCTCTTCAAGGCGCCAATGGTGAGTGATGTTTAATGTAATTATTAACCAAGGAATTAATGTAATTTCCAAATAGCCGAGAACTCCACGGACACAGAATATTAATTTGAGGCAGCTACCCTCGAGAGGTTATGGCCTGGACAGATTTTCCCTGGTCGCTCTGGGTAATTACTTTCAGGCTCTGTTCCCCCCTCGAAAGCTGTAACTGCTGTTGGCGTTCCTGACGCAAACCTCCTGAGCCCCACCCTCTGTCCCGGCGCTCGGCCTTCCCTGTCGCGCCTCTGACGTTGGCCTGTTCCTTGACGCCGCCCGCCAGCTCTTCGGCCTGTTCGTGAGCTTGGTGTTCCTGGGCCAGGCCTTCACCATAATGCTCGTGTACGTGTGGAGCCGGAGGAACCCGTACGTGCGCATGAACTTCTTCGGCCTCCTCAACTTCCAGGCGCCCTTCCTGCCCTGGGTGCTCATGGGCTTCTCGCTGCTGCTGGGCAACTCCATCATCGTAGACCTCTTGGGTAGGCGACCGCCGCCTTCGCTGCCGTCTCGCGTGAGCCCCAGCAGCCGCTGCCCCTGTGGGCTGTGCGGCCGCGCCTCCCGCGTGCGGGGCCGCCCTGTGGTGACGTGCGCAGAGACTGCCACAGATACCGAGTTTTTTGATGTTTAGTAACTGTCCTGACCTTTCTTCCGAAACGCACGCGGCCTGTGTTGGTGGGCCCTCCCCGTAATTGCTCGTTTCTCGGGGATTCTAGGCATTGCAGTCGGACACATCTACTTTTTCTTGGAAGACGTGTTTCCCAATCAGCCTGGTGGGATCAGAATTCTGAAAACACCGTCTATCTTGTGAGTATTTACCACCGGGTTGCGTGTTCTGGCTGGTGAATGGGGATGGGATCTGCGATCTGTGTTCTTGCGGGGCTCCCGGTGGTACTGAGGACAGTCCGTGTTTGCAGATGGAGCCCCCGGCTGCGTCTGAAGGGCCCGGAGATGGGCCGGAGGGGTTCCCCGGGGTGTGCGGGAGCAGGGTCTGTGGTCTCGGGGCGGGGATGGGCCGGAGGGGGTGCCTGCGGTGTATGGGAGCGGGGTCCATGGGCTTGGGGCGGGGATGGGCCGGAGGGGTTCCCTGGGGTGTGCGGGAGAGGGTCTCTGGGCTTGGGGTGGGGATGGGCCGGAGGGGTGCCTGGGGTGTATGGGAGCGGGAGTCCATGGGCTTGGGTGGGGATGGGCCGGACGGGGTGCCTAGGGTGTATGGGAGCGCGAGGGTCCGTGGGCTTGGGGTGGGGATGGGCCGGAGGGTGCCTGGGGTGTATGGGAGTGAGGTCCGTGGGCTTGGAGGGGGATGGGCCGGACGGGGTGCCCGGGGTGTATGGGAGCGGGGTCTGTGGGCTTGGAGTGGGATGGGCCGGAGGGGGTGCCCGCGGGAGCGGGGTCCGTGGGCTTGGGGCGGGATGGGCCGGAGGGTGCCCGGGGTGCGGGAGCGGGTCCATGGGCTTGGGGTGGGATGGGCCGGAGGGTGCCTGGGGTGTGCGGGAGCGGGGTCCGTGGGCTTGGGGTGGGGATGGGCCGGAGGGGGTGCCCGGGGTGTGCAGGAGTGGGGTCTGTGGGCTCCGGGCACGGATCTGGCCGGAGGGGTGGCGGGGTGTGCGGGAGTGAGGTCTGCTGTGCGCTGACCACCACAGCCTCCCCAAGGAGAAGCCCGCTAGTGTCTGGGACAGCTGGTGACAAAGGGGGTAACACTGGCCACAAGGAAGTTTCTAGGGTGGTGTTTCTGGCCTTCCGGAAGGTACGATGAGTAGCGAGAAGCAGTAAGCCGGATGGGGACGCAGGTACAGGCTGCCGCACTGACCGGCTGTATGACACTAAGGAGGCCGTCTGCCTGGGGCGCCCTGCTGGGAGCGCACGATGCCCGTTCTCCTGGTCATGAGTTCAAGCCCAATGTAGGGCATAGAGAGGACTTCAAAGGAATCTTAAAGTGCTTCTGTGTTTTGCACTTTTCCTCTCCTGGAAGTGGATCTTTGCATATGGCATTTGAAGGGGTCCACTTGAGGAGTAAAATGTGAGTTTTTATTATAGAACGTTGGGGGCACCTGGATGGGTCAGTTGATTAAGCATCTGACTTTGGCTCGGGTCATGATCTCATAGTTTGTGAGTTCGAGCCCCACTTTGGGTGAGCCCACTTCTGCCTCCTTCCCTCTCTGCCCCTTGCTCACTTGCACCCTCTCTCTCTCAAAATAAGAAAAAAATACTATAAAATGTTGGTTGTAAAGTAGTTAAACAGGGGCGCCCGGGTGGCTCACTCGGCTAAGCGTCTGACTTCGACTCAGGTCATGATCTCACTGTCTGTGGGCTCGAGTCCCACATGGATTCTGCGCTGACAGCTCAGAGCCTGGAGCTGCCTCAGATTCTGTGTCTCCTTCTCTCTCTGACCCTCCCCTGCTCACGCTGTCTCTCTCTCTCACAAATAAATAGAACGTTAAAAAAATTTTTTTTTTAAAAGTAAACAAAACAAAGAATAAAGTCCTGCGTAATCCCACCACTCAGCTATGCCACCGGTCATCATTGTTGGTGCCGTGACTGGGTTCTTCAGCCTTTTACTGTCTGTGTGCTTTTATTTTTTTTTTATTTTTTAATGTTTTATTTATTTCTAGGAGAGAGAGAGAGACAGCGTGAGCAGGGAGAGGGTCAGAGAGAAGTCACAGACTGAAACAGGCTCCAAGCTCTGAGCCGGCAGTCAGCACAGAGCCCGACGCGGGGCTCGAACCCACGTACCGCGAGATCATGACCTGAGCGAAAGTCGGACGCTTAACCGACTAAGCCACCCGGGCGCCCCTGTCTGTGTGCTTTTAAAAATGCTATTTTGCAACCTTCTCTTTGGGGGAGTAAGTCATCCTCGGTTTCCCGTCACGAACGTCCTGCAAAGTAACCGCCACACGACCGCGCGTGGGCTGCAGGCCGTGCGGTTTTCCTCGAGTCCCTCACGGACAGTGAGGACTGTGCTCGCCCCCCCGTGACCTCCCGTGGTCACGTTCACGGGGTAAATTCCCGTTTTGTGTGATGTCCGATCGCCATCCAGAATGCATGTTCAAGTTTACGCGTCTTTCAGCAACGACGTAAGACGCCCCTGTCCCTGTGGCCTTGCCCGATGTGGGCGCGGCTGTGTCCCCACCCCCCAGCTATGAGGTGGCGGCTTGTTTACATGCTTTGTGAAAAGCTTGTTGATGAGAACGTGCGTGTGAGGGCGGGCAGAGGTGAGCACTGGTGCCCTCCCGAGTGGCCTCGCGCGTGTGTATGTGTGTGTGGCCGCTTCCAGTCACCGGGCCGTGTTCTTCATCACCTCCGTCACTGCACGTGTCAGGAAGCAAACAATCCCTTTTGTGCCGAGTGGCTTCCGCCCTGTGACTCCGCCGCCCTTCCCCGCGGTCCCCTGTCTGCATGGACGCTGAGGAACCGGATTCCCGTTCGCTCATATGAGTGAGCCCCGCAGGTGACCCGCCTTGCGTGGCTGTGCTCTCGGCCCCAGGTGAGGCCCTGTTCACCCGCCCGTCCCGTGGGGGCCGCGGTGTCACGGGGAGCGTCCTCTCCACCCTCCTCAGGCTTGGCCCCCCCCCCGCACCAGCCCCTCCACGGGCACCCGCCCCGGGTGGGCTCTGGGCTCCCTGTGCCCGCGGCTCTGCTTCCTCGCGTGGACGCCTGCTTGGTTCCGTCCCACTCGTGGTCGGGAAGGAGAAGGGTCTCGGTTTTGAACGTGCTCCCTTTTTATTAGGAAGGCAAACCTTTCCGTGTTTGTTGGCCATTTGGATTTTCTTCTGGAATGGCCTTTCAGCTCTATATTTTTCTATTGCTGGATGTTTCCTTTTATTGTTAATTTGTAAGAATTATTATTTTTTTGTTAATCTGTAAGGATTAAAGGAGCTCACGTTAAAATATAGATGCTTTTTTCTTTTTTTTAAAATTTATTTCTAGGAGAGAGAGAGAGAGAGACAGCGTGAGCAGAGGAGGGTCAGAGAGAGATGGAGTCACAGACTGAAACAGGCTCCAGGCTCTGAGCTGGGAGTCAGCACAGAGCCCGACGCGAGGCTCGAACCCACGAACCGCGAGATCATGACCTAAGCGAAAGTCGGACGCTTAACCGACTGAGCCACCCAGGCGCCCCTATAGATGCCTTTTTCTGACTCTGATATAAAGTAGAAGTTCCCAGATACATTTCTAATTTTATCATCTGTGTGTAAGTGTATTCAGAAGTATGAAATAGTGGATGCTGCCTTAATGTTAATTCTTTTTTTTTTAATTTTTATTTATTTCTGAGAGAGTGAGCGAGAGAGAGACAGAGCACGAGTGGGGGAGGGTCAGAGAGAGAGGGAGACAGAGAATCTGAAGCAGCTCCAGGCTCTGAACTGTCAGCACAGAGTCTGATGGGAGTCTCGAACCCAGGACCTGGGAGCTCATGCTCTGAGCCTCAGGTTCCTTGTAAGCGTGGAGTCATGCAGAGTTTGTCCCCGGTGACGGGCTTGTTTCATGGAACACTGCATCCTCCGCGTTGGTCCACATTGTAGCAGGGGTCAGAATTTCTTTTTAAGGCTGAATAATGTTCCGTTGTGGTTTTGTTTATCCATCCGTCTGTCTGTCTGTCCCTGGGTGATACCCTAGTTGTGGGGAGACATTCATGTAAATGTAGTGAAAATCAGGTTATAAAACAGTGTGTGATCTAATTTTTGTAAAAGCACGTATGTCAAAGTTCTGAAAGAACAATGAAAATATTAACCATGATTCTGAAAATTGAGGATATTTATATATATTTCCTGTTTCCTTTATAATTAGCACTTACTGCTTTTGTAGTTAAAACAAAAAAAGAGGTCCAGGGAGTAGAAGTTAACGTAAATGTGAAATCACTGTGAAAACTTCCACCAGGTGAGAAGTGCTGGCGTGGCGGGCGGAGGCGTTTGTCCGTGGCCAGAGGCCCCGTGGGAGCCCTGTCACCCTGCCGGACGGGACCAGCCGGGCCTCTGGGACTAAGTGGCATCTGTTGGCCTGTCTTTCAGGAAGGCTGTTTTTGATACTCCAGATGAGGACCCCAATTACAACCCGCTGCCCGAGGAGCGGCCGGGAGGCTTCGCGTGGGGCGAGGGCCAGCGCCTGGGTGGTTAGAGCCGCGGTGCCATCGACGAGAGCCGGCGGGAAGGACTCGGTGACATGCCCGGCGGGGTTCTTTATCCTTTGTGTTGCAAAAGTGTGGACACTTTCGACGGCTTGGCAGATTTGAACTCCAGAAGCACTTTACGAAATGGTACACTAGCGGACAGAGGGCGCTGGGGACAGGCGGCCAGCGGCTCCTCGCCACGCCGGCCCCCAGAGTGTGACTCCTCGGAGCCCGACCCCTGGAGGCGCAGACCCCGGCCGCCGCTCACGAGCAAGTACGTGAGGCTGGAGTGTGTGGCGCGAGCACAGCGTTCCCTCCTCCTCTCTGCTAGAAGAGGCCATGGTGTGGACGGAGGTTTCAGAGAGGACAAAATAAAACCGAATTCCATCTCTGTCTCACTGAATCAGAGCGTTTGTGTGCGACCTTCTAAATCAAGAGGTGCTCCAGCTGCCGTGCGGGCTCCTCCCAGGCTCCTCCCGGGTCTGCGCAGCATTCGCCGGGAGTCCGTCCCACCGCGGGAAGCGTGTGGCGGGTACGCGTGGCTGGAGCCGTGGTCGGCGCGCGCGGCACGGGCCCATCGGGAAGATGTGGTTCCGTTGTGCAGGTAGCGCTCCCCGTCCGGGTTTCTGCAGGACCGCACGTGGTCAGACGAGCGGAAGGGGGGCTCTTGTATTTACTCCGCTTGCGTTTCTCCATCAATAGCCAGGCAAACACCTGTCACGGCCGCCCTTTCGGGAAGCTACAGAAAGATGTTTCTGAGGCCTGGGGTGTTGACTCGCGGCAGATGACCAGGCGCCCGTCAGGCGGGGGTCCACCGCTCTGCACCTGGCTAACGCTGTCCTGCTTCGTGAAGGGCCGAGTACCTTTTCAGAGCCATGTGCCTGGTTGACCTTCGCAGTCAGGCAGAACTCAGGGTCCAGAGGAGCAGACCCTTAATGCCTGTGAGTGCATAAAATCCTGTCCAGAACATTCATTTCCCTGGGCCCCAGGGGATTGGACTCACCCGGTCTAAGCTGTTGAGAGAGCCCAGAGGAACGACACGGACACGCCTAGGAAAGAGACCAGTGCAAATACTTTGAATACGCAGCATGTAGGGGGCGCTTGGGGGGCTCAGTTGGTTGAGCGTCTGACTTTAGCTCAGGTCATGATCTCAGGACTCGTGGGTTCGAGCCCCGCGTCGGGCTCTGTGCTGACAGCTCAGCGCCTGGAGCCTATTTCAGATTCTGTGTCTCCCTCTCTGTCTTTCAAAAATAAGTAAACATCCAAAAAATGTTTTAAAAGTTGAACGTTTAACCGACTGAGCCACCCAGGTACCCCAGTAGTAGCTCTTTCCTGGAGTGAGATTTCCTCCGAGAGATGAACATGAGCTTCAGATGAAACGGACAGACCCTCCCGGTGGAGGTTTTCAGATGGTGAAGTAGTAGTGACCTCTCTACACAGAACAGGAGCAAGCGATGGGATTTTATATACGTGTCCTGCACACTGCTTGCCAGTAACTCTATGGTTGTTGCAATTTTATGGAATGTGGGTTAATAAGACTGCTTTTTTCCCCTCAGTGATTTAAGAAAAGTCTTGAAATGCCAGTCTTACAATGTACAGCCCTTACAGGATTCTTAAATTTCGTCATGTCTTTGTTCAAGAAAGCTCGAATTTTGAATTCTCCAGTTCCCGGAGCTTTTGTGATAAAACTTTAGTCCTAGGATCTATTCACGGTTCACTGTAGTAGGGAATGTCCGTACATATTAGTGATGGGGAAACAGATTTTGCATCTGTGGCCTAACCCCGCTGCGGGATTTTCCTTTCCGTGCTTGTTCTGGGATGAGAATTCCCAGGATGCCGGTCCACGCCCCTCGCCTGCATCCTGGGCAGTGGTGACGCCAGTCACTGACATTGTCACCGATCCCTGCTTGCCTGGGCATAAGGAAAAGTCTCACTTCTCCCGCTTTCCTCTCCGCCTTGATTCTTATGGAACACCCTGCTTTTTGTAATGCTTGTCAACCGAATATGAGAATTGATACACAGCACATGGGATTTTTGTGCCCAATTTACCCAACACACATACAATTGAAGGGACTCCTGGATTCTACCAGTAACGCCGAAAAGCACATCTGATAAGTTACAGTTTCTTGTTGCGGTAGAAATACGGTGCCCGTTCATTTAAAAGAAACACGTCAAATTGCATCTGCCTAGGAGAATCATTTTCTATGCGTTTTGGGGGTGTTTGCTTCACTGTGGATTTCTGTTCACTTCCCTCTTCCACTCGTTCTTTTCCCGTCACCTGCATGAGTCCTGGGATCTTTCATCCTTTCCTGTGGTCTCTAAGCAGGGGCACCCGAGTCCCGGATCCTGGCGGCGAAGCCCTCGCTGTGTGGAGTCTGTGGAAACGAGGAAACAACTGAGCTGTGTGGTAAGGGGCTCCCTGGAATTGTCATGTCTCCCTGACAGCCTGCGTCACCGGGCAGGATCCCGCCAGGGGTCTCAGTGCTGTGGGACAATCCCCCGAGCTACTGGCGCATTTTATGAGTTTGCATCAGAGTTGTTGAACCTTAATATGCACAAGCCCCTTCTCTGCTCAGAAATCCACGGTGACTTCGTAGCGCCCGTATCAAAGGCACAGTCTTTGTCTCCCTCTGAACCTTGTCCCCGTTTCTACCCTTCAGGACCTAAGGCTCTTCAAGGCCTGGCCCCGTTGCTGGCTTCTCAAGGAATCTTGACTCTAAGGCTGACTCCGTGGTCTTTCTTTGAATCCCTACAAAGCTTCATGTCTGTGTGACGTGCTCTTACACCAACTTATACACCGTCTTGTACTGTTCTAGCTGGTGTCTCGTTTCCCTCATGAGAACATAAGCTACTTAAGGGCAGGGTCCAGGTCTTAACGTTTCGTATCCACCAGTGTCTAATACAGGGCTTGGCCCGTGGGTGCTGAACAAATGCTATTCCTTGATCAGCAAACTATTACCTGGTATTTTTTTTTTTTTTAATGTTTGATTTATTTCTAGGAGAGACACAGCGTGAGCAGGGGAGGGTCAGAGAGACAGGGAGTCACAGACTGAAACAGGCTCCAGGCTCTGAGCCGGCAGTCAGCACAAAGCCCGACGCGGGGCTCGAACCCACGAACTGCGAGATCATGACCTAAGCGAAAGTCGGACGCTTAACCGACAGGTGCCCCAATTATTACCTGGTATTTTTAATTACAGAGGGGCGTGCAATGGGCCCGCCCAAGCGAATAGGCGTGCAAACTTAGACCTAGTGGCTGAGGCTCAAGGTCGTCTGAAAGCGGGATGGAGCGGAACTGGCCATGATTCAGGGCAGCGGTCTAGTGGTCGGGCGAGCCGGCCGGCAATGCTGACCGCTAGCCGTTATGGTTGCGGCAAGAACAGCCAGTCCACAGATCATCCCAGAGGAGTTAAAAGATGAAATGTGTCTCATGATTCACCTCTTGAGGGAAGAGTCCGGACATTCTCTGAATGGTTATTAGCTTGTGATCATCTGCATATGCAAGTCACTTAACCACAGAGCTGTCCTTGGGACAGCAGATCTCAGACTCTGATGGGGGTGGGGGTGTGCGTCCGGGGGTGGGGGGACTCTGTGGGTGGTGCCTACGGAGGATCTTCTGCTTCTGCTCTCAGCTGTGAGGCTGCAGAACAGCCGGGCCACTAGGCTGGAGCCTGTGACTGCGTTACCTCCACACGTGGTTTACTCTGCCTGCACCAGCTTGAAGACTTGAGCCAACATTTACAATGGGCAGATTTCACATGAAAATCTTCATTTTGGGCGGGCTTTTCTTGAGCCTGGAAAACATGCTGGGGAGAGCAGACAATGCCGCGGTGTGCATGGCAGCCAGCTCAGGCCTGGAGCCTGAGGGACTGACTGCTCATGCTACTGAAAATCTTCATTTTGGGCTTTTCTTGAAAAACACGGGGAGAGCAGACAATGCCGGGTGTGCATGGCAGCTGGTGCCTGAGGGTGACTGGCTACTGGCTGCTTCTCCAGACGGGGCATGTGCTCCACGAAATTCTTCATTCATATCACCTGCCCGGACTCTCTTACTCTCTCTTTTCTTAAATATTTCTTTGAGAGAGAGAGAGAGAGAGAGGCCAAGCAGGGGAGGAACAGAGAAAGAGGGAGACACAGAATTCCAAGCAGGCTCCACACCATCAGCACAGAGCCTGATGCAGGGCTCAGACTCATCAACTGTGAGATCATGACCTGAGCTGAGACCAAGAGTCAGACACTTAAGCAATTGAGCCAAGCAGGCACCCTGACTTTTATTTTTAACTTTATTTTGAGAGAGAGAGAGTCTCAAGCAGGCCCTGAGCTGTCACCACAGAGCCTGGAGCCCAATGTGGGGCCTGAGCCAAAACCAAGATTCTGATGCTCAACCGACTGAGCCCCTGTGCCCAGATTCTTGTAATCATTAGGAACATGTCTCCAGGGGCGCCTGGGTGGCTTAGTCGGTTAAGCGTCCGACTTTCGCTTGGGTCATGATCTCGCGGTTCGTGGGTTCGAGCCCGCGTCGGGCTCTGTGCTGACTGCCAGCTCAGAGCCTGGAGCCTGTTTCAGTCTGTGACTCCCTCTCTCTCCCCCTCCCTCATGCTGTCTCTCTCTCTCTCTCTAGAAATAAAAAAACAAAAAAAAAAAAAAAGGAACATGTCTCCATTAGGATTTCCTGGGGAAAAGGACTGATGTCCGTCTGTTACATACTCAGGGTCCATAATTTGAGAGTTAACGTTTAGTTATTGCTATGATGTGAATGTTTGTGTCCCCCCCACGCCCCACAAATTCTGATGTTGACCTGCTGTGATGACGCTCGCTGTGACGGTATTAGGAGGTGGGGCCCTTGGGAGGTGATTAAGTCGTAAGGAAGGGGCCCTCATGATGAGATTAACGCCTTACCAACAGCTCTAGAGAAACCCCTAGTTGCTCCTACGACGTGAGGACCCAGCAGAGGCCCAGGAGGAGGCCCCTCACCGGAAGGCACCTACGAGGGTTCTTTCCAACCCTTCAGAACCGTGAGCAGTAAACGATCTGACCTTTACAAGTCCCTCAGTCTGTGCTATTTTGGTTACAGCAGCCTGAACAAAGTATTTCCCTTTTATTTGTGGATTGCCATTCTAAGTTCATATTCAGGGGTAGGAAGTGAAATTCTGCCAATTTATTCTAAACAGGCACCTGCTAATTCAGCACGCACGTTTCCACTCACCCTTGATCCCTGCACTGTGAGCAGCTGGAGGAAAACGGTCTCTTACCTGGAGGAAGGATTTTTCACAAGTTTACAGATAGGACAAGTTTCCTGGAGCTGGACTTGAGAGAAGATGCCCGAAGCCCCTCACAGAGGCGGGTGGAAGCTTTAGGATGAATTCTCTGGAAATCCCACTCCCCGCCCTCAGCTGCCTGCCTCTTTCTGGAGGCGGGTTAGCATCCCAGAGTTTTGGGGTTAGGGTGTAAAGAAGGGGCTGGTTGTGTCCCCTTCCCCCCCGCCCCCGCCTTGATTGGCGTGTGGGGGATGGGGCCGGGCAGTCCCCAGAGACCTTGAGAGTCGGCAGGGGACGGGCCGCTGGGACACAGAGCGTGTGCTGTAACGCCCTCGTCTTCTGTAACGCGAGGTGGCCCCCAGCGTTCAGATGTGGCCGCTTCTGGGCGACTTTAGGGAATTTCTGAGGCTCGGCTTCTGCCCGGGGCCACCGTCCGTGTCCAGCACGTAACACGTGGAGAGGGCTAAATCGTGCAAATGTTTGCGTGCTGCTCGCGGATTTTACACAAGTAGGCGGAGCGGGGACTGCTGCGGGCGGAGAGCGGGAAGCGCGCGTTCACTGCAAGGACACAGTCTCATCCGGCCACTCAATGAGATCGTCGTCATTATTCGGGAGGAGGTCGCGCGGAACCTTGCGCGCCGCCCCTCGCTGTTGTAGCCCCGGGCCGTTTTCGCGGTGGTACCACGGGCCCGTCTCTTCCCGCCGTCGCGTGCACGCCGTCCCAGGCCCCCAGTGCATGCTGGGAGGCGCGGGCCTGCCCGGAAGGCCGGCGGCGGCCGTGAGGTCATCAGTGGTCGCCGGCAGCCGCGGCAGGAAGGGGCGGCGCGCGCTGGCCGGCGGCTGCCGGGCCGCGGCTTCCAGTCCCGCCGTGCGCCCGACATGCCGGAGGAGGCGGGCTTCCCGCCGGCCAAGAGGTTCCGGCCGGGCTGCGGGCCCCCCGGGGGGCGCGTGGTGATGCTGCTGACCGCGGGCGGCGGCGGGGGCGGCCGGAGGCAGCAGCCGGCCCTGGCCCAGCCCGCGGCCAGCCCCTACCCCGAGGCGGTGGAGCGCCAGCGCCGGAGCCTGCCCATCTTCTTGGCGCGGGGGCAGCTGCTGGCCCAGCTCCGAAACCTGGACAGCGCCGTCCTCATCGGTGAGTGAGTGGCTGCACCTTGTTTTCCGTCCGCCCGAGGTGCCCCTGGCGGGGGTCTCCGAGCCAGCCCCGGAGCGGCTCGGAGGGGAAGCCCGCTCTGGAGGCGCCGACCTGTCCGGCGGAAAGCTGTGGGGCTTGCAAGATGTGGGTCGAGCCGGTGTGGGCGGCGGCCCCGAGGGGGGGCTTCGGCGCGGAGGTGCGGAGGAGCTGCCTGCAGGGGAGAGTCGGGAAGCACGGAGAGGATGAGTTCCAAAGGGAGGAAGGAGACCCCGGGGAGCGTAGTCCCAAGAACGGGTGCCCAGCGAGAGCCCATAACACAGGGATCAAGCACGCAGGTCCCCTCCAGCGGTCCTCCAGCAGAGCGGTGGCGGGTACGAGCTCATTTGTCAGTGGGCTGAGCGGGGGTGAGGGAGGGAAGGCAGTGGGAGTGACAGGCTCCTGTTGGAGGAAGGGAGGGGAGCTGAGGGATCGAGAGGAAGAGGAAGCGCTCACGGAGAGGGAAGCTGAGGGTGGAAAGTGGGCACTAATAGAGCAGAGACTGGGGTGCACTGGGGCGGGGGGGCACCTGGAAACGGTTGAGATGCCGAGCTGGCCTGGGATTGGAGAGGGTACCCAGCAGGCTGGGGCCGCAGGGACGATGTGAGAACGGCCGTGGCCGGGGAAGAGCTTGTAGGGGAGGGGACTTGGCCTCTCTCGGAAAAGGTGCAAGGGCTCTGCTTAGCTTGGGAGCCCAGGCGTGAGGCAGGCCCCGGGGGAGGACGGGGACCGAGCAGGGGTCCACGGTCGTGCTGGGGTCCAGGTGCGTCCGCCCCACCGCCAGCTCACAGATGTCTCCGTCTGCACGGATAGGTGATGTTCCCATAGCAGTGCTCAGCCGCCTGGTGTGGAAGCAGGAAAGATGGATAGGGAGATGGCGACCCATGTCTGGGGTTTTGCCTGGTGGGTTCAGCAGAGGAGTGTAGCAGAAATCCCAAATTCTTAGTCTGTGAGGAGAGTGGGGTTTAGGGGTCTAAGGCGGGGGAAGCGGTGGCTGGGGAGGGAAGGATGCTCAGGTGTACTGCGTTCTTAGTTCTACTTGGGGACAAAGGAACCCACGCGGAAGGACATAACATGTGCTAACTGCATGCAGGACGCTCAAACCCGGGGAGGGGGCAGGTGGGCCCTCTCTGCCCTCTGGGAGTTTCTGGTATCGGAGGACAGAGGCTTGTAGACACTTGGCACAGCGTGAGGTGGTCAGTGCTGGAAGGGACGCACAAGGCACCAGGGACGCTGTGCGGAGGAGGCCCCTGGGGGAGTCCCCGGGGGTTTGTGGGTCTCGCTCACTCACAAAGTGGAGTTCGCCAGGCAGACGTGGCCACAGCAGGTGTTCCCGAATAGTGAGGGCCGCGGCGGGGCTCTGCAGGGAAGGGCAGAGACTGCCGTGTGGGAGTGTGTGTGGCTGCTTTCTGGGGGTCCCTCACACTTACCTTTCTATGATTTTTTTGTTTTTTTAGTGTTTTATTTCTGAGAGAGGGAAAGAGGAGACAGTACAATCAGGGGAGGGTCAGAGAGAGAGGGAGTCACAGACTGAAACAGGCTCCAGGCTCCGAGCTGTCAGCACAGAGCCCGACGCGGGGCTCGAACCCACGAACCGCGAGATCATGACCCGAGCAAAAGTCGGACGCTTAACCGACTGAGCCCCCCAGGCGCCCCTCACTTATTCTTTTTTATGTAATAGTTGTGTTTCATTATTTACCGATCGTTGAACGTACGTGCTTCCAGTTGTTTGCCGTCACGAGCAAAGTGGAATGAAACAATCTCTGAAGCTGTGCCCTTACACACATCTGCAGTTATTTCCTCAGAATTAATTTCTGCAAGTGGAATTGTGGGTCTGGGGTGTACACATTTTAAAGGTGTTTCCAACATAATTTGGCCTCCTGAGAAGTGGTTCCAGTTAACACTCGGCCACCAGTTCACGCGAGTGCTGATTCCCTGTGGCTTTATCAGCTCTGTCAACTTCCAGTGTTCTGTCTTTTCCTCCTGACTTTGGTGAAGTTTGTTTTAATTTGCATGTAAACGAGACTCGTTTCCTTTCTCAGGGGAGACCGGCTCTGGGAAGACGACTCAGCTCCCTCAGTACCTCTACGAGGGGGGGATCGGCCGCCATGGTGTCATTGCGGTGACCCAGCCTCGCCGGGTGGCTGCCATTTCGCTTGCCTCTCGGGTCTCGGATGAGAAGAGAACTGAACTCGGGAAGCTGGTACCTCACCTCCTTCTTTAACGACAGCCGCCCGCTCCCCCTTGTGCTTCCCGAGCAAGACACCTGTGCAGGGAGACCCGCTCTTGCCAGTCACTTAGGCCCGTCTCCGAGTCTCTCACCGGCCTCACATGTCGTGGGGCCGACAGGCTGTCCGTGCCATGTACTCTGCTTTCAGAATCTGTTGGCAAGTCGGGTACATCAGCTGTTTCCCTTGAGCATCTTTCAGGCTCCAGTAGCCTCCATTAAATGTCTTGTCTGTGTATCTAAGAGGTGGTGAGCGCCTTGTCAGCATGTGTGTGGGTGTTGGGAGGGGAGCCCCGGAACCGAGTGTGAGTCCGCTCTGGTGTGGGCCTGTTCACACACGCACTCGAGAACCTCCGGTCTTCTCCCAGCTGTGTGAAGCGTCACTCGAGATTACTAAGTAGCTGGGGAAGGAGCCTAGTTCTGGTCCTTTGTAATGCGTATCCTAATCGCAGCTGAAGGTACCTGTCCTCTGTCCGTGCCCCGTCCTGAGTCTGTCTGACCTGAGGGAGCAGGGCAGGGTCGGTGCTGGCCTCGCCCCTGCTCGGTGCTGGTCACTCACTGAGTGACGGTTGAACCGTCGCCCGCGCAGGTTGGCTACACCGTGCGCTTCGACGATGTCAGCTCCGAGGACACCAGGATCAAGTTCCTGACGGACGGCATGCTTCTGCGGGAAGCGATTTCGGACTCGCTGCTCCGGAAGTACAGCTGTGTCATTTTGGACGAAGCCCACGAACGGACCATCCACACGGACGTGCTCTTTGGGGTCGTGAAGGCGGCGCAGAAGCGGAGGAAGGAGCTGGGAAGGCTGCCTCTCAAAGTAGGTGTGGCGTGCTCGCTGGAGGGGCCGGCTCCGCGTCCGGCCACGGGGAGGGCACAGGAAGACTGGCCTGGCGTGGCTTCCCCATGGTCCTCTCCTGTCCCTGACGCAGGTGATCGTGATGTCCGCCACGATGGACGTGGACCTGTTCTCTCAGTATTTCAGCGGGGCGCCCGTGCTCTACCTGGAGGGTCGGCAGCATCCCATCCAGGTGTTTTACACCCGGCAGCCTCAGCACGACTACCTGCACGCCGCCCTGGTCTCCGTCTTCCAGATCCACCAGGTACGGCGGCCGCGGGCCCCGCGGAGGCCCGGCTCCCCTTGCCCTTCAGCCTGGACGGGAGAAGCTAATGATGCTCGGCCTGTGAGCTGCGCCCTTGAGATGAGGGGGCATGTCCAGCCCTTTATTCTTTTTTATGGAATCTCTTATTTTCTCTAAGAAAAATAATTCAACTCTGCCTGGCATCACGCCTCAGCTGAGCCAGGACACTCGCTCATGTTAGGGCAGATGGTTGCATCGAAAGTCCCAGCAAGAAGCTGGCGTGGGGCTGCAGCCAACCACGGGCCGTGTGGACGGGTGGCGGAAGGAAGTCTGTGAGCCGCTGCATCTTCTGCTGTTGGCCACATCGTTGTTAAAAAAAGTTGGTATGAACCCCAAAATGGGTTGCCATTTAGAGTTTTTGGCTTTTTTTTTTTTTAGAAAAATTGATTTAGAGAAACATTTCAAAATTTCTTTTCATTTTATTAAATATTTACTCAGAAGTTTGAGTGATTTAATCCCCCTTTTTTTTTAATGTTTATTTTTTTCTGAGAGACCGAGTGAGCAGGGGAGGGGCAGAGAGAGAGGGAGACACAGAATCCCAAGCAGGCTCCAGGCTCTGAGCTGTCAGCACGGAGCCCGACGTGGGGCGCGAACCCACAAACCGTAAGATCATGACCTGAGCTGCAGTCATCCGCCCAATCGACTGAGCCCCCAGACGCCCCCAATGCCCTCATTTTTGCTTGCTTTATAAAACTCTTTCTGAAAAACTCCATGGCAAATTTTTTAAAAATAATTTTCATTTAAATCCAAGTGGTGAGTAGGTAGTTTAAAGTTTAAAAAAGCAGGAGATATTCGTAAAAGGATTGTAAAGTCAGCTCATTCTCTGCCGTGTCCCGGATCCCGTTCTGTGGGGTGACGTTGGGTCCCCTGGCTGCTTCCTCCGGATTCACGGTAGTGTTTCCAGTGTCACCTGCTCACACTGCTGCCGTTAGCTTCCTGCCGCGGCAGGTGAGGATCCAGACATACCCTCCTCCAGCCGCTCAACACACTCGTGTCTCAGGACCCCACGTGGCCAGCACGGCCCATCCCCGTTCCTTGTACAAGTTCGCTGTGTGCCTGTGGCCTGTTTCCTGCCACGTGTCAGCCGTGTCTGCGTGCTGGAGTGGACCCGCCTTGCCCGGCGCACCGTATGCTGCCTCGTGCCCGGGTGGCTGGTCCTGGGCCTCTGGGCAGCCATCTGGACTCTTCCCGCGGCCGTGCTTCCAGGCGGAATCGCGTTCCAGCCTGCCGTGTCTTCCTGGCCTCCTGCCCGTAGGGTGAGGTGGGCACGGGGGTGGGCCCCGCCGTCCTCGGTTTCCCCTCCCCCGACCCCCCTCTGCCTCACTGCGGGGCCCTGGGCCTTTCTGTCTTTGGGGACAGGGACCCACTGGTACTTGCCTTACACCCTCAGACCGCCCCCGCAGGCTGGAGCGCCCTCTGCCCTGCTGGCCACTCACGCCCCCGTCTCCTGCGTCCTTCAGAATGGGTTGAACCTCTGATCCCTTTTCTCTTCTGCTGCCTTTGTTGCTCTGGGCTTACGCCCCACCGTCCTTTACATCAAGGAAGGTGTTCACCTACCGAAAGCGACCCGGGGTGAGGACGGGTCCGGGGTGGTGGCTGCAGGTGTGTGCAGGCCACGTGGGGGCTTTGACGAGGCCCAAGGTGAGGTGCTGACTGTCCGAGGTTTGTCGCGTCGTGTGCACTTGTGAGCCTCTGTCCTGTTCATACCAGGCTGTAAAAGGCGCGTGTGTACACGCACATAAACGTACGCGTGCGTTTACACGTAGACACACGCATGTGTTTGTTACGGTTAAACATGGTTTTTGGGTGTCTTGTCACTCGAGCGTCTTGCTAATTAAGGGCTAGACCTGAGCACTTCCAGGAAGGGTCACGTGCAGGAATGTGTCATTCACGCCTAGATGGTCCTGGCCTCGCAGAGGTGAACAGCCCGTCAGCTTCAGGGTCTCGGGCACTCGCCCGCGAGCAGCATTTTTTGGCCATGTGGCCATACTTTTGGCGCCATCGTTTAATGAGAGCTCCCCTTCCGGCGCGACTGCTTTCGGCTGTTGCCACGGCCTCGGTTTCCCCAAGCCGGCTTCTGTCTGGTCGGCTTCGTGTCTCCAGATGACTAGGGAAGGAAGGGAGCGCTCCGCGGGCTTCTCTGCCGGGTCGTGCCCTTCAGGGCATCGTGCTGCCCTTCAGTCGTGGCTGCGCCGCCTCTGACACTCCCCCGGGTCCCAGCCTCCTGCGTTACTGCCGAGGCCGCTCCCGGGGGGGACCCCACGCTGAGGCTCGTTTACACCTTGTCCATGTTAGCAAAGCAGCCCGGGGAAGCTCCTCGCGACCCCTGCTCTGTTCCGCGGGGGCCACGCCCCGGCTCCTGGTGACCCTGCCTCCCTCCGCAGGAGGCCCCGCCCGCCCAGGACATCCTGGTGTTCCTCACCGGCCAGGAGGAGATCGAGGCCATGAGCAAGACCTGCCGGGACATCGCCAGGCACCTCCCGGACGGCTGCCCCTCCATGCTCGTGCTGCCCCTGTACGCCTCCCTGCCCTACGCCCAGCAGCTCCGCGTCTTCCAGGGGGCCCCGAAGGTGAGTGCGCCCCTGTCCCGGGCCGGGCGGGGCTCCGCGCTGGGGTGTGGGCAGGGGCAGAGGGTGGACGAGTGGCTGCCCCGAGTCCGATGCAGACCGGTGGGCACTGTATGCGCACCCCACGTACACCCTGCGTACACCTGTGCCACATGCACCGTGTGCACCCCAGACCCACCCCGCACCCACCCCATGCACTCACTGTACACCCCCCACGTGCACCCCCACACCCCTTGCACACACTGCCTCACCCGCTAGAGAACTGGAAAGGTAGGTGGTGATCCCATCCTATAAACACGGCGGCCCCGAGAGATGAAGTGACGGTGCTCAGGGAGCGCATGGGAAGCCCCCGCAGGGGCCGGGGGTCCAGCCCACACCGCCTGGTCCACTGTATCTGTCCCCTCAGAATAAGCTTTTAACACGGGAACCCCCCACCGCCGTCTGTAGTGGTTGCTTGTTAATAACGACACTGTTGGCTCTTGGGCCTGAGTGGACTGTGGAGGTTGGTGGCGAGGACTGTGTTCTAAAACTTGTGAATCCGTGTGCGTCACACGGCTCTTCTGGTTTTTTCCTTCTTTCAGGGCTGTCGCAAAGTGATCATTTCCACCAACATCGCCGAAACCTCCATAACCATCCCGGGAATAAAATACGTCGTCGACACAGGCATGGTTAAAGCAAAGAAGTATAACCCTGGTGAGAAGCCAGCCCGCGAGTGCCCCTTCCCGGTGCACCGAGCCCCCCACCTTCCCCCAGTGAGCGCTTCCTGCCGAGACTCGCCGCGATCGGCCGGGCTGGGGGATGCACAGCACCAGTAAGCCAGGCTGAGAGAAGGCAGGGCAGGAGGGGGGTCCAGGCTCCGCCAGCCTGAGAGCAGGGGCCACCGACGCCTCCGCGGGACCTTCGTCGGGAGTGATGTCTGGGCTCCAGGCTCCCAGGAAGGAAGCCCCCTGGGCCGGGTTGAGACGCTAGCTGTTCCCTGAGCGTGTGCGGTGCAAGCCGGCTTCGCGTCCATGCGCAGTCTGCTCTCGACCTCGCTCTTGATCCCGCCTCAGTCCACAGATTAGAGGCAACGGGAGTGATTGCTCCCCAAGCCTGGTTGGAATGCACCGCCAAGCGTCCGAGGGCTCAGACTTTCACCCACATGTTCTCAGGTAGCGTGTGGAAGGACTCGTGGCCTGGTGCGTGGCACAGAGCACACCTTAGTCGGGACATGCGTCACATCCGCTCCTGGGAGTGATACCACACGTCGTCTCCCTCTAAGAGCAGAGCTGGGGTGGGGGGTGCACCGCACAGACCATCGGGGACACCTGGTCCCCAGGCATTGATCAGGAGGGGAGGGTGGCCGGCCACCCTTACTTCCTGGGACCCAGGAAAGGCTCCGTCCTGGGCACACCGGTGTGGCCGTCCCCCTGTGGCCTCAGCCGGGACCTGGGGCCGCGGGCCGTCTGCCGTCCCAGTGACAGGCCTGGTGCGCTCACCGCGGAGTAGGGTGTGGTCGTGCTCTCCAGCGCGGCCTGGGGTTTCCTGGACCCCCGCGGGGCAGGGAGGGGCCCGGCGTCAGGGGGGCGCTGCCGACACAGCTGGTCAGAGCGCCGAGCGCGCAGCTGACGCAGGCTCTCCCGCAGACAGCGGCCTGGAGGTGCTGGCCGTGCAGCGCGTCTCGAAGACCCAGGCCTGGCAGCGCACGGGCCGGGCCGGCAGGGAGGACAGTGGCATCTGTTACCGGCTCTACACGGAGGCCGAGTTCGAGAAGTTTGACAAGATGACGGTGCCGGAGATCCAGAGGTAGGCCGCCGCGCTCCCGCGTCTCCGGCTGGCGGTGGCGGCCCGAGCCGGGTGCGACCGCGTCTCCCTCCTCACAGGTGTAACCTGGCCAGCGTGATGCTGCAGCTCCTGGCAATGAAAGTCCCCAACGTGCTCACCTTTGACTTCATGTCCAAGCCCTCCCCAGGTACGTGTCCCCAGCACGGCCAAACCGCAGACGCGTGGACTTGCCCAGAAATGTCTGGGGGGTCTCTGTTTCCTTTTGTTTGTGCTCAAGGGCACCAGCTGGTGGAGGGGCGCCTGAGGCCACACATTCTCCAGGAGCTGTCCTGGGGGGGCCGCGGGGGGCGGAGGTCTGGAGGCTGCAGCGGCTGCCGAGGCCGTCCTGCCAGCGGAAGGCCCGGAAAGACCCAGGTTGTTGGCTCTGGACCAGACTCTGATGGGTTCCTGGCCTCCGGGCGGTCTCTTGGGGGGAGGGGAAGTTTGGGGCTCTTAGGGACGGTGGCCTTGGCTCCCGACTCCTCTTCAAGAGCCATTTTCCTTGTCTTTTCTCCCCTTCTTGCTGGTTTTTTTTTTTTTCAACGTTTATTTTTGAGTGAGAGACAGAGCCATGAGCAGAGCAAGGGCAGAGAGAAAGAGGGAGACACAGAATCCGAAGCAGCTCCAGGCTCTGAGCTGTCAGGGGCTCGAGCTTACGATCATGACTGGAGCCAAAGGCAGACGCTCAACCGATGGCCCCCAGATTCTCCTGGGTGTCTCCACTTCTGGAGAGACGGGCCTCTGTCCCACGTACGAGGGTATCTCTGGGCGGGATTCATGCGAGTGACGTAGCTGGGTTTAAAGGTGAGACACATCTTGCCAAGCACAGGCCATTGGTTTAGAAGGGAATGGACCTGAAGACAGTGATGTCGCTGGCGGCCTAGCCCTGGTGACAGTGGCGGCGGCCATCCGTCACAGCCTGCAGCATCTTCCTCCCACGTGTGTTCCCGCAGAGCACGTCCAGGCGGCCGTGGGGCAGCTGGAGCTGCTGGGCGCCCTGGAGCGGAGGGACGGCCAGCTCACCCTGACCCCGCTTGGAAGGAAGATGGCAGCTTTCCCCTTAGAGCCCCGGTTTGCCAAAGTAAGTCGTCCCCCGGCCTTGGGCCCCCTCCACTAGGCCAACCTCTGGCCGTCACACAGCACAGGGCTAAACCCGGGGCCCCCGCCTCAACCTGCACGCTGACTTTGTGTGCCGCACGGACTTCCCTTCTGTGTGCCATTCACGGCCACGTAAGCACGGGCCTCCTGAATCCGCGGGAGTCCACGGGAGGGCAGCCACAGGCTCCACAAAGATGTGCAGTGACCCGAACATACCTACGTGTGGTTTGGGCTCAGAAGGGAAGTGCGCGAGCGTGTGTGCAGAGGCCGCTCGGAGGCGGGGAATCCGCGCCCACACCGTCTCTGGTTTCGGCGTGCAGGCCATCCTCCTGTCCCCCAAGTTCCACTGCACGGAGGAGATGCTGACCATCGTGTCCCTGCTGTCCGTGGACAGCGTTCTGTACAACCCGCCCGCCCGGCGGGATGAGGTGCAGGCCGTCCGCAGGAAGTTCGTGTCCAGTGAGGGCGACCACGTCACGCTGCTCAACGTGTACCGAGCCTTCAGAAACGCCAGCGCAAACAAGGTCAGTCTGCGTCCTGCCTTCCCCCGAAGCGCCTCCATCCGGCCTTGAGACGCGAGCCCGCCGCCTTCCTGTCTGGCGGGATCTCCCAGGAGCCGCAGGGACGGTGCCGGTGCCGACGTGCCTGCACGCGGGTCACCAGCGCCGACGCGCAGGTGCGGCCTCCGCCCTGCTCGCGTTAACTCGTGCTCCGACGGTTTGGTGGCCTCTCGGCTACAAATGTGCTCCCTCCCTGCCCGTGGCCTTCTTCATAGTGGTTTCTGCTCACACGATATTTTTGGTTCCTCCGACAGGATAGAGAAAACTTCTGGGTCCCCAGGCCCCAAAAATAGCCTGTCTGGGGCTTTTCTGTTAGGTCACGTGTCGCTAACGGACGCCGAGTCCCTGGGCGGTTCCAGGGCGGGGAGCTGGGCGGTGCCGGGCAGCGCTGCGGCTTCGCGGAGCAAACGCGCGCTGTTTTGTTTTTCTGCCTTTTCCATAAGAAGCGCAGATCCTGTCGTGTTCCCTTCGTTGGCGGAACCGAGTGCTAACAGGAGCCTTGGCCGCAAGCGAGGCGGCGTGACGCACGCTTTCACAGATGCTCGGGCACCGTCTTCGTTATCGGGAGACGTGTGCACGCGCGCTCCGGCCCGCGTCGGGACGCAGTCGGGTCTGAAAGAGCAGCCACCACTCAGGCCACAGAGTGTAAACATGTTGCTCTATTTGCGTCAGTTCATGTTTAAAGACAGGAAACGTACCGTCCGTCCTTCGCGTAACCCCTGCCCTGGCCTCGGCCCGTGTTCCGGCCACATCCGTGACCGCCGTGCGCTTTCGCTTCGGAGCGCGCGTTCCGCCCGCGAGCCCCGCGGCTCCCCGGACCTGGGCCTCCCTGCTCGCCGCCCGCGGCCGTGGACAGGAGCCCCCGCCTCCCTCCTGGCTGAGCCGATGGCGACGAAATCGCGTCTGAGTTACTTGCCCTGATTCCTCAGGGGACGGTGACCTTGCAGAAGATGACTGGACGTTTGAACCTGGTCTTCCGCGGGTCGTCTGTTCACACCCTCGGCCCGTTCTTCTGCCAAGCTGTTGGTCACTGTCTCATCGATACGTAGGAGTTTTATCCATTCTAGAGATGACTAATCCTTTACTGGTTGTAGTGATTCAAGTATCCCGGTCTGGCTTTTTTCGTGGTGACTTGACATGAGAAATTTTTTTAAAGTTTTGTTTATTTAAGCCGTCTTTACACCCAACGTGGGGCTCAAATGGGGCTCAAGTTCATGACCCCAAGATGGAGAGTCCCAGTCTTCACTCACTGAGGCAGCCAGGCGCCCCCACTGAGGATGTTTTTAGTTTAGCCCTAAAGTACTTTCCCTTAGGGTTTCTCCTAAGGTTCATGCTTTTTGACCCAAAATTATTTCCTACGCGGAGTTGTGTTGACTGAGACCCTCCCTGGGAATCATGCTCCCCAGGCCCTGTGGTGTGTTTCCCTCGGGAGAAGGGATTCTGACGTGTCTCTCTCCCTGGCTCAGGACTGGTGCAAGGAGAATTTTGTCAACGCCAAGAACATGATGCTGGCAGGCGAAGTCCGAGCACAGCTGAGGGACATCTGCCTGAAGGTACCGTTCCTCCCGCGTCCCCGGGGCGCTAACCTGGCCCTTGTTTCTAGGTGACAAGCTTTAAGTCGCTTCTTGCCCGAGGTTACGAGACAGACGCTCCCTGCAGGGAACTGAAACATAAGGAAGGAAGTGAATATTACCCACGATTCCACGTCTCACCGTTTTCATCCGTTTCCAGCAGCTTTGTTGTTTGCTGTTTTGTTTTGTTTCTATGTTTGTTAGTTTTGAAGGGGGCGGGCGGGGGGAGAGCCCCAGGCAGGCCCTGCGCTGTCTGCGGGGCTCGAACCCACGAACCGTGAGATCACAATCTGAGCCCAGACCAAGAGTCTGACGCTTAACAGGCTGAGTCACCACCCAGGCACCACCTCGGCTCTTAAAACTTGAAAATAAGTTTTCAATATTGAGCCGTACTTTTTTAGTGGCACCGTCTTTGTTACTTTGTTCAGATTCTTAGCTGGACTTTAGTTGCTGTGTCCAGGTCAGGGCATCGTTACAAGTTAACACAGCGCAGAAAACGGGCTCGTAAGGCGGAACCGACTTCTCCCGCATCCGCCCGTCCAAGGACAGACTGCTGTGTGGTGCAGGTCCTTCCAATCTGCTACGCACACGTGTGTCTGTGTATTCGTCTGTCACTACGTGTGCACGCATACACACACACACGTACGGGTTTGTCGTTTTTCTAAAGAAATAGGATACAGATTTTGTTTTGCAACTTCTCTCGCGGGGTGTACTTGCCCCTCGTGTGTCTGGGCGTCCTTCGCGGACGTCTGTCTCGTTGGCCTTTCTGGTGACCTCGCAGCCGCCCGCGGCCGCCCTGCGTCGTAGCGACACTCCCCGAGGTCATGCCGGTGACTGCCGCCCAGACGCACGCGTACCCGCGCCCCTGCACACGAATGAGCTGCTAGGCTGTGATGCGCCTGCCAGACCGCCCCCCACGGGCTTTTCTAAGCGTGGTTGGCGCCCGCCTCCTGTTTGTCTCAGGCACGCGGTGCTGGTGATGTGTCCCCTCAGCGCCCGTGAGGTTCGCCCAGCCTGTCACGCGCACACTTGGCGGCTGGAGGACACTCTGCGCTTTCCGGCAGAGGCGGCGGTTTACGTGGGCCGCCCCCGCGGTTGAGTGATCACGAGCAGCTCCGCGGTGAAAGTCGCTGCCTCTTCCGAGACGGGCCGTCCGTGTGCTCCCACGAGGCCGCCGTCCCCTGTCCCCAGGCCTGTGTCTGGTGCTGGCACCCGTCGTTAGCACCTGGGTGATTTGCTGTCGTGGCGGCTGCGTTCCGTGGGGCACGCGGTTTCCAAGCCCTCCTGTACCCGAGTGGTCGTCCCGCGGCCGGTGCCGTCGCTCCGTGTCTCCCCAGCAGCGGAAGTGATGCCCGCTCTTCGCCCCGACCTCAGGGAGCTTTAGCGGCCGGGTCTGGCTCTGCAGCGGACGTCGGTCGGGGGCCTGGGGTTTTGCGGGTGTGCCTCAGACCCCTTGTCTCAGGGAACAGTCCAGAAGGTAGATCTGGAATAAGGCACACAGATCGCTCGTGCAGGCGCCAGAAGTAACGCAGTGACTGCTGATCACGAAGCGCTTGTTGCACCACCTCTCTGAGCACCGTTCACGCATTTCCTCGTTTGAAGTCCTCCTCTCGCTCTGATAAGGTTCTGGGTTCTTCCTGGTTTACAGATGATAAACTGGAGCCTAAAGAAGTTAGGTCATTTGGGGGCGCCTGGGAGGCTTAGTCGGGTTAAGCGTCTGACTTTTGCTTAGGTCATGATCTCGCGGTTCGTGGGTTCGAGCCCCGCGTCGGGCTCTGTGCTGACTGCCAGCTCAGAGCCTGGAGCCTGTTTCAGTCTGTGACTCCCTCTCTCTCTGACCCTCCCTGCTCACGCTGTCTCTCTCTCTCTCCTAGAAATAAATAAAAATATTAAAAAAAAAAATCCATTCCCCCATTTAAAAAAAAAAAAAAGAAGTTAGGTCATTTGCCTGAATCCCAGCCAGTGGGCGCCAGAGCTGGCCGCCTGGAGGAGAGACCGCAGTTAGCTGCAGGACCCGGGGGCTCCTGGGAGGCGGTGACAGCTGACCCTGTCCCTGTCCCAACAGAGGAGAGAAAGAGGGTCTCCATCAGGCAGGCTCAGCACCCCTGGAGCCATCGCACAGGGAGCAGTGGGCGTGGAGCGGGAGGGCTCCGGGGGAGCCTGTGGAACAGTCGAGCCAGAGGGACGGGAAGGAAGCAGGAACCAGAAGACGTGGACGGGGGCCGGGAGCGTTCCGGGCGCTCGTCCCCAGCCGGCCCCTGGGTGCACGCCCGTTCCCCCGCCTCCCGTCTTCCGCCTCAGCCCACGGGGGCAGCAGAGAGCGGGCGGGCGGACGCCCCCCATGCCTGGGAGACCGGAGCCGGCCCGGCGGGGTGGGGGCAGGGGTCCACCAGCGGTCGGGGCAGCTGCGGCCTGGGGTGTCAGGCGATGTGACCTCCCGGGGGCCCGCACTTCCCCTCCGGGGCTGGGGGAGGGGCTTCCGGAACTGGCACTGGGAGGCCGCCCGCCGGACGTGGGGCCGGAGCTCCACTCCAGGGAAGGGACGCGAATCTGGCCGCTGTGTGAGGGGCTGCTGACGTGCGGGGGGTGAGAGGGCCAGGCCCCCCCATCGCAGCGGACGGGGTCCCCCAGCCCGTCTGAGCCCCGGCGGCCCGGGCAGCAGAGCTCGGGGCCTTGACGCTCGCGCTCCCCGGGCTGGGCTGCGACTCGCGTCCGCGCCTGACCGTGGGCCTGTCTCTCCTCTCTCCTCCTCCTGAGACAGATGTCGATGCCGATGGCGTCCTCCCGCGGGGACACGGAGAGCGTCCGCCGCTGCCTGGCCCACAGCCTGTTCATGAGCAGCGCCGAGCTGCAGCCTGACGGCACCTTCGCCACCACGGACACGCGCCAGCCGGTGGCCGTCCACCCCTCGTCCGCGCTTCTGCACCGCCGGCCGGCCTGCGTCGTGTACGCGGAGCTGCTGTGCACCAGCAAGTGCTACATGCGGGGCCTGAGCGTGGTGGACGCGGAGTGGCTGTACGAGGCCGCCCCCGACTACTTCCGGAGGAAGCTCCGGGCTGCCCGCGACTGAGCCCACGGTGCTGGGGCGTCGCGGCCTGGCCGCCAGGAGCTCGAACCGTGTGCGTTCCGACCCCCGAGGCCGAGCCGCGCACACGGGCACCGACCTTCGCGTGGTGGGGACCTGGGCGTCGTGCGTTCGGTCCCTGCTCGGTGGCTCCGGGTGACCGTGAGCCTCACTCCGCCGCCGGGTGGGGGCTGGGTGGCAGGAGCAGAGCTGACGGGGCAGGGAGGGAGCGAGCCCGGGCCCCCCCAGCCCGCCACACGGCTGTCTCCGTGGTGGGACTTGGGGCCAGAGTCCCGAGTCCTGGTGAGTGAGGGACTTTCTGGAAGGGACCGTACACAGCAGCTCGCTGAGCTCAGATGTGACCGTAACTTCTATAGAAGCTTGAGGAGGGAGCCCCCTGCCCTCCCTCCTGAACCTCGTCCCGGGGCCCCAGGGCCCCAGGGGCCCCGGGTGTGGGTGTGACTCTTGCCTCCGCGCGGGGACAGCCGGGCGCTCGCGGGTCCGCAGGGCCCCTGTGGCACAGACCCCGTCCGCACTTTCAGGAGACGGACTTTCCGGGTGAAGGCTGATTTGTAGCTTCTGAATCATGTCGGGTGTAGGTGCGGGAAGCTGGCCTCGTGGTAGGTGGCTCCATCGTGGCCGGAGCCCCTTTTCTCTGGAGCTGGACACGTGGGACCCCATGGGCGCCAGGGCTGGCCGCTCCTTCTCTGGCGCGGCCCCTGGCCAATCACTGTGGCGGCGGCCGCAGGTAGGGGGCCGGCTCGTCCCGCCCACCCCACATGGACTCTGCACTTGCATCGCATGTCGTCTGGGCCCCTTCTCCTTCCTGGGGACGTGGGGATAGCCTGGCCTCACTGCTTCCGGCCTGTGCAGACGCCCCTCCGGCCTCAGTTTCCACGGCTGTTACCGGGACTCGCAGGGTCTCCACAGTCCCTCCCCCGCCCTGTGTCCTGAGAAGGGAAAAGTCACCTAAGGCGGCTCTTAGCCACTTAATTAGGAAAAGCAAGTCATCCTGCCCCAGACAGCGTCTTGCCCTAAAAGAAGCTGATTTCGCCCTTTTTCTGTGTTTCATTGGGCTCCACCGAAACGGCCCTTCTTCCGGCCGAGCCCAGGCAGCCGCGTGTTGGGTCAGGGTGCGGCCGTCTGGGCACCTGGACCGACTTCCGTTAGAAACTGACGTGCAGGCCAGATGGGATCCGACGGGTCCGAGACGCCCCGTTTTACTGAATTCCTTCCTCAGACCACCTCGTTCCTTACGGTTACTGACTTTCTGACGGGTTTTTCAGAAAATTTTTTAAGTATATTTTTCTCACTTCTTAATAGAGGTCTGGGACGCTCAGCCTGACTTGGTAAAAGAAAAAAATTGTATTTTTAATAAAACATGAAACACGTTGGTAAGAGAGTTGGGAGTGGGTCATTACGTTCCTCAGAATTTGTTCCGCAAATTCTGTCTGGGAAGCTTCCCCTGCAGTCGCTCTGCCCTGCGTAGGTACAGAACACTTGCCAGAAATGTGTGTTGTGTTCTGAGCAGGAGGAAGGGGTCAGTAGCCTCCAGAAAGCTTTGTTTCTATACAGAAATACCCTTACCACTGGAACATTCTGGTAGAGTTTTAATACAGTCGGTGTTTTTTACCGGGCTTTTAAAAAAGTTAATTTTTAATCTAGCTGCTCAGGGACTGAATCAGATTGGAGAACCCATTCTGACTACATATGACTGCAGAGAAATAAACGTCTATTCGCAGGGCATCTAGCACTTTCTTAAGAAAGTGAAATGTTTCATATGACGTTGCGGATACAATCGTGAGATCCCGCTGTACACCTGGTGAAACCTCTGGGTGAGACCCCTCTCCTCCACCCGTGAGATCTCTGTCTGGATGGGCCACCAGCTCCCAGGGCAGCTTCGTGGGAACACACACCCTCCAGCTGATCACACGCCTCCCGGGCCCGGGGCGGGAAGCGTGCGGGGACCCAGAGTCCCTCCTGGAGGCACCGCCGGGCCACGGCCCGGGACGAGCGCCCAACCTCAGCGCAGCGTCTCTGCGGACATTTAACGTGCTCCTGCTGGGGGGGGCTGGTGAGGGGCTGGGACTCCCCCGTCCGTTCCCTCCCTCCCGCCGCCCGCGAGGTGGGGGCCCTTCCACGTGCGAGGAGACGCTGTGCCCGTGGCAGGCGAGGCTTGGATGAGGGTTTGGTTAGGACGATCTCACTTGCAGGAGAAAACCCAGCTTTGCTCACGTTTCTGTTGGGTCTTCAGAGCCTGTTCTCAGACGCTGGACAGACACCGCCCTGTGTGTGGCGTTTGCACCCGTCTCGCGGACCCATTAAAGAGAACTCTCGAACGTGACGTGTGCGGCTGGTTCTTGGTCCTTTCCCTGCGGCTCAGAGTACACGTGAGCGTTAGTGTCTGGGCGCCTGGGTGGCTCCGCTGGTTAAGCTGGTTAAGCGACTCTGGATTTCGGCTCAGGTTGTGATCTCACGATTCCGGAGTCCAAACTGGAGCCTTCTTGGGATCCTTTATCTCCCTCTCTGTCTCCTCTCCCTGTCTCTCTTCTCTCCCTCTTTCTCTCTCTCTGTCTCTCTCTAAAAAATATGTAAACATTAAAAAAAAACCTCAGGTGGGGGCGCCTGGGTGGCTTAGTCGGTTAGGCGTCCGACTTTCGCTTAGATCATGATCTCGCGGTTCGGATTCGAGCCCCGCGTCGGGCTCTGTGCTGACTGCCAGCTCAGAGCCCGGAGCCTGTTTCAGTCTGTGACTCCCTCTCTCTCTGACCCTCCCCTGCTCACACTGTCTTCCTCTTTCCTAGAAATAAATAAAACATTAAAAAAAAAAAAAAACCTCAGGTGGGGGTGCCTGGGTGGCTCAGTCGGTTGAGCGTCTGACTTCGGCTGAGGTCATGATCTCACAGTTCGTGGGTTCGAGCCCCGTGTCGGGCTCTGTGCTGACAGCTCGGAGCCTGGAGCCTGTTTCAGAGTCTGTGTCTCTCTCTCTGACCCTCCCCTGTTTGTACTCTGTCTCTCTCTCAAAAATAAATAAAAATTAAAAAATTAGAAAAACTCAGGTGGGGAAAGGGGTGTTGTCTGAACACACACAGGTGGGGATTTTTTAGCCCTGATGCATGTAAAGGTCACACGTCTTAATGCGTTGCAAGCGTAACTAGCACGTTGAATGTCCACCCAAGGGCGATGTTTCGGATTCGGATGAGGGAGAGGTCCCGCTGGGCCCGCCTCCCGCAGCCTGGTTTGCGAGGCCCTCGCGGCTCCCTCGCTCCGACGTCCGCTGTTCCCCCTCCTCCTGGAGCAAGTGCCTGGTGGAGGCAGTGGGGGACGCTGGGTTCGCGGTCAGGGTCCAGGAGACCCGAGCCCAGATCCTGCCCTCGGTACCTCCCGCGTGAAGCAGGAGCTCGGGGAGCGGTGGCTTTGGAAGGGGACTAACACCAGGTGCTCGTTGGCGAGTTACAGGCGGAGACCATACAGTGGCCATCGTCACGCACAGGAAACTACCTGCGGCCACGCGGAGGAGGAGGGGAAGCACCTCCAAAGCCGCGACTCCCCGCGCAGACAGGAGCCCGTTCTTCCCACTCGGGGTTCAGGGGGGATGTTCAGCAGGGGGGGCCTTGTCCTTCAGGTGGGGGCACGAGGTGGTGTGTGGGCACGAGGTGTGGGCACGGGTCGTGTGGGCACGAGGTGCGGCACGAGGTGTGGGCACAGGGTGTGGGGGCACAGGGTGGTGTGGGCACGGGGTGTGGGCACGAGGTGTGGGCACAGGGTGTGGGGGCACAGGGTGGTGTGGGCACGGGGTGGGCACGAGGTGTGGGCACAGGGTGTGGGGGCACAGGGTGGTGTGGGCACGGGGTGGTGTGTGTGGGCACGAGGTGTGGGCACGGGGTTGAAAAGCCCGAGCTCCTCCCCGGCGGGCACTCTGCGGTTACACTGCAGCAGAGGACACTCTCCCGTGGGGGACAAGGGGGCACCCGGGGCCGGGGGCGGGGCCTGCTCACTCCGAGCCCGCGGAGGGCTGGCCGCGCATCATCTCTGACGAGCCAGGCTGCACACGCAGCTGATCCACGGAGGGTTTGCAGGTCTTCGCGGTTCTGACGCCGCCTAGGAAGCCCCGCTAGCAGGGCCTTGGGCACGTGGGTCCCGGGTCACGAGCGTGGTCGGGGCTGAAGGGCCCTCTCAGGTCTTGAGAGCCCCCGTTTTCTGAGCCCCCCGCCCCCGCTCGCGAACAGTGCCGGGCGCCTCGGAACGGGGCACGGGGTGGGTGTGGGGGTGGGGTGGGGTGGGTGGTGGGGCGCGCGCGGGGGTGGGGTGGGGTGGGGTGGGTGGGTGGGGCGCGCGCGGGGTGGGGTGGGTGTGGGTGGGGCGCGCGGGTGGGGTGGGGCGCGCGCGTGGTGGGGCGCGGCGGGTGGGGTGGGGTGGGGTGGGGTGGGGTGGGGTGGGGTGGTGGGGTGGGCGCGGCCAGGGTAGCGCTCGCCGGAGGCAGGCCGCAGGGCTGTGCGTCCCGGGAGGGGGGCGTGGTCCGAGAGGAAACACGCTGAGGGGTGGCGTCGCCGAGGGAGGTTCACTCGGGGGAGGGGAGGGCGCGAAGGGGGTGCACTCGGAGGAGGGAGGTGCGCGCTGGGAAGGGGCCCGGGGGTGGCTACGCTGGGGAGGGGGTGCAGGCTCTGGGGTGTCGCAGGAATTCAGAGGGCGCGCCCTGGAGCTGAGCCGCCCGCCGGGCCGGAGCGGCGCGGCGGGTGCTGCGGAAGATCGGGTCCGCGCGGCCGCGCTGACCTCGGAGCCCCGGCGGCTGGAGGTCGGGCGCACAGAGCAGCGCCCCGGAGCGGCGCCCCTGCCGGCCAGAGCGCGCGCCGCTCGAGGCCCCAGCCCGCGGGCCGCACCGGAGGCCCCCAGCAGGGGGCGCCGCGCAGCCCTGCGCCGGGCCCGCAATGCGCCGGCGCGGGCCCCGGCGGGGGCGGGACTTCCGGCGGAGCGTGTTAGGGGATCTCGGCCCGGGTCGTCCTTCGCCGCCGCACGTGTCCGCCGCAGCGATGCTGCCTCTGCTGCGTCGCGTGCCCCGCGCGCTGGGCTCCGCCGTCGCCGGGCTCCGCGCCGCGCCCGCCCCGCCGGCCCGGCCCCTGCTGCAGCCCGCGCCGCGGCCGTGCGTGCGGCCCTTCGGGCTGTTCCGAGCGCGCGCCGGCCTCCTGCTCCCCCGCGTGCCCTGCGGCTGCGGCTGCGGCGCGTTGCACACCCAGGGTGAGGCTCGGCCTCGGGGTCGGGGTCGAGGGTCGAGGGTCAGGGCTGGGTGGGTCAGGGGCTCGGGGTCGGGGATTAGGGGGTCGGGAATCGGGTGGAGGAGTCGGGCCTCGGGGTCGGGGGTCAGGGCTGGGGGGGTCAGTCGGAGAGGGTCGGGGGGTCGACGCCAGGGGACCAGTCCCAAGGGGGTGGGGGTCGAGGGGTCCATGGGCGGGGCTAAGGGGTCAAGGGTCAAGGACCGGGGCGCGGAGTCGGGGATCCTAGGGCCGTCGTTGGCGGGGGGCAAGGGGCAAGTCTGGGGTCAGGACGGCGGAGGGGGGAGGTCTGGCTCGGGGCGGTGGCAGGTTCCCGTAGGCTGGCTGGGAGCCCCGGGCACCCGGCCCACCGCATCCGCCACTGGTGGAGGTCCTCCGCCCTGACCCGTGTTCCTCCGCCCGCGGGTCTTTCCCTTTGTTGAAAGATGCGACTAAGCTCTGGGAGCGGCTTTATCTGAGTCTCAGAGGACCCTTGGGAATCCCGGGGGTGGGGGGTTCCAGGCGTGGTCAAGCGTGGGTATGCGGTCACTGTTGGAAATCGTTTTCCCAGAGGCGAGCTCAGCTTCTTGATTTAGTGTTTCCAGCATTTTTACAGATGGGGAAACTGAGGCATCGTGGGTGGGAATTGGACCCTGTTGCTAGAGCCTGGTTGACGGCACACGCATCAGAAACGGTCCCAGGTCCAGGCTTCAGGCTGCAGTAACCCCAGGTGGCGGATAGGTTTTAGCCGGACCGGGTCTTTCGCTGCATCTTAACGGATTGTTATTTTAGGAGACAAAGCGTTCGTTGAGTTCCTGAACGATGAGATTAAGGAAGAAAAGAAGATCCAGAAGCATGGGTCCCTCCCCAAGATGTCTGGGGGCTGGGAGCTCGAAGTGAACGGGACAGAAGCCAAATTAGTGCGGAAGGTGGCTGGAGAGAAGTAAGTGCACGCGGCCTGCGGGGCGGGGGGTCCGTGAGTGAGCCCGGGGCCGCACGTGTGCCCTCCCGGCGACACGGTCCCTGCACGCAGATCTGCTGTGTTCATGAGACAGTAAGGGAACAGCACGGTGTCCTCAGCGGAAGGCTGGTGGAGGCTCGGGAGGCCGGCTGTCCCCCCGGCTGAGGCTGGGTGCACAGGCCCCACCCCCCCGCGGAGCGTGCTGACCGGCTCCACCGCCGGCTCTGGCTGCGGAACCAGGACCCGCTCCCTAAACGTGAACTTTGTGGCCTGCGTGTAGGACGGGGTACCGCGTGGAGAGTGTGGCCACCAGGGCGGTGGGGGCTCTCAGCTGGTTCTGCTGTTATGACCCCCCTGTCGTGAGTCCACTGTGTGTGCTGTAAAGGAGGGTTCTCATTCTCGGGGGTTTTTGCCCAGAGGGCGTCCTGTCCCCGCAGTGGGGTCCCTGTGTGCTCTGCGACTTCACGGAGGAAACCGTTTTCCCGGGGCGAGTCGTAGCCAGTTCTGGGTTGTTCTGCGTCAAGTCCTCGTGACTAAAGGCGTTTCTGTGCCGGGAGCCCGGCTCGGTCAGCGCCGCTGCAGGTTAGGCAGGTCCTGGGGCTCACCGTCCGCCCGGCCGGGCCGCAGGGAAGGGGCTTCCTGGCGCGGCTCGGGCGTGGTCTGTCAGGCGAGGATTCTTGCACCTTGAAGTTGTCTGGGTGTCTCAGGCCTGCTTTCTGATGGTGAAACTTCCATTACTTTTTTTTTTTTTTTTAAGTTTATTTGTCTTAGAGAACTGAGCCGTTAGATAGGGGAGGGGCAGAGAGAGGGAGACACAGACTTCGGAGCAGGCTCCAGGCTCGAGCTGTCAGCACGGAGCCCGACGGGCAGTGGGGGAAGTCTCAACTCAGGGACACCGGAGAACGTGACCGGAGCTGAAATAGTCAGACGCTTAACCCGCGGAGCCCCCCAGGCGGCCCCACAGCTGTTTTGAAGAGTTGATCTTTGTTCCAGTTCATCCTGAGGCTGCGCCGCCCCTCCTCACCCCCAGGCGGCTTCTCCGCCCTCCCAGCACTTACTCCCTCTCGGCCACTGGAGGGCGCCCGGGGCAAGGCCAGGGTGGGCTAGATAGGGAGATGACGGGTGGGCGCGCCTGGCAGGGATCCCCGGGCGCCGGCCCCCCACCCCCACCCCTGGGGCCAGTCGGGCATTAGTGGACTTCCAGCTGCCGTGCGTGGTGGGCTCAGTCACACCTGCTAAGTCCTTCTTGGGGCCTCGGATACGCCTTCCGCAGGTAATTCTGTCAAGTCAGTGGCGTTAGAGGCGTTGTTTCAATCGGCCTCTTTTGGAACCTCGAGAACTTCTGGGAACTTCTTTATGTGTTGACTACTGAGAGAAAACCACAGCGCTTCAGGTTTTCTCTCGCCCCTGTAGGATCACGGTGACGTTCAACATCAACAACAGCATCCCACCCACGTTTGAGAACGAGGAGGAGCCCCCCCAGCAGGGGCAGAAGGTGGAAGAGCAGGAGGTGAGCAGGGTCTCAGCTGCGGTCTGAGCGCCGACAGCCATTCCAGGGCCCTTCCCAGCGCGCTGCCCGGGAAGGGACGTGCGGGGGACGCAGGGGCCCCGTCCTCGGAGCTCTGCTCCCCGAGCAGCGGTCTCTGGCCAGCGTAGCAGCGCCGTGAGCCCCCCCGCCCCCCAGGCTTACAGTTCGGCCCGTGTTCTCTTAACGGGAAGGAAACGAACTGGTCTGAAGCCTCCTTCCCAGGATCGGGGGTCGCGTCCCAGGCTGGCAGTAAACACAAGCCACTGAACCAGGTAGCAAAGCTGGGACATGAGAGATTTGGGCGCCTGACACCTTGGCACGCTGGCCCTGCTTGGCCCGACCTGGACGTGCCCAGTCCTCAGACCTCTCAGGAGGCTGTGTGCACCACAGGGTTCCCGACGCAGCAGATTACAGCCCCCCTGGTGTGCGTCTGTCTCCGCCACCCCGGCCGCGGTCCCCCGATCGCTTCAGCCTTCGGGACAGCCAGTTAGCCGGATGCACCGGCCTCGGTTCTGGGCCTAAACAGGAAGATCCCCAAACCGTCAGCGGGAGGGAGAGGTTGGGGGGGGCGGGGCGGCTTCACAGCCTGTGGGTGGAAAACCTGTCCAGGGAGACGAGGCGCGCTAACTTAGCTGGCACCGGAATTCAGATTTAATTCTAAACCTGGTTCCGCGAACCAGGCTTAATTCCGCCTAAGTTCCGAGAACAGCGTGAGGCCCTGTTAGCTGTGTGATCCTCTGCCCTCGAAGACCTCGCGTGTGACTCTAGAAAGATCAGCCTGGGACTGGTTAGCGCAGGTGAACAAGCTGGTGCGGGGCCTCTGTGCTGCTAAAGATTCCAGGCTCTTCTGCACGAGCATGGGCGCGTAGTGTTTAGAAGCGGCTGACGGCCCTCCCAGCCGTGGCCATCAGGGCCCTGCGGTGAGCTCTGGGGTCCAGGCACGCACCCCCTGCTGGCAGGGCGCGCCCTGACTCGTTCTCGCTTCCCCAGCCTGAACTGACGTCCACTCCCAACTTCGTGGTGGAAGTTATAAAGAACGGCGGCAGGAAGGCCCTGGTTCTGGACTGTCACTACCCGGAAGATGAGGTGCGTGGGGAGGAGCCCCCACACCCCTGGGGACGAGGAGGGCCCATTCAGAGGCCTGCGGGCAGGGGAGGAGGCGGGGGGGGGGATGAGGGCGGGGTAAAATCTGGTGACTTTCAAGCTAATAGTCTGGTTTGTCTCGCGACCCCCTTCGCTCGCCCAAACCCCGTCTCCTCTCAGGTGGGACAGGAAGAGGAAGACGAGAGTGACATCTTCGCCATCAGAGAAGTGAGCTTTCAGTCGGTTGGCGAGGCTGAGTGGAAGGACACGAATTACACGCTCAACACGGACTCCCTGGACTGGGTGAGTGCTCCCTGGACTGGGCAGGTGCTCGGGGTGGTGGGCGTGCCCGGGTCGCGGGGCCACAGCCAGTGGGGTTTCTCCCTCCAGGCCTTGTACGACCACCTGATGGACTTCCTGGCCGACCGGGGCGTGGACAACACCTTTGCCGACGAGCTGGTGGAGCTCAGCACGGCCCTGGAGCACCAGGAGTACATCACGTTCCTCGAGGACCTGAAGGGTTTTGTCAAGAGCCAGTAGACGGGACGGGACGGTGAGCACGTTACTTCACGGCCGGCTTCGGCCAGGGACGAGCCCGCGCTGCAGCCGGACACGCGCGCTTGCGGATGGTTTTCCTCATGAGATCATGGAAGATAATTCAGATTTAAATTATTTCTGTTGCCCTCTCGCTTACTATTTGTTTATTTCTTCAGTAGACTCTGTCGCTCCCAGAATTTTGTATAACGTAATGACGGACAATAAAATTGGTTTAATTCCTCCAAGGTGCTCCGTCTTTTCTGTTCCTTCCTTAGCCTGCATCACATAACACCCAAGAGCAGAGACGTTTGAAAGTTTTTAATACAAAATAAGTTATAAATTAAAGGTCTGTATTTACAAGTCCCTTTGTCACACGGAGTGAGCAGGCTCCACCCCAGAACGAGGTGCCCAGGCAGGTTCTAGACGATCACCGTCCAAGTGTCACAAGCCTGGAATTTCAACAGAAAGGCAGAGTCACGAACATTGTCTCAGGACGTGGTTCAGGACTGATCGTAGTGACCTCTGCTGCGTGGGGGTTGGGGGCCAGCTCTGGGGCTGTACCAGGGACCCCCTCCCACAGCCCCAGGAAGACTGCCTTGGCCACAAGCCACAGTGTGGACGCCTCGGGCTCAGATCAGACCCTAGAGACAGACTCACACCCTCCCCCTCCGGACGGGGCCACCAGAGACGGTATTCAAGCTTCTGATGGCTGGTATCTTTTGTGGCTGAGCAGGGAGGGGAGGCTCCTTCCACTGACCCCAGGCCTGAAACAGGCATGTGCCGCAGGGGGGTACAGCCCCCGTGTGCCCTCCCCAGGCAGTACCCCAACTTGAGGCCCAGTCAGTACTGGAGCGGGAACAGGCCCCCAGCTCCCTGACGGCTCACTGGCCACCCCATGCCACGGAGTCCCCGACGGCTTCCCCAGGGGATACGCCTGGCTTCCTGGGGTCTGGCACCCTCTAGCCTGTGACCGGCCTGGACCGCTCGCACATCTCCAGCCTCCCACATCTTCGTGGCCGCACGTGACGTTCCGTAACCCACACCTGCAGCTGTATCGCGCCCCCTGCCCCGGCAGAGAACCCCTGTAGCCAGCCCCCACGGTCCTGGACTCCCCCTTATGTGAAGCCAGGGGCCTGGTGACCGGAGCTCCCGCGCTCCAGGGACATGAACGTGATTGTGCTTCCGTCCCCCAGCCCTGGGCCTGCCGTGGTCTCTGCCTACAGGGAGCCAGCCCGCCACCCCACCCCTGCCCCCAGCTTCACTCTGCCCAGTTTTGGGGCCCCGTCAGTCAGAGGAGTGGACCCCATGGACTGGGGCCCGCGACGGCCATGCGCCGTGGTGCCGCTGGGCGCTCAGCACCCGGGCCACCCCTCGCCTGCCACTCCCACACCCGACGCCCCGGGCTCACGCTCGTCCCTCTCCACGAGGAGGCAGGAGCCGAATCCGCCAGACCTGCACCGTTCAACTCCCTCACCCACCTCAACCTCTACTCCTTTCTCCGGACACATGAGGCCCCTGCCTGCGTGCGGGGGCCGGGAGGGCAGGAAGGCTGTGATGTCGCCTGCCGGGACCGACGAGCGGCGCCGTGGCAGGGGCGCGGCCTCCGGCGCAGCGGGGCCCCAGGACAGCAGGACTTGCTGTGGGGACAACGGCCCTGCGGTGCTGTGTCGTCGCGGGCAAAACTGCCTCGAGTCACTGGGCGGAGCCACGGGCACGTGGGACACAGCGGGCACGTGGGACACAGCGGGCACAGGAGCCCTGGAGACACCCGGCGCGGGCCTGCCACTCACCCGGGTCCTCCCCACACCGCCTGCGGGAAGGCACCCCCCCCCCCCAGCCGGGACGCTGGAGCCACGGACCCCGGGACCCCAGCGCCAGCGTCCCTGCTCCCTGGTGGGGCAGCTGGCTGGACCCCTAACTGACGGGAGTCTGCGTCCGGTCCCCAGCAGCGGGGACACACCCACCCAGCCAGACAGAGCCCTTGGCACTCCCGCCTCCCTCCCCACCGTGCAGCCCCCTCACGGGCCCTGTCTCCTCGGCGCCCCGACGCCGTCCTGCCCCCTCCTGCACGGCGGGCACGGGCCCGCCTATGTGCGTCCCGTGAGTGCGACGTAATCCACTGCCAGAGCCAGGCGCCCCCTCCCGCGCCCTCCGCCCCCTCCTTTCCAGTAGTTTCATCCTGGACAAGTACCTTCCTCACGGAACAAACCACTTTTCAACACCCGGCCGGTTCAAAACAACAAGAATTTAAAAGGAACAAAGAAAAATTTAAAAGGAACAAAAGCCTAAACATCTGCGTGTCTCCGAGCCGGACGTCCACCAGCGAGGGAAGAGACCCTCGACTGGGCCGCTCTCACCGGGGGCCACAGCAGGCTTACCGGGCAGCTCATGAGAAGAGCGGGCTTTTCTCCCATCCCCCCGGTGGCCGAAAACTCAGGCGTGTGGGGACAGTGCGCGCTGTGCTCGCTCACGCTGTCCTCGATGCAGGCACGGAGCTTTTGCTCCGTCAACTCCGGGGCCTAGGAAATAAAACCGTTAAACTACGACCTCATCCCAGCTGCCCCGGAGTCAACAGCTTGAAAATCGGTCCCCGTCGTGTCAGGTAAGAGGGCTCCTCCCGTGTTTTAAGGCCATGGAAGCTGAAATTCTGAATTCTAGTGTTCAAGAAAGCAGGCCCACGCGGGAAGAGGACACATGTCATCTGCGTGTGCAACTTACCTGAGAGGAGAGGTACAAGCCACACGGACATGTGACCACGCCGCTCGATACCCTCAGGTTGGACCTGGAAGCAGAGTTGGGGTCAGAGAGGTCGGCGGCCAGCAGACCTGGGTCCCCAGACCCCTCCAGACAAGCAGCATCTGGGACGGGGGAAGCACTACTCACCTCCGAGCAGGGGGTGGGGACCGATAACGCTGGGAAGGTTTTGAAAACTCTTACTTTGTGCACACAGGACAGATGAGGGGGTTTGCTTCCCATTCGGCCAGCATGATGCTGAGACACCGCTCATCGAACTGCAAGCTCTTCTCATACTCGCTGATGATGCTCCGCTCTGCAAGGAAAGGGGCCACTGGGATGCTCGCCCCGCCCCCTCCCATCCAGCCCCGCCCCGTCTCCCCCACCCCTCCCCGCTGGCCACGCCTCCGCGCTTAGGTCAACACTGAAGGCTTCATCCCCCAGGGAGTAATTCAGGCCAAATCAGACTATCAATCACAATCCCAAGACATTTACTGCGTGGTCAGTCTCCATCCCGTTGTCCCTCCTCTCCCATCTGACTCTCCTCCATGACCACCAGCGGGGAAGTGGTGAGGACAAGCAACAAGGACATGATGCCCCTCCGGAGGCTCGGGGAGCAGCTGTAGGGGGTCAGGGCCCCGGGGCAGCTGGAGAGGGCGGACGCTTACAGGGCCCGGCCCGCCCCGCCCTGCTCAGTGTGGCGCACGCTGTTCTCCAGTGTCTGGACACTCGGTCTGTGCCGTGCATGGCCTGCGTTCCGTGTGGCATGCGCGCCACGCCGCCCGGTACATGGTAGGAGGAGGGACAGAGGGGACGGAGCTGGTCCCTGCTCTCGATGAGCTCACAGTCCAGGCTGCAGAGCAGGGGGTCAGCAAACCGCACCGCACCCCACCTCCACCTCCGCCTTTTCCAATGCAGTTCCATCGGGGCGGAGCTGTGCTCAGGGCCCGCTGTTTACAGACAGGGACCGTTGCATGGGCCACGACGCACAGAACGGATGTTGCTTCTGGTCGCACCACCAGCCGCGTCCCTGTCCGCTATCCTCCGTCCCAGGCTACCTTGTCTGCTGGCCACCAGGAGAGAGCAATGGAACGCGGGGTCTGAGCACAAAGTTCAGCGCACGGGAGACTCTTCCTCTTGCGTGGACACGCAGCCGAGACTTGAGTAAAAACGGGCCTTCTGACCAGAGCCCACCTGAAGCGGAGCGGGGCGGCTAAGAACCAAGATTTCTCCCTGAAAAGCGGTCAGCAGGGCGCCTGGGTGGCTTTGTCGACCAAGCATCCAACTTTGGATCTGGTCACTATCTCATGGTTCGGCAGTTCGAGCCCCGCGTCAGGCTCTGTGCTATCAGAGTGGAGCCCGCTTCAGCTCCTCTGTCTCCCTCTCTCCGCCCCTCCTCTTTCTCTCAAAAATAAATGTTAATACCAAAAGAAAAGCGGTCAGCATCAGGGCAGTGGGTGGGAGGTGGCCCCAGAACGCACCTTGCTCAGCCAGCTCCTGCTGGATCTCCTCGAGCACGGCCAGGTCCACGGGCTCCTCCAGCTGCAAGACAAAGTGGGCTCATGCGACCAGCAGGTCCCAGCGGGACTCCTACTTGGAGGCTGGCTCGAAGCCACACGGAACCGAGGAAACGACGCAGGAGTGGGGTCACACTGAGGAGTTGTCAATGACTGAACCACCGGGAACAAAATAATGGCCACAAATGTAGGGGAAGACAGTCTAGGGCAGCAACAATGTATTTATTCTGCCAAAAGCATGTAAGTGCCGGAAAGTTCCTGACCTCTGTAAACCTCATCTCAGGCCTCTGGGAAGCGGGAATAAAGCTGCTTGAGAGCTCCCGAGAGCCCCATAGCGCACCATCTCTGCAGACAGCCCGCATGTTCCTGGGGCAGATTGCCAACGTTTTCTTACGTTGTTTGCACGACGCTACCTTCTTCGTGGTATGAAGGTGAAGCAAAGCTCAGAGGCGCAGGAGGGGTAAGAGTCGAGAGCAAAACCAGGGCCAGAGTTCCAGAACTACGGACTCGCAGGCCAGTGCTCTTCCTGCACATGGTAACCCGCTTCCTATCTGGACCCAGGCCCCAACTCTGGCCAAGGTTAGAATTAGAAAGCTCTGGGGGAGCCTGGGTGGCTTAGTCGGTTAAGTGTCCGACTTTCGCTTAGGTCATGATCTCGCGGTTTGTGGGTTCGAGCCCCATGTCGGGCTCTGTGCTGACTGCCGGCTCAGAGCCTGGAGCCTGTTTCAGTCTGTGACTCCTCTCTGACCCTCCCTGCTCACGCTCTCTCTAGAAATAAATAAAAAATATTTAAAAAAAAAAAAAAAGGAAAGCTCTGGGACCTTCTCCAGGAGAGAGCATCCTAGCCCGTGGTGCCGAATCAAAATTTCCAGGGAGGGAAGCTGAGGAGTGAAATTTCTGTTCAGTTTCCTGAGATGCAGTGATATAGCACACTGGCAGTCGGGGACGTGCGAACCAGGAATCCAGAAGAGTCTAACATTGAAGGCGGAAGAGCCTGGGTTAAGGGTGGTTGGAACCCTGAGTGGGGGCTGGAGGGTGGTGGGGTTAGACTTGGGCAAACAGGGAGAGAGAACACCGGGCAGTCCTGTGCTGTAGCCCCTCCGCCAAAACACACACCCCAGCCTGACCTGAGCCAAGCCCTCTGGACAGCCCTCCACCGACCGCAGCGCGCTCCACTCTTCTTCCATCACTTCTTGCACCAGAAGGGTGCTCGGGGCGCTCCCTGGCACACTGCCTCCCGCCTGGCGGTATCTGTTCAGAAGCCTGTCCCGGCTGTTCCTCATTCTCTCCAGGCATCCCTTGGAAGGAAAAAGACGGGGAGCAAGTCCATTAAAAACTTTGGGGGGCACTTGTGTGGCTCAGTCGGTTAAGCGTCCGACTTCAGCTCAGGTCATGATCTCCCAGTTCGTGGGTTCAAGCCCCGCATGGGGCTCTGTGCTGACAGCTCGGAGCCTGGAGCCTGCTTCCGAGTATGTGTCTCCTTTTCTCTCTGTCTCACTCTCCTCCACTCATGCTCTCTCTCTCAAAAATAACCTTTTTAAAAAATTCTTGGGGTGCCTGGGTGGCTTAGTTGGTTAAGCGTCCGACTTTTGCTTAGGTCATGATCTCGCGGTTCGTGGGTTCGAGCCCCGCGTCGGGCTCTGTGCTGACTGCCAGCTCAGAGCCTGAAGCCTGTTTCAGTCTGTGACTCCCTCTCTCTCTGACCCTCCCCTGCTCACGCTCTCTCTCTCTCTCTCTGTCTCCTAGAAATAAATTTTTAAAAAAAATTAAAAAAATTCTTAGGCTAGGTGTTAAGACATTAAAGGAAATGTACAGACAGGAACTTTCAGCTATCGCCTGAATTATTGTTATTTCTGTGTATTCCTCTCCAGTCCTTACCCACACGCAGACAGGTGAAATCACAATGTTTTGTTCACTATCCCAGACTGGAATATTTCGCAGCCTGTCTTCAAGGCCGGCGTCCTTAATGGTTGGGTCATAACAGCTCAGCCCCCACGGTGTCACCACTGGACGCAGGGTTACTTCCGCATCCCCGCCGCTCCAGGCATGCCGACCACAGCCGCCTTTCTGGACACGGTGTCTCAGCCCAGGACGATTTTAACCCCCCATGGCACATCTGACAATGCCTGGAGACACTTTTTCTGTCGCTTGAACTGTGGGGCTACCCGCATCTAGCAGGTGGAGGCCAGGGAGCTGGGCGACACTCTACCGTGCGGACAACAGCGCCGCCAGCAGTAGAGACCTGTCTTCCTCAAAACGTCCGCAGCCCAGGCTGACAAGCCCCCGCTGTCAGCCTTATTTCCAGCACCCGCGTATTTTCCTGGACTACAGGACCTCTGCCCCTTTCTGGAAAGCTGGGTCACATGATAGGAACCATACTGGCGTCAGAACAGGTCACAAGTGCGGCAGGGGCGCGTCCCTGCTGAGACTGTTAGGAGGCGCCGAAGAGAGTTTGGGGCAGAACTAGGCATCTTTTCCAATAATTGCTCGACTCCTGTCTGGACTGGAAGGCGGAAGCCAGGCGCCTCCCTGACGCCTACCCACCGCCGCCGGCAGGTGGTGCTGGCGCCCGGCCGGCTCGCCACGACCCCGCGCGCAGGGTCCGGGGCCCCGGGAGCGCCCGGCCCGGCCCCGCTCCAGGGCCCCCGCCACCGCCCGGCACGCGGGAGGGCGGCTCCCCGGACGGGGTAGGGGTGACGGCAGCACGGCCGAGGCTTCCCAGGCCCCACGCCCACCTGCCGGAAAGCCTCCTTCCAGGACGGCGAACCCGCCGCCTGGTAGAGCGAGCGGCGCCGGTGACCCCGCGCCTCGTCCATCTCGCCTCCGCGCGCGTCGCCGCCGGGAAGTCCCGCCCCCGGGAGCGCGCCGAGGCCGGGGACTTGTAGCTTCCGGGCGCTCGCAGCGCGCGCTCGCGGGGATTTCCGGGAAGGGCCGACTCCTCGGCCCGCCCCTCCCGGAGACACAGTTGGGGCGTCGCTGAGTGGTGGCATTTGTGAGGTCAGCGCAACGTGGGCTGAGGGAGATCCATCCTGAGGGATGGCCGGCTTGGCCAGGAGGAGGTGTCCGGCCGGCAGTGAGAGACAGTACGCGGCTGTGCCGCGGGGGCAGCCTTCCCTCAGCCGCCGCGCCCCCGCAGGCCGCGTGCTTCCGGGCTGCCTGCTCGGTGATTGGCCGACGCGCGACGGGCCGCCCGCGGATTGGCTGCGCTCGGCGGCGCGCGGAGCGACTCGGGCGACGAGCGCAGTTGGGCCAAGATGGCGGCCGCCGAGGGGCCCGCGGGCGACGGCGAGCCGTGGCAGTCCTGGCTTCCCAACCACGCCGTGTTCCTGCGGCTCCGCGAGGGGCTGAAGAGCCAGAGCCCGGCCGAAGCGGAGAAGCCGGCGTGTTCGCCGTCGCCCTCGCCGCCGCCGCTCACGAGGAACCTGGTGTTGGGCCTGGGCGGAGAGCTCTTCCTGTGGGACGCGGACGACAGCTCGTTCCTGGTGGTGCGGCTGCGGGGCCTCGGCGGCGCGGGCGAGGAGCCCTCCCTCTCCCAGTACCAGGTGCGGCCCTCAGCGGGGGCTGCCCGGGCGCGGGGCCGGCGGTGTGAGCCCTCTCCTGGTTTTGGCCTCTGGCGGCCTCCCTTTGCGGATCCGTTCCCTCGGCAGAGGCTTGCGGACGGCGACGCCGTCGGAGCAACTCCGGCCCCCGGGGCGCGTGCGGAGGGGAGCGGCGTGCGGCCGCCGGGGGGCCCCGCGACGCGGCTGAGCGGAGGGCGCGGGGCGGCGGGCTGGCTCTGAGCAGCCGGCTCCGCGACGGGGCGCCCGGCGGGTGATGAGTCCGACTCCCTGCTGGGGTTGCGACTTGAAAGCACCGGGGTTTGGGGGTTTTGTGCCCGGCACGCACGAGGAAGCCCGCGTTAATCCCTTCCTTTCGCTTCTAGAAGATGAGCTCATTCCCCAAGTCGGAAGGGAGGGGGTTTTGCTCGTGTCTGCTTGTAGCGGACCGCCTGTGACACGGGCTGGACGGGAGGGGTCCAGACACGCTGCGGTCGGTCGTTGCTTTTGAGGCAGTGTTTGCTGGTAATCAACGGGTTTCCTTCTTTTAAAGATTAAAAAACAGGGGCGCCTGGGGGGCGGGGGCTCAGTTGGTTAAGCGTCTGACTTCGGCTCAGGTCGTGACCTCACGGTTCGTGGGTTCGAGCCCCGCGTCGGGCTCTGTGCTGACAGCTCGGAGCCTGGAGCTGCTTCAGATGCTGTGTCTCCCTCTCTCTCTGCCCCTCCCCCACTTGCATTCTGTCTCTCCAAAAATAAACATTTAAAAAAAATTTTTTTAGGGAAATTATGCAGAGTAGTTATTTTGCAAGGTAGGGAAATCTGGAGCGTGCTAGGGAACATTCCGGTCTCAGCGGTTGAAGATTTTCCATCAGTTAACGGCCCAAGTGTGAGCTCTCATTGCGGCCACCTGGTTGAACTACAGCGTTAAGTGCACCTGCCGCGTGTTTACACGGGAGCTACTTTGACCAGTTTGTTTTTAATTTCCAGAGGCTGCTTTGCATAAATCCGCCCCTGTTTGAAATCTACCAAGTCCTGTTGAGTCCAGCGCAGCAGCACATAGCGCTCATAGCAATGAAAGGACTCACGGTGTTAGAGCTGCCCAAACGGTGGGGGAAGAACTCTGAATTCGAAGGCGGAAAATTAACAGTGAATTGTAGGTGAGTCGTGCGTCCGTGGAACGTGTCTCTGGTCTGTCGTCCACGCGGGCAGTAGTTCCAGACCCGGGGTTCTTCAGGGGCGTTCCAGCTGGTGTGCGCGCCGGCTGCCTGCTGCCACGCTTTGTACTCCGTGTGATTCCACGTTTCTTCCGGCCGAGTTGTCGAATTGCTGTCTTACCGGAGTTCCGTTTTCAAGTGTAGAAACGGACCACCTGTGGGAAGCAGTTAGTATCTGGGAGTCGGACCGTTTGCTCTTAGTTTAACTGAGTTTAGTTTTTGTATCTTATCTTTTTCAACAAATCCAGAAAAGTGAGAGTCAGACTCCGATCTGTTGAACAGAACACAAGCTAGAAACCCACCTTTAGCTCCACAGCGTAGAGACTGGGGCCCCTTAACACTTTCTCTTTCTAAATGGGTTTCCTCATTTCTGCAACAGGAGTGATAGTATTTCCCCAGTACTTTTCTTACGGGACTACTGAAGGGATCGAGTAAGATGGGGCGCCTAAGATCACGTACAAAGTACAGTAGAAGATACTCTGTAACTTAGAAAGTCCTCTTACTTTGGTTCTTACTGGTATTGACTGAGCAGAGGCTTTGCTCTGCCAGCAAGATGTGAGAGAAAGAAATCTGACGGATATTAAATTAGCAGGCAGTAAAGTAGATTTCCCTGTAGAAGGCCATAGAAGGTTTCCATCCAGGTGCTACGAGGGGATTTCCGTGTAGGAGGCCTCCATCCAGCTGCGACGTGGCTCAGAGAACCGTTGTCCTCGTTTCAGCACCACGCCCGTGGCCGAGCGCTTCTTCACCAGCTCTGCCTCCCTGACTCTGAAGCACGCCGCCTGGTACCCGAGTGAGCTGCTGGACCCCCACGTCGTGCTGCTGACCTCAGACAACGTCATCAGGTAAGCTCCGGTTCTCTCGGAGCTTTGCGAGCGGAGATTCTGTTTCTGCTCATCCGCCGACGGCTCTGGCGCCGCCAGTCGGGTCCCGGGACGGCCCTTGTAAGCTGTCTGTCGGGCAGGTGTTCTGACCGCCCTCCCAGCCCGTCTTGTCTCCTGTCCTGGTCTGTTGGTGTGTCCCCTCCCATCTGTCACTCTTGGAGGCTGTGTTCCATCGGGAAAAGAATATAAGTGGGAGTTGAGAGATTTGAATTCTTATCCCAGTGCCGCCTCTGTCTTGGAAATCCAAAGCTTGGTTTTAAGGGAGCCTCAGATTCCAGTTTTGTAAGATGAGCAGGTTCGATTTGACAGTTTCTAAATGCCCTTCCAAGTTTTGAACTCTAGGAACACATGCTCTGATCCTCCAGAGATTTCCGTAATGTTACCAGTTAACTTTCTGGATCTGCCTCATGTGAAACATTTGCTGGGGAGACCCAGCTGAGGTACAGATCCCTCCGGTTTTATTTTTCCTGATCGCGTGTTCAGCTGGGCCTTACCACCCCTCCTTTCCTGCTGAGCGCTTGATCCCTTATTGGCCCCTTAGATCTCAGAGCTTTCCGGTTACTTTTAGATATTAAAGATTGGACTGTCCGGCTGGAAACTCTGATGCCAGATCCGCGTCTCACAGGCCCAGGCTGGGGCACCTGAAACGAGTAGGGGGGTGGCCTGGTCTGCTTTGGCTCTTGGTCCTGTCCCTGCACCTTGAGGTGGGGGTGACGTGTAAGGACGGGCTACTTCCTCAGGGTTCAGCTCCGTGGTAGAGGGCGTAGGAAGAATGTGGCAGCTGCGGGACATGGCTGTCTGTAAGGGGGGTGGCTCTGACCCTGTCCCCGTTAAGTCCCGTCCGCTGCTAGGGACCTCCGTTGACGGGGTAGGCTCTGCACACGCTGCTGTGTCAGCGATCGTCCCCGGGCCCGCCCTCCCGGTGGCTGCACACTTGCTGTCTCCTGCACCCTCAGCGTAACCATTGGGGTCTTTCCTGTGGGGTCGTGGGACCTGCCAGGGTCCTTTCCTCCGCCCTCCAAGGGCCACAGGGAACTGGGCATCTGCGCCAGAGTCCTCCTGCTGTTCCAGCCCAGCTCCAGAAATTTCCATATACGAAGCAGGTACCATACGGTATGCCCACGTCCCAGCCCTAAGGTATGACGTGTCAGGTTCGCGTGAGAACTCCCCGATCTGGCCTTACTTCCTGTGGTTCATCGGCTCCGGCTGGGAAGTGAGACCCGCATCTCCCCTTCCTACATAAGGGCACCTCTAAGTGTGGCCGAGTGTCTCCCTGCCTGCCTGTCTGACTTGACAAGGAGGGGCTCCCTCCCCTCACGGAGCTTGTCTAGAACGCGGAAGGGCTCCTGACCCCCTCTCCTGGGAAACCGGCTGGGGACAGGAGGGTGGTGCGACCTACCTCGTGTGATGCCCAGAAGGAGGTATCTGGCCCCAAGTAGGGAAGGTTCTTTTTAAAATATGGGGTATTTGGGCACCTGGGCGGCCCAGTTGGTCAAGTGCCTGACTCTTGATTTCGGCTCAGGTCATGATCTGACGGTCCGTGAATTTGAGCCCCGTGTCGTACTCTGCATGGAGCATGGAGCCTGCTTCGGTCTGTCTGTCAGTCAGTCAGTGTTCCCCTTGCTAATGCACACACTCTTCCTCGTAATAAACGTGTAAAAAAAGTACATGAATACGGGGTACCGATCACATCCCTGCCCCTGAGCTCCGGGGCCTGTGAACGGTTTCGGGGCCTCAGGGCGCCCTTGACGCTGTCTTGCACTTGCTCTTCCTTTCGCTGCCTCCCCGTCTCGTGCGTCCCGTCTCGTGTTAGGGTGCGTTTTGAGGTCAGATGCGTGTGGGCAGCCGGGAAGACCACTGCGCATGTGTGGTCGGTTGCATCAGATTTTCATTAAGACCATCTATTAAATGGTATTTAATGATATTTTAAATGGTGATAGAGCGAACTGGGTTTAAACCTTCTTGGGGTGTCAGTGGAGGTAAGCGCTTAACCCGTTTTACAAGCGGTGTTGGACTTCTGATAACGATGTTATCAGCCTTTTGAAAATTCTCCTTTTAACTCTAGCCACATGTGTTGTTGACTTTGTCACCTTAAATTAAAATGATTTTGGTAAAAACACCTTTTAAAAGGCACTTTTAGTTTTATACTTTCCCTGAAGAAGGTAGGGATGACGCGATACCGGGTCTTGTATAACAACAAGTGTTCACTGGGTCCAGACGTCCATCCCTCTGCGGCCGGCGGGCGTACAGGGGAGAGTGAGATGTGGCTGCTGTCCGGCGAGGAGTGGCGCATGGCGGGCAGACTCGGGTGGTGTGCGTGCAGGGGTGCTGGGTGGAGGCGAGTGAGCCTCAGGACGCCAGGGGAGTTGCAGACCCACAGCCGTGTGCGGCAGGCTCGTGAGGGTTCTGGGGCGAGAGGGCGTTTCCGTGGGCCTCCTGGGCACAGGGGAGGTGGGCGACTTTGTCAGTATGCGAAAGCCCTTTGGCAGAGAATTGGTTATAAAAACTGGTAGGAAGATTCTCCAGCAGAGGGATTGGTGGGAGGGAAGGGCAGTTGTGAGATGAAAGAATGTCAGGGTACTGAGGGGCTCAGTTGATTGAGCATCTGACTCTTGATTTTGGCTCAGGTCAGGATCTCATAGGTAGGGGATCAAGCCCTGCATCGGGTTCTGTGATGAGTGTGGAGCCTGTTTGGGATATTCTCTCTCTCTCTCTCTCTCTCTCTCAAAAATTTAAGCATTTTTAAAAAAAGAAATGAAAGACTTTTAAGTGTGGGCTCTGTGCTCTTCTGTTCTCCAGGATTTACTCTCTACGTGAGCCTCAGACACCCATCAAGGTCATTGTACTCTCAGAAGCAGAAGAAGACAGTCTGATACTCAATAAAGGGTAAGTTATTTGTGTCATGAAATATTTGTTTAGTTCATTTATAAGGGCTCATAAGTGCAGTTTTAACAGATTGCAATGTTTTCCGGCGGTGACCACACTGCTGGGGACCTGAGGGGTGAGCACGGTGGGCGGCGGGACGAGGTAGCAAAGCTTCACGAAGCTGAACGTCACTACAGGTACTAGCTGCTCTCTTCTCAAGAAAGTTCTAAAACGACAGCGCCTGGAGTGGGCTCCCTCCCGTATCCTGAAGGAGCCCGAAAGCTATGCCACGACAGGGGTTCGAGGTGACAGCGTCACCTGCCCTTCTCCCAGACCGTCCACACCCAGAAGCTGCCGGGAGGAGGGAGCCCTTCAGACTCCGGTGACCGTGGCTCTTAGGTTTCCTCGCCCTGCAGGGCCACACGGTCCAGGCCCTCCGACTGTGAACAGTCACCCCTGGAACTCACAGACCCCATTCCTCTGGCCTCCGGACCAGTCCTTCCGGTGATGACTGCGCGGGACACCCGCGGCACATGCATGTGGGGTGAAGCTTTAGTGGCTGTATTTTTAGAAGTTCCATTTGGTTCTTCTCACGTCTCCGTGGTGGTTGCCGCTACTAGTCGTGTCTGTTCCTGTCTCTCTAACCCTTTGTCCTCTGCCTGTAGCTGTTGGCTATTTGAGCAGCGCGGTGGGACGGGGTGAGGGCGCCGAGTCTGGACGGCCCTTGCTCCCGGCCCGCCGGCCCGGCTTTCTCCTGCAGTCGCTGATCTCGGACTGTGAGCCCAAGTTTATTTGATCCTCGGGTTTGGGAACACGGCGAGCCCGAGTGGTGTGCTCGTCCCGGGAGGACTCTCCCCCGCGCCTCCTGGGCGTCCCAGTTTAGCTCCTGGGAGAGTCTCAGAATGAGCGTTTCAGCTCAGTGATGTCCGTGCTGGGCACCCGCTTCTTAAATTCCAGTGTGTCCGTCCCCGCGGGGCAAGCACCAGCCTCTGGGGGTCGATGGGTTCCCCCCCTCCCCTGGGGGCCCCGGGGCACCTTCCCCAGCTTCTCGGTCTCTGTTCCCAGACCCAGTGCAGACCTGCTGCGTGGGCAGTGTGATCGCTGTGGCGCACGCCAGCCGTTCAGCGGCACCGAGTGCGTTTCTGTGACTGTGTTCTGTGACCATAAGAATTGTGGTGCTTTTCTGTTGGGAGTCTGTACGGGATGGACAGGGAGGCGCATAGAAGTGCACAGCGTGGGTTCTGGCCCAGAGTCGGGACTCGCTAATCGCTCCTACTGTCCCCATGGGAAATAACGCCTTGTTTATTAGGCTCCGGGTAACTTTTGACCATCAGGGGTCACTGTCTCTCTGATTTCCGTGTCTTTTGTCCCTTCATTGTCTTGATCATTTAGGTGAACGCAGGCTGTGCTTTTATTCTGATTTTGGGCTTCCTCATTTTTTTTCTGCCTCCTGACACCATATACCTTTCCGTGTGATAAAGAAACTAACACATAACGTTTGCAGCAGAGCGGAGGGGTGTGGCTCCTCAATCTGTGTGGACCTGTGCCCCCCCCCACCCTGTGTGAACTAACGCTGTGTTCTTCTCCCCATGTGGGTTAACCCCGTGTTGAACCGGAGGCTTCCCGGATAACCCGTTACGCTGAACTTTACAGAGACGCACATTTCATCACTTGTTTTTCCTGGTTCCAACGGTAATATGTATTTTAGAAAGTTGGGAAAACCTACTGAGAAATATTAAGAAGACAAAATCTTTTGTGAATTCCTATAGTTTCTCCTTAATGTGACACCAGAGCGACACTCTGGGTATAAAGTAGGTCGTTCTGTTCTATTTTTATTTTTTTATTTTTTAAAAAAATTTCTTAGGGGCGCTTGGTTGGCCCAGTCAGTTAAGCGTCCGACTTCAGCTCAGGTCATGATCTCACAGCTTGTGGGTTCAAGCCCCACATTGGGCTCTGTGCTGACAACTCGGAGCCTGGAGCTGCTTCAGATTCTGTGTCTCCCTTTCTCTCTCTGCCCCTCATATATGCTCTGTTTCTCTCTGTATTAATAATAAACATTAAAAAAAATAATTGTTTTTGATGTTTAATTAGTTTTGAGAGAGAGATACAATATTAGCAGGGGAAGGGCGGAGAGAGAGGGAGACACAGAATCTGAAGGGGCTCCAGGCTCCGAGCTGTCAGCACAGAGCCCGACGCGGGGCTCAAACTGTGAGATCATGACTGAGCCGAAGTTGGACACCCGACCGCGCCCCTCATTCTGCTTTATTCTTGACCGCGGCCCACAGGCTGCCCCCTGCAGCTTCTTCCTCCTCCTGTGCCCTGGCTGTGAGCTCGGCCTCTTCACCATTTGTTCCTCAGACAACATCCACCCCTTTCCCATGTGGCTGCCGACTCACTCCCCTCCTTCCTTCGAATCCGTGCTCTGATGTCGCCGCGTCAGGGTCCTTCCCGGACAGCCCAGCCCGAGGCAGCACCTACAGCAGCGCCTCCCGATGTCTCTCTTCCTGATGACGTCATTTTCCGACTGTGTGCCACACGTTCCTTTCTGTGCCCTGCGTGTCTGACTGGAGGGTGGGGCCTTGGCTGAAGTCACTGGCGTGTCCCTTGCACCTACAACAGTGCACAGCGCAGGGCACAGGACCAATGTGTAAGAAATAACGTGTGGGGCAGATGTGTCCCTCTGCTCAGCATTTGCTTCCTGTTTCTCTTTGCGTTCGTGTGTCTGTGTGTATTTGTCCTGTCTGCGTGTGTATGTTTAAACTGTTGAGAGTGAGGGAGCGTGGTGTAATTTTATGTTTCCGTCATTTAATTGTGCTCTGTTTTGCGTTCTCCATCGAATACTAACTGCATCCCCACCTCCTGTTATCAGACATTCTGTTCTCATTCTTGGTTTCAACACGTTGATTTTTAAATGTATTTTCAGGGGCGCCTGGTTGGCTCAGTCCGTTAAGCGTCCGACTTCGGCTCAGGTCATGATCTCACGGTTTGTGGGTTCGAGCCCCACGTCGGGCTCTGTGCTGACAGCTGGGAGCCTGGAGCCTGTTTCGGATTCCGTGTCTCCCTCTCTCTCTGACCCTCCCCAGCTCACACTGTCTCTCTCTCTCTCTCTCTCTCTCTCAGAAATAAAATGTTAAAAACAATGTTTTTTTAAATAATTGTCTTTTCAGGAGGGCGTACACCGCATCTCTGGGCGAGACGGCAGTGGCGTTTGACTTCGGGCCATTGTCAGCGGTCCCCAAGACCATGTTTGGACAGAAGGGCAAAGGTGACATAGTGGGGTACCCGTTGTACATCTTGTACGAGAACGGGGAGACCTTCCTCACATACGTCAGTCTGGTGCACAGGTGAGTGGTGGGGGGAGGCCAGCTGTGTGCGGAGCCTGCAGGTGCCCCGCCTGGACTGTCCCAGCCAGGCTGCGGCCCATGGGTTCCATTTGTGGACGCGTGGCAGCCTTTTGACTCTTGGTTTGTGCATTTTGGGGAAAGACGGGTACAGTCGTTTGGCTTTGATTTCCTCGTGTTATTCGGATCAGTTCTGTAATGCGCTTGGGTAATCGCTGGAGACTGGGTTTGTCTTCAGGAAGCCAAGAGCACAGCAATGTTGTGCGTCTCGTGCGGGCCGGGCACTGGGAGGGTGGCTAGCGATGGGGACCGGGCGTCGGCGTCCCGAACCGCTCACGGTTCCCAGACTGGAGACGCCAGAGCAAGCAGATTGCGGTGTGGCCGAGGACGTCAGGGAGACTTTGGTGGGCAGGGACTGCCGTCTGGTGACGGTTAACGGAGGAAGGACGCGACCACTTGAGCCCCAGGGCGTGTCTCCGGCTCGGGCACGGCGCTTGTGGCTGGAGCAGCGGTGTCAGGAAAGCTGGAGGCATCTGCCCGGGGAAGTGGGGGAGGTAAACCCCACGGTGCAGAATGTGGGGGCTTTCCTGTAGGAATGGGGGGCAGTGGTGGCTCTTAAACCGAAGGATAAAGCAGTTGGTTCGGGACGGCCTGCAGCCGAGAGACGTTAGTTGACCGTCTACAAGGTCGGCACCGGGGCCGTTCTGGAGCAGGGCAGAAGTGGACATGCTCCCGCGGAGGCAGAGCCGGTCAGACCCTGTTCCTGGTTGGGGAGGGGTGAGCGGTGAAGACAGACACGGGGGTCAGGCCAGCTAATGGGGGGCTGTTACTACAGACGGTCAGTGTGACCCAGCACTGGGCTCATGAAGAGGAAGTGGTCTGTGGACAGTTGGAAATAGGGGACCGGACAGAGGAGGATGGCCTGTCCTGGTGACGGTCACAGGCAGGAGAGGGCGGGGATCCTGGGCACGTTTGTAACCAGAAAGGCGTCAGGCCAGAGGCTAACGTACTTGATTCACTTCTGAACTGTCTGGACCACGTGACATCAGGGCCCTGCGAGCGGCAGGCGTGAGTCTGGGGCCTCGGGCGCGCGGGAGGGCAGGGTGAGTGCGGGGAGGGCCCTGGCACCCGGGGACTCCCTCTCAGCCGCGTCCCCTCCACCCGAACGTGCCGCGCTCCAGGCGGCTGTCATGGTAATGCTGCCGCCTCCCTCCGCCCACGCCGGCCCCCGTGTCGGCACCGCATCCGGCGGGTCGCCTTCCACAGCCTCTCCGGCCCCGTCCCGCCCCGCGTTCCGTGGCTCTCGCCATGAGGACGCCCTGAGCGCAAACCCCCTTCTCCCCACCCCCTGTCCTTGCTTCCAGACCCTCATCCCCAGGTCCCTGTCCTCCTTAGTCATCGTCCTGAACGCCGTTTCGGTCCCCTCCATGTCACCCCCCAGCTGCTGTCAGGTTGATCTTAGGAAAGTGAAGCTCCGTCACCCTTCACGTGCGCCTCTGATGACGCTGTCGCCCGGCCGGAAGACTCGGCACATCGACGGGGCCTGCGGAGCCCCCGCTCCCTCAGCCCGTCCTGAGGGCCTGCCGGCTACTCCTCTGTTGTCTTAGCAAAGCTGTGTCCTTCCTGCTGCTCGTCTTCCGTGCTTCCGGAGCTGCTCCTCAGCTTGGAAAGTTCAGCATCCCTTCCCAGGATATGCTTTCACGTTGATCTTTTTTTTTTTTTTTTATGTTTACTCATTTATTTTGAGAGAGAGCAAGCAGAGGAGGTTAGAGAGGGAGAGAGAGAGAGAGAGAGAGAGACGATATAATCCTAAGTAGGGTCCACGCTATCAGCACAGAGCCTGATGGACCTCAGGATTGTGACGTGAGCCAAAATCAAAAGTCACAGGTTCAACCTTCTAAGCCACCGGGGCGCCCCTGATCTTTCTTACTTTTGAGACTTTTCTTATGTCTCGTTCTTTGTACCTGGTAAATCCCTGCATTGTCAAACTCGGCACATGCCCTGGTAATTCTGGGTAACGTGTGCTTACCCAACCATGCCGGCTCCTGGGGGTGACCCAGCGCTCGGTCACTATTGCTTTAATCCAGCTAAAGACCGTGTCCAAGCACCTGAGAGGCAGCTCTGTTTTGGAAGAAAATACAGGCATTACGTGGTCGTTAGAGCCAGGCATGGCTCACCATGCCCTCATGTGAGTGTGCGCTTCGAAGCGAAGAGGGCTCGTAACAAAACGCTGGAGGCACCAGTGTTTACGAGACAGAAACGAGAGGGCTGTTGAGAGGGGCTGAAGGAACCCGGGAGAAAGAGTTGTACGTGTTAGGGATGTTGCAGGGTTGCAGGTGCTGTGAGCCCGCAGAGAAGGCCACGGTGCGTCATGTTCGTGGCCTGTGGACTTAGCAGCTGGCCTTTGTCAGGGACCAGCTTCACGGGGGGAGAAGCGTGAGCCAGAGTGGGAGTGGGGGGCTCCTCAGCCCCTGCGCAGGTGACGGTGATGTTCTGCTCTTGACTCCTGCCCGGCTGTCCTGGGGGGAGTGTCGAGCCACATCTCTGTTCTAGACGCCAGTAAGCTCCCTCCCTCCACGTGCCCCTGGTCGTGACAACCAGACATGTCCTCGGACATTGTCAGTATCTCCCAGCGCACAGTCTCTCCACACGAGACGCCTTGCAGAGGCGAAGTCCAGGGAAAGTGGGCGCGTGGAGAATCAGGAGCACACGGCACCGTGGGGTTTTTTATTTGTCTTTTCTTAAAGCTTGGGGTTTCTTTTTTTCTCTTTTAATGTTTATTTTTGAGAAAGTGGGGTAGTGGGACGGGGAGTGAGAATCCCAAGTAGGCTTTACACAGTCAGTGCGGAGCCCGATGTGGGGCTCGATCCCATGAGCCTCGAGATCACGACCTGAGCTGAAATCGAAAGAGTCTGACGCTCAACCGACTGAGCCCGCAGGCGCCCCCGCGGCGCTGTGCTTTTGATGGGGGTCCGGCAGCTACAGAATAGCTGCGTGGGTGGGGGCGTGGGCGGGGGCGTGGGCTCTTCCGTCCACATGTTTTCCGTCCTCCCTTAGCCCCGGCACCGTCGGGAAGCTGCTGGGCCCGCTGCCCATGCACCCCGCGGCAGAGGACAACTACGGCTACGACGCGTGTGCCGTGCTCTGCCTGCCCTGTGTCCCCAACATCCTGGTGATCGCCACGGAGTCGGGCGTGCTGTACCACTGCGTCGTGCTGGAGGGGGAGGAGGAGGAGGAGCAGACGGTGAGTTGGGCCCCGTGTGGTTCCCGCCGCGTCCGCGTCCCCGCGTGTGGTTCCCGCCGCGTCCGCGTCCCTGTCCCCGCGTGTGGTTCGCGCCGCGTCCGCGCCCGCATCCCCGCGTGTGGTTCCTGGGCCGGTGAGAATGCTCGTGACGCCAGGGAGGGTCTCTCCGTCTGCACTCTGTGCACTTGGGGAGTCAGACGCTCAGCGGTAAGTGCGGCCCACTTGCAAGTCCACGTAGCAAGACGGTAGGAGGCTCCGGCGCCCACGCGCTCGCCACGCGCTTGCCACGCTCGGGGTGGCGGCCTCCAGTGGCGGGTACAGAGGGCCTGTGAGGCGCTGAACTGGCTCTCCTACACCTGATTTACGACTTACTAAAAAGAGGAGCCTTTTTTCCCTCTTTTAAGAATGTTAAAGCACTGGTAAAATGGGGGTGGGAGTAAGGAGAATTTCTTCGGTTTTGAGTTGTGTTGTTTTCAGACGAGCATGGAGACTGAGATTGCCGGGTTCTCTTACAGTCCGAGACGCCCTGGGACTCCAGGGCCGACTTTGTCCCCTCCCTGTACGTGTTCGAGTGTGTGGAGCTGGAGCTCGCCCTGAAGCTGGCATCCGGAGAGGAGGACCCCTTGGATTCTGACTTCTCTTGTCCCATCAAACTTCACAGAGGTAACGTATTGGCCGATTTACTCCTGTCCCGTCCCGTTTACACGGAGATGGTCACAGGCCATCCCCAGGCACCTGGGTTGGTGGCCCAGCTGTGGGAAGCCAGCTGGCCTCCGTGGCTTCGTCACTGTGCTGTGCTTCAGGTCCAGGAAGGGCAGGGTGCGTTTCCCATGTTTTTAAGATCGTGGTCTACAGTCTGCATCCCTCTGGAGTCAGAATAGTGAATTTTTCCTGGTCCACGCAAAAGTTGACTTCATGATTCAACTATTTATGCGTGTGCAAATAAAATTAGTTTGTTTAGTTTTTACTTATTTCTGAGAAAGAAAGAGACAGCATGAGCAGGGGAGGGTCAGAGAGAGAGGGAGACACAGAATCTGAAACAGGCTTCAGGCTTTGAGCTGTCAGCACAGAGCCCGACGCGGGACTCGAACGCAAGAACCGTGAGATCATGACCTGAGCTGAAGTTGGACGCTTAACTGACTGAGCCCCCCAGGCGCCCCTGATAAACTTTAAAACGTACTTTAAAACTCAAATTATAACTCACCGATATTAAAATATCTCTATAAAGCCTCTTTCTTTGTTTTAGGGCACATTACAGTGTTTTAGGCCCAGACCCAGTTTGAACGTTGTCCTCTTTATCTTTTCCTTTTGCTTTAACTTATGTGGGTTGGTACCAGATCTTTCCAGCAACTTATCTCAGTCTGTCTGGGCAGCTTTTGAGCAGCTGCTGTGTCAGCCGAAGCTTGTGTCGTTGAGACACTACACGGAACAAGCCTGGTGCGTCCTGGGCTTTGGTTGTAGTTTTGACGTTAGCAGGTGCTCGGTCGGCCCCTCTGCCATCCGTTTCCTCATCCGGAAGGGGTGGGGTGACATCAGATGACCTCTGGGGTCCTCTGACACAAGACCTTGTGACCCTGCTGCCCTCTCATCGCGTCTCGGCGCCTCCTGTAGGTTCTCTGGGCCCAGGGCGGAGAGAGGGGCTCTGTCTGCAGCAGCCTGACGTCTCTGCTTCGTCAAGTGCAGCGTAGGCTCGGGGGCAGTAGTTCTGTGCAGGAGACCAGCGTACGGGCTCCCCCAGCGCGGCTGATGACGCCGGGTCCAGAGACATGGAGTCCAAGCGGTCGCAGAACTCTGCTTTAGAGATGAGACTGAGCCCAGGGACGCAAGTGACGGAAACTCATTGGTTTCCTTATAAAAGTACTTGACTTTGGGCAATCTTTTTTTTTTTTTTTTTTTTGAGAGAGCATTATACGTGCGCAAGCTGGGGAGGGGCAGAGAGAGAGTCCCAGACAGGCTTCGCACTGTCAGCACAGAGCCGGGTGTGGGGCTCCAACTCACAAATGAGATCATGACCTGAGACGAAGTCAGACACTTAACCTACTGAACCCCTCTGGCACCACTCTTTGGGAAATCTTAAGTGTAGGCATTTTTTTTTTTTTTTAATGTTTTATTTATTTCTAGGAGAGAGACAGCGTGAGCAGGGGAGGGTCAGAGAGAGAGGGAGTCACAGACTGAAACAGGCTCCAGGCTCTGAGCTGGCAGTCAGCACAGAGCCTGACGCGGGGCTCGAACCCACGAACCGCGAGATCATGACCTAAGCGAAAGTCGGACGCTTAACCGACTAAGCCACCCAGGCGCCCCAAGTGTAGGCATTTTTATCTTCCAGTGAGAGTTAATATTCTCACATGTATGCAACTAATAAATGGACCTGTTCATATTTGTACTTAGGATACATTCCGATCATTGAAACATACCCAGATTTTTTTTTTTTTTTTTTTTTTTTTATTTCTAGGAGAGAGAGAGAGAGAGACAGCTTGAGCAGGGGAGGGTCAGAGAGAGAGGGAGTCACAGACTGAAACAGGCTCCAGGCTCCGAGCTGGCAGTCAGCACAGAGCCCGACGCGGGGCTCGAACCCACGAACCACGAGATCATGACCTAAGCGAAAGTCGGACGCTTAACCGACTAAGCCACCCAGGCGCCCCCAGATTTTTATCAACACTAGTGAATGACTACGACGGGGTGCCTGGCAAATTCTTCAGTTGCTAATGTTGCCTTTTTTTTTTTTTTTTTTTTTTTTTAATTTTTTCAGTGTTTTATTTATTTCTAGGAGAGAGAGACAGCATGAGCAGGGGAGGGTCAGAGAGAGAGGGAGACACAGAATCTGAAACAGGCTCCAGGCTCTGAGCTGGCAGTCAGCACAGAGCCCGACGCGGGGCTCGAACCCACGAACCGCAAGATCATGACCTAAGCGAAAGTCGGACACTTAACCGACTAAGCCACCCAGGCGCCCCACGTTGCCTCTTTTTATAACAGATATCTCTTAACTTCCCAGTATTGAGATTTTTCTATTACTGTCAGCACCTCAGGCACATTTTGACAAGTCGTCTGAAACAGTCGTAGACCTAATGAGAGGATTTGAACCTGAAAGTCTAAAGTGTGGGCAGACGAAACTTTTTAGTATTTTATTGTTCAGAGAGGAAGCCGTAGACCAGGAGTTTTAAAACTTTATGGCATAATGCTGTTTTCAGAGCCTACTTATGCAGAACCCTAGCACATAAAAGAAGTATTAATATCTGCTTTATGACATTTACGAACCATGAAGTCAACAGTAAGAAAGTGAGGCCCTTAGATGGAAGATTTCATTTAGGGATTTATGGATGACAGTTGCATCTTAAATTAGCTTTCTCCTGTAAATTATTTCCATATCTTGTTTTAGTTGTGTAATGTTTTAAAAGAACTGAGTCCTAGAGAGAAATATTCCTAAGTAAAGTGTCCAGAACTCATCTTTTAGTCTCATGTAGTCTCAAACAAGGTATAGAAATTTTCATTAAAATACCATAATGGTTCCTCATATCTCTTAATATAAATATAAAGGGTTGTTGGGGCACCTGAGTGGCTCAGTTAAGTATTTAACTCTTGATTTTTGCTCAGGTCATGATCCCAGGGTCGTGGGATAGAGCCCCATGTTGGGATCTCTGCCGAGCATGGAGCCTGCTTGGGATTCTCCTCTCCCTCTTCCCACACTGCCCCCCTCCAGTGCACACGTGCTCGCTCTCTCTCGTGAATGAATGAAATGAATGAACAAATGAATGCCAAATAAGAATTCTATCAAAGAAATAAATTACTTGGGACCCCGGCTGACTCAGTCAGAAGAGCATGTGACTTCAGGGTTGTGAGTTCGAGCCCCACATTGGCAGGAAAGCTTATTTAAGGGGGGAAAAAATAGAATCCTATCCAAACTTAAACGTAAAGACTCTAAGTCCACGTTATCAGGACAAGTAGGATTTGGCGTTTCCTGGCTGCCTAGACGCGCTGTGACGGGACATTTCGCCTGCCGCTGTGGCCGGTCCTCTGACTCGCTCATGAGCTGGCCTGCGCAGTCCACGTGGGTCAGTGATGCTGTGACCTTTCTCAGGTTCTCCATTTTATCTGGAAGAACGAGAGCTGTAAACACGCGTGCAGGGGGGACGGACAGGCCACAGTGTTCGTGTTCTGACCTCCTCTGGGGAGGGTTAGAAGTAACGTTTGGGTTGTGTTCGTTACTTTGAAAGATACTTTAAATATATTTGAAAGTTGATTCCAGTTTTAAAATTTCAAATCCCTGATGTAGTCCCACAGTGTGAAGGCCCCGACACCTGTCACTTCCGTGGACAGGTGCGTTTGTGGCCTGCTGGGGTGGAGGCCAGTTTTTAACGATGACCTGTATACCGTTCACGATTCCATTTGCAGATCCCAAGTGTCCCTCAAGATACCACTGTACTCATGAAGCCGGCGTGCACAGTGTTGGGCTAACTTGGATTCATAAACTGCACAAATTTCTTGGGTCAGGTGAGTTCTCTGGGTTTTCTGGTGTGTTTCATAGATTTTGTCAAGAAGGAGTTTGGAATAGAAAAATAATAGAGAAAGTCGATGAAACTAAAAGATTGTCCTTCGAAAACATCAAGATGGACAGACAGACCTTTGGCGAGAGCAACCCTGACAGAAGACTCAGTCCTGCTGAGAAGGAGAGAGGAGACACTACCACTGACCTCACGGAGGTGGTTCAGGGTTGCGACGGAACCGTGAGCCGCTCCGCGCCACACAGGTCCCCAACACGAGACGGACACGTTCCTAGAAGGACACAGACTACGGAGATGGGCTCAAAACCCGGGACGTTAGAACAGACCTGTAACTAGGGAAGAGGCTGAAGTAGCAACCAGCTGCCCGAGGAGAAAGCCTTGGAACAACAAGCTTTCCAAGTGTCGCATTTAAAGAAGCCAGTTCTTCACGAACGCTTCCAAAAACGGAAGGAAGGGGAAGCACCCCCTCAACCCGCTCGTTGAGATCACTGCTCCCCGGACACCAACACCAGGCAGGCGAAAGGACAGGAAACCACAGACACACACCTGTAACAAGTGGAGATGCAAACAATCCTCAACAAGATACGTGCAGGCTGAACCCAGTAACCTATGAAAAGGAAGGTAGCCCAGGGCCAGGTGGGGTCTCTCCCAGGGACAGGGGGCCGGGGGAGCATCCAGAACCCCAGCGACACAGCACGCCGCGCCCGCTGAGGACCTAGCCCGCATTGCCGTCTCAGCAGACGGAAAAGGGCTCTAAGAAGATGCGGCCTTTCCTGTTTCCGGCACTCAGCAAACAAGGAATGGAAAGTTCCCCAACTGCTCGGGGGCGTCTAGGAAGAGCCACTGCCAGCACCATGTTTACTGGGAAAGGGCCCAGGTGTTTTCCGTGGCTGGCATTTGCTGCTGTAATAAATCCCCACAAACCTAGGGGTCACAACGACGCAGGTGCGTATGGTAGAGCTCTCGGGTCACAAGTGCTGGGGTGACCTCCCTTTCTGGAGGTTCTACACATCCTGGCCTTTCCAGCCTCCCCAGCCTCCCCTTACTCAGAGCCCCCTTCCTGTGGCTTCAGAGTGGTGGCAGTTGAGTCATCCTCTCCTTTTCTGCTTCCCTCTTTCCCTTCTAAGGAACCTTTGTCACAGCATCGGGCCCACCCACATAATCCAGAATATTCTGTCTCCGAGACCTCAACGAGCATCTCTCAGTCCATCTGCAGCCTCTTCCTCTGCCTGCAGCCTGACAATTTACAGGTTCTGGGGTTTGGATACTAGTTTGTTGCACCCTGTGGCCTCCAAAGATTTACATCTGACCCATGTGCCAAATATATGGACTGTAGCATTGTTGTATCAACGGAGACCTCAGCATCCCCTCTCCATCTCAGGAGCTCGCAGGTCCCCAGTCCCACCTGAATCTCATACATCAACTCGGATCTGTAAAGACTCTGAGTAGATTCTCTCTTGGGCGGAATTCCTTTCCCCAGACCTTGAAATTAGAAAACAGATCCTCTGTTCCCAGACCGCAGTGGTGGGATGGGCGTACGTATCGTTTCCACACTGCAGGTCAGAAAGGGAGAAAATGGGAGACCGCAACCACGCATCCTAAGCAGTTTCACAACTAAATTCTGGTGGGTTTTGAAGCCTCGGGATGATCCCTGCGCTTGTAGTGCTGCCTTGTGTGTAAACCTTTATCTTGTCCAGAAAGGCAGCACTTAGCTATAGCTGAGAGCTTCATCACCAGTTTTCTGCCTTTGGAACTGGGGGTGGAACAGCCTTTTCTCCTCATCTCCATGACCCTTTCAGTCCAAGGCAGCAGTGTTTCCATGGCTACAAGTTCTCAAGAACTTTCTGGTCTCCTATGTATATTGGAAGAAGTCAGTTCACCCATAGGCCTTTCCTGGGGGATCCTGTCTCTGTTTGGGTTCTGCTCACGTGGCCACAGGATCAAAGTCACACTCCTGATCTCTCCAGAGAGCCCTTGTGTGACTGGACATTCTGACCGTTTGGTCCTTCTGAGGTATGAAATGCACCAATGGCTTTTTCCTCTACCACATGATTTCCTAATGAAAAATCTATTAATTTTAGCATTTCTTGCTAAATAGGTTTTTGCTAGATAGGTTGAGAATTTCCTAAATCATTAAATCTTCGGGGTGTTTGTAAAAACCCAGTTCTGTTTTTTCTTACATTTTACTGTAATTAGCACAAAGGAACCAAGTTACATAGCCAGGGTTTTGCTTGGAAATCTCAACTGAATGTCCAGTTGAATTGTTTACGCATCTGCTTTCCACACGTTCCCCGAAGATCTGAGGCGAGAGGACGTCACTCTGGCTGCTTGTGTGGTGTTGTGATGGAGGTGAGGAAAAAGGCATCAAGATTAGGAGGAGCTAAAACTCTCTTTTCTGAAAACATGATCTTTTGCGTAGTAAATCATAGGACGTCTATTAGGAAAGTATTCATACTAATAAGTGATTCCAGAGAGCTTGCAGAACCCAGGAGCCATGTACAACTGTCTGTTCTGTGTCTGTGCACTAGCAATAACTCATCCAAAAGGTAAAATTAAGGAAACAATCCCATTTGTAATAGCATCAAAACACAGAACATACTTTGACAACACTGTGAAACATACACTTTTAAAACCGCAAAATGTTACTGAAAGAAATAAGAGGCCTAACTAGATAAAAAACATTCCATGTTCATGGATCAGAAAACTTAATCCTGTGAAAGGGCAATCCACCCCCCCCCCCCAAATCGATGTGCAGATTCCAGTACCATCCGGGTCAGAATTCCAGCTGGCTTTGCACAGATCGACAAGCCAATCCTAAAATTTGCTTGGGATTCTACAGACCTGGAGTGCCCAAAACAGTCTGGATAAACAGGAACAAAGTTGGGACCCACACTTCCATGTTTCAAAGCTGCTTACAGAAAACCGGGAGTCCAGTTGGTGTCCACGCAAGCACCAGGACAGATCTGCGGGAAAAGAAGCCTTAAGCGGTATACCAGGGTACATGTACATGCACAGGAATGAAATTGGAGCCCTGCCTCACACCATAACACAAAAATGACTCAAAGTGGATCAGAGACCTAAAACACAAGGCCTAAACCTGTAGAGCTCTCAGAAGAAAGCGTGCTTACAAAAGTACAAAGTGGAACAGGAGTGAGTGTTGCAAATGGACTTGATCTAGAATACAGAAGAACTCTTAGAACTTAATAAGATAAAGAGCCCAATTTGAAAAACGGACAAAGGATTTGAATAGATCCTGTTCCTTTGATGAGGTACAGATCATTAAGCCCACGAAAATGTGTTCGCTGTCATTGGTCGTGAAGTGAGATACCACAAAACCACTTCACCCATTAAAATGGTTAAAATAAAAAATGACAGTAACCAGTGTTGTCAGTGCAGCGTTTATGGAAATGTAAGGTGGTGCAGCCCTTTGGGAAAATGGTCTGGCGATTCCTCAGGTGGTCAGACCTTTGGTTACAGCCGGACCTCTGCCCTGTGCACACCCACGAGAAGTGGGCATGTATGTCCATGCACACACTTGTAGACAATGTTCACAGCAGCACTACTCATAGGGGCCAGATGGCCAAGTACCCATTACCCCGTGAGGACACAAATCTATCCGTCCAACGGCGCATCGTGTAACACTAGGAAGGCGGGACGTGTCGCAGAGATGAGCCCGAAAATGTTGAGTGGAGGCAGCCAGGCCCAAACACACGTGACGCGTGACGTGTGCAGGGTGGGCGGGCCCGCAGAGCCGGAAAGCAGAGTGGTGGTGGCTGCCGGGCCAGCCCTTCTGGGTAGTGGGAGATTCTGAAATTTCCATGGCCACGGCTGTACGCTTCTTACGATACACAACAAACCTGTGGAATCACACCCTTTAAATGGGCGGGTTCTATGTATTGTGAACTACATTTCAAACGGCCCACGGGTGTGGGCGAGAACTGGACGGGAGCGCTCCCCTCGGGGCGCCTGGCTGACGAGGAAAATGCACTCCCCGCCTCGGCCGAAGCCAAGTCCCCCACCCCCCAGCCCCCCAGCCGTGGGAAGGTGTGTGTGGCAGGAAGGTGCAGTGCTGTGGGAGCGGCGGTGCGGGACGGGGGCTGGGAAGAGACCTTTGCTGCATTTAACCTGCAGACGTGTGTCCGCGCCTCAGTCACCTGTGTGTGCGTCCTTGCAGACGAAGAGGACAAGGACGGCCTCCAGGAGCTCGCTGCCGAACAGAGGTGCTTCGTGGAGCACATCCTGTGCACGAAGCCGCTGCCCTGCAGGTGAGGACCCGCCCCCCCCGCCCCCCAGGCTTGCTGCCGTTGCAGGGCGGGTTGTGACCCTGACTTCACGTCCCGTCTTCAGAGGCGGCTCTTCTGTGCCGTGCGTACTGAGGTCACAGTCTGCGTCTGGGGAATGTGAGGTCGGTCAGGGCAGAGCCCGAGTCTGCATGCGTCACGGTGACGGACGGACGGCCACACGTTCAGTGAGCAGAGGAAAAGGAAGACTCTACAGTGACGGCCATGTGCCTGTGTGGGATACCTGCATCCACATGGTGCCGTGGACAGCTGGGCCCCGGGGGGAGGGGTGGACCTGGAGAGACGTGGACGGGAGCACGTGGAGGGTCCGTTCCTGCAGGGCGTCCGCATGGCCAGCCCGGGGGAGGGCGCAGGGGGAGGAGAGCAGGGCCGACGGTCCGCAGCCGCCTTGCTCGCCAGAGGAGCCGGGCGCAGAGGGGACTGGGGCTGACCCGGGAGGAGGGCGTCGGAGAGCCCGGATGGCAGCACGGGGACTCCCGGGGGCACCTTTGGGGACGGGGAGGGCGGCACTGGGTTGGAAGGCAGACGGGTGAAGTGGATGACAGAACCCCACCCGTGCGCGGTCCTCAAACAGGTGAAAGTAACAGCTGCTTCGGAGCGAGTCCCCAGACAGGAAATCCGTGCGCGCAGTCAGGGCTGGGATGGCCGTTGCCGCAGTTGGGGGAGGGTCGCCTTGTGAGCAGGGAGGTCACATGGGGGCCGCTGTGGCCAAGAGCGGTCTGCACTCCTGCTTCTGCGGTTCTAACGCCGAAAACACGGTTAACTCGAGACCCCTCCCTACCCCCCTCCCCAGAAAGGTGGAGGGGTGCTGTGCGAACACTGCCACCTGGGGCAGGGGAGCGGGGGGTCTTTGGGGCTGGGCCGCAGGCTGTCCCTGCGAGTCCCAGGTCTGCCCTCCTCCACGAGGCAGGGACAGCGCTGGAGACGGCAGGTGAAGCGTGGGACCCGAGTGCAGGGCCGCGGCTGTGCGGGGCACACGGCTGGGCCTGGGCAGCGGGCAGGGAGCTGCCTGTTGATGGGTGAGAACTGTCGGGCGGTTGGCAGCCTCTGGGCCTTTAACCCTGTTTCCGGGTCCCTGCGTGCTAGTAACGCAGCCGCGGCTGTGTCGTTCCAGGCGGCCGGCACCCGTGCGAGGGTTCTGGATCGTCCCGGACATCCTGGGGCCCACGATGATCTGCATCACCGGCGGCTACGAGTGCCTCATCCGGCCTTTGTTGTGAGTCTGTCCTCGCGGCCCACGCGCGCGGCCCACGCTCTGCAGGCAAGGGGTGGAGGTTTCTGTTGCCGCTGCCACGTGTCGAAGGACTCATTTTAGGCACGAGAGTCGGGAGCTTTAGTTCCAAGTGGAAAAGAGCAGTAAAGTAGCGAGCTCCGCCGCTCCCGCGACTTAGTGGAAACGACATCCACGCCGGCCCTGCGCCCGGCTCCGGGGTGGCCCGAGCCACCGCGTGAGGACGGCACCGTCCTCCGTCCGGTAGAAGGGGAACCAGCCTGGGAGGCGTGCTCGGGTCACCAGAATACCTCCACCGGGGCCACAGGACTGCGGCCTTCGGAGCCCAGAGTCCACAGTGCCCCTCGTTGCCCATCCCTGCCAGGCTCAGAGCAACAGCAGGGAGCAGTAAACCCGGGAGGGGGCTCCTAATCCTTCCCCTCGAGGAGCTCCCGCGAAGCTACAGGCGCCATTTTCTGCTGGGTGGCCCTGACGGTCACCCAGGGGTCATAAGTGCGGGAGCAGGAGTCCGGAGGGGCCACCGGACTGTCGGCTACTTGGCTCCCCCAGTTGCCCGGTGTCGGCGCAGAGCACGGGCTTCCGTGCACGGACCTAGTTGAGAACACCGGCATCACTTGACGTCCTGGGAGGAATTTCCAGTCTCTGGATACTGACCAGTTAGGCCATCGGGAAAGGAGAAGAATTTATTATTGATTTTGTTTGCGTACCAGGACTAAAAACTAGCAAGTCCAAAGTGGGGGAAAACTTCACCTTTTCGTCTGTTATCTTGGCACGTTTGCTAATCCAGTGGTAGCCGGTCACGCTGGGCCCCTTCAGAAGAGACCATGAAGCCTGAGGGGAAAACCACACCGTGCCAGGCCCCCCGGGACCGCGTTGTGTCCACAGTGCTCCCATCCCGTGCTCTCCGGCGTCCAGGGCGCGGCTGCTCCGAAATGGCCGCTGTGAGGATCTGTACTATTCAAGTGAATCTGATTTTTAGGGTCAAGGTCATCAGAGCAAATACAGTACATACAGTGGTTTTCTGGCCAAATCTGAAATTACACCTCGGAAAGGAGTTATTTACGTACGTTTGCAGCTCCGGCTTACAAATGGCTCTCCAGTGCTCTGCAGAAAGAGTCCCTGATGAATTCGTATTTGTGTGTGGCGTTTGTCAATTCAAATTCTTTTTTGAAAAGATGGAGTCTGAAAAGGCTTCGACAGCTGGCAGCCCTTGTGGCACGGGGACCGCTTTCCGCAGGTGATCTCTTCAGGGCAGAAACTAGGCGATCTTGTCCTGTTCTAGTTTTTCGCACTCTCACGGCGCAGGTAAACGTGGCTTGTGCTTTGCTGGGGTCCTCACGGTAGAGGACTCTGCGGTAGATGGTGTTTGACTCACTTGTGTGTTTTGCAGAAGCACGGTCCATCCGGTGTCCCCTCCCCTGCTGTGTTCCCAGGAGGACAAGGTGGTGGAAGAGTCGCCCCTCCGCATTCTGGCCGAAACCCCAGATTCCTTTGAAAAGCACATTAGAAGCATTTTGCACCGCAGTGTTGCAAACCCGGCGTTTCTGAAGTACGGGACCCGGGGCGCGTGGGCTTAAGAGCAGGTCCCGTCGGTTTTCATCATCGCCGTTCGTCCTGTCGTCCGCGGTTTTGTCCCATACCTTTCAGTGTGTGCGACTGGGGTGGGGGGGGGCGAAGGGGGTGGAGGGGGGGCTGGAGAAGGGTGAACGGGAGGGACGGAAAGGAGGGGCGCCGGGCCCGTGGCCGGAACCCGCGTGTGGTTGAAACTGCTTACAGGTCATGTGACAAAGACGCGGCCCCTCCGCCCGAAGAGCGCCTGCAGCTCCTCAGCCGGGCCACCCAGGTGTTCCGGGAACAGTACATCCTCAAGCAAGGCCTGGCCAAGGAGGAGCTCCAGCGCAGGTGGGGCGGCCCGGGCCGCTGGCCGTGGCCCCTGGCCCCTGGCCGTGGCCGGCGCCGTGCAGCGGCCTCGGGTCACACTGCGTTTCTGTTCTCAAAGGGTCAAGCTGTTATGTGACCAGAAGAAGAAGCAACTGGAAGACCTCAGTTACTGTCGGGAGGAGAGGTGAGTCCCACGGGAGCCACGGGAGCCACGGTTCGGGCTCAGACGCACGGCTGTGCGCCTGGCTTCCCCGTCGGGCGGACCCCAGAACCCCTCGGTTTTCTGCTGTTAGGAAAAGCCTGCGGGAGATGGCAGAGCGCTTGGCCGACAAGTACGAGGAGGCCAGGGAGAAACAGGAGGACCTCACGAACAGGTCAGCGGGTTGGGGCGTCGGGGCCCCGCCGTGGCTGCTCCGCGCCTGGGACGCACGGCCTCAGCCAGACGGGCCGCGGCGGGTGCGCGGGGCCTCGGAGGCGCAGGTCGGAGGACGCGGGGCCCCGGCCGGCCCCCCGGCTGGGAGCGGGGGCTGAGCCGCTCGCCTGCCCCCGCAGGGTGAAGGCGGTCCTGCGCAGCCTCCGCGCCCAGCTCCCCGTCCTGTCCGACAGCGAGAGGGACATGAAGAAAGAGCTGCAGCTGATCCCCGAGCAGCTCCGCCACCTGGGCAACGCCATTAACCAGGTGGGCGAGGGCGTGCGGTGGCCGGGGTGCTCCGCACGGACCGCCACGCCCGTGAGCGCGTGTGCGGACCGCAGCCTGATACGCGTGTGGGTTTGGTTCTCAAGGTGACAATGAAAAAGGACTATCAGCAGCGGAAGATGGAAAAGGTGCTGAGTCCTCAACGAGCCACCATCACCCTGAGCGCCCACCAGCGCAAGTGCATCCAGTCTGTCCTGCGGGAGGAGTGAGTACCTGCCCTCCGCGGGCGCCGGGGCTGCCTCTCCTCCTGGACAGGGCGGGCCAGGAGCCGGGGCCACACGGCCCTGGAGCGCGGGGCGTTGGGGGCGGAGCAGCACGGGACGGGCCCAGAGCGGACGGTGCGGCGGCGGGTGACGGGTGCGCTCGCGTCGGAAGCCTCTGCTGGGGGTCAGCGGAGCGTTTCCAGCGCCTGTGCCCGTCACTAGTTGAAATTCTCGAGCCCCCGTGCACGGCTCCCGGCCCCGGAAGTGAGGGACTGTACGGTCTTGCAGGGGCGAGCACATCAGAGAGATGGTGAAGCAGATTAACGACATCCGGCACCACGTCACCTTCTGACCTGCCGCGGGCACATTCACAGCGAGGCTGCCACGGGTCAAGGCCCAGGTGCATTTGTAAAACGAACAGGTAGCATCTAATTTATAAAGAGACGTTTTAGATGAACTTTGGTGATTCAGATCTTTCATACTTGTTTTATAAATACTGAATAAATGCTTTTATTTAAAACCTGGCACGTGCTTTATACGTAAGGCCAAGTTCATGATTGTGTTCAGTGAGGGCCTGGGATTCGCTAAAACTGCACGGAGACTTTGAGCTGCGCTCACCTGGTCGCCCTGGGCCACGCAGAGTCGGCTCCGAACCTGAGCAAAACCAAGAGCCGTGTTTGAACGTGGGGGCGCCAGGAACGCGAGCGCAGAAAGGAAAGGAAAGGGCCACGCAGCGAACTAATCGGAATACTTTCTTCGGGACGCGCCTTCGGTACGAACGGTTGCACGCGTGGTGCACTCAGAGCCCGCCTGGAGCCCTGGTGGACAGGCCGCGGCCGGCTCAGCGCCTCCACCTGCGGGATGACCTTTGGGAGCCACACCGGTCTGCGCCCGGTCCCTGCGCGTCCCCCGCAGCTCTCTCCTCGGGTAGACACGTGGAGCCCTGAGAGGTGACGCCGGACCTGCCCAGACACACCGACTGAGCCCGAGTGACAGCCACGTGGTGAGGCGGGTCACAGGAGGTAGGTCACGTGAGCCATGCGTGAACGCGTGGGCTCCCCTTTCCTCCTTCCACACGGCCGGTCCCACCGTCACCGTCGCTTTCCCACCAGACCTGAAACCCAGTGTTTCCTAGTGGGGTTTCCCGCGGGGACCGTGTCACAGTGTCATACGGGAGAGATTGTGCAACGAAACCTTCAGTGTGGGCTTGGGTTTTATAGGAGGTTTTCCTCAGGCGAGTCCCAACCGTCGCCTGTGCCTTCCCAGCGTGGCCGCGGCCGCGTCGGGAGTCCCTGGCCCAGCACCCGCTGCAGCAGCCCGTGTGCAGAGCGCCTCTGGGCGGAGCACTTCCCTGCGAGCCTGCCTTCAGGGAGGCTACGAATCACCCACCTTGATGGTGCCTGTTGTGACGCTTTGAAATTAGCCCGGGGCTGAAAGCGCGTGCATTTTGGAATTAAAATCCCCTATAGTTCAAGGAGGATATAGGTTTTCTTTAAACCAAGTACAGAGGATTTTAAACTGTTTCACGCGTGGCAAGCCCGAGGCACTGTTTGCATAGTTAGTATTCAAAGGCGTGTCCACGGATGGGAACTACTGCGGTGGCCCCGGGACGGGGTGCGTAGTCCGGATCTCGTCCTGAGGAAGACAGACGTCCCGAGGCTCAGGGCTGGCGCGTCAAGGAGCGTTGTCGCTAAGCCAGGAGTCGGTGGTGGCCGTGAGCCAGACGCCTCCACTTCATGCCCGTAAGATTCCTTCAAGGGCCCTGGGGTTCTGCGACACCCGCCGCCGAAACCACCTGGACGGAGCTGTCTGGGTGGCCTCAGGCGGCACCCCATCCGCGGTCCACACGGCGCTCCGCAGGCGGCCGGCAGACTTTCTGCAGCCCTCGTGAGGCCGTGCACGCCTTCCCCACAAAGGAAAGGAACCTAACCTGACACAGGTGACGGCGGCCACGCGGACGGGCCCCCCCGGGTGCGCGCGACCTACACTGAAGGGGGGGAACAAACTAGGTGTCTGCCGACCCCGGCCGTCCCCGTGTTTGTACGGACACTTCGGAAGCTACGTGCACCCGCCGACAGGAGTTGCAAATAAGCCAGCACATGTGTAAGTTTATACTAGGTGTCAGACAGAGCTTGTTTTATTAATATTATTTTTCCACTGATCCAACAACTAAACTAAAACAGTTTTCAAGAGTAGACGTGCTGAACCCTGGTACCGCGGGCCCGCGAGACGCAGCCGGGCCGCAGAGAAAGTGCTTCCAGTCTCTTGTGCTTGCTTTTCCTTGAACCTCAGCTTCCAATACAGAGAGAGCCCAGCCTTGAGTTCAAGTTCTCACGATTGATTCAGCCCGAGAACGGGTCTCGCCCGCCGCCGTCGGACATACTCCGCGAGCCTCAGTGCGTCTGTGGCCCTCCGACGCGAGAGAAGACGGTAGGAAAGAAACGCCCGGAGCCCGGAGGTTCTGTCACGAGCCAACGGCCTGCTCTCAACCTTCATATTTTAATATAAAATACTCATACAGCGAACGCCACGCCTGTGCGCCGGCCGGGGCGGCTGACGAGCTCTGCACAGCGGGAAACACCCCATCCCCGTATCTACGACCAGCAAAGCTCATTCCAAACGCAACTGGGCTGTTGCTTTAAAGGCAGGGACGTGTGGGCCACAGCAGCACTTCCTCTGTCACCCCCGGAATCCCGTTCCCGTCCTTCCGTGTCCCCGTCTGGAAGGCCTGCTCGCAGCTCCCGCGCCACAGTCTTCCCGCGCCACAGTCTTCCCTCGCCACGCGTGAGCCTCGCTCCTGGCCTCCTGTTCTGTCACTTCTTCAGTTAAGAGTTAGAGAATAATTAATGTCGCTCTAAAGAGGAGTTAAAAACCCAGGGTGCAGGCCACGTCCTGCGGCGGGCGTCATGTCTCCGGGAGCTGGTTGATGTCCGTCAGCTTGGTGTCGTTGAGAATGGCCCGGATCCTCTCCAGGGAGCCGGCTTGCCGGATCCGCTCCAGCTGCACCTGGGGGGCGACAGCGAGTCAAGGGCACGTGCCTCTTGCCTGGCAGGGCCGGGCCCTCGGCTCATTGCGCCCCGTCACCCCAAGGAAAGGGCGGAGCGTCCGACTCCATCCCGGCTCAGGTCCTGCTCCCCACGCTGGGCTCGGTGCGGACAGCGTGGAGCCAGCTTGGGCTTCTCTCTCTGCCCCTCCCCTGCGGTCCCTCAAAACAAAACAAAACAAAAACCCCAAAGCAACAGGCCCCGTGAGGTGCTGGGCCCTGAGCTCCGACACCGCACGGCCGAGTTACTGTGCGGAAAACACAAACACCCGGTTAGAGTCCAGGACAACACGCTGTCACTATAGGTGTCCGTCGGGGGACTAGGGAAGGGGACACGGTGCCGCGGACACGCAGCCACACAGGTCAGGGACCTCGGCCCACAACACGGAAACAGCCCTCAGAGAGAAACCAAACGTAGGGACGCGCCTGGCAGGAGGGGTCTCAGCGGTACGACGCGGGAGGCCCGTCTGCGAGCGGAGCGTCCGGTCCTCCGCCTGCGTCCGCTCACACCCCTCCTCCCACGGGCGGCGCCGAGTCGGGCTCGCCAGCGCCTCACCTGCAGGGTCTGAGACAGCTTCACAAAGTCCCTCTGCACCTGCTCACTGACGTCTAGTTCCGTCTGCAGCCGCTGAGCTTTGTTCTTCTCTTCAAACAGGAGCTGCTCGGCTGTGCCCTACAGACACGAGCGTGGGGCGAGGATCAGCGCCAAGGAGCCCCAGGCCCGCGGCCCCCGGGGCAGCAGGGTCCCGCGGGAGGGGCGGGACACACCCCACCCCAGGCTCTGCCGTCGGGCGTCCCAGGATGGCCAGATGAAGGCCACCCTCTGGTTCCCCCTCACCCCTCGCGGTCTGGGGACCCCGATTAATCAGCAAAAAGCTGCTGCTGAGATCTAGAACTTTCCCAGCAACACGGGCAGAAACTTTGGGATCAACCACGACAGCCCAGCATGTGCCAGGAGGCAGCCTCGCGGGGCGCGGCCACGCGGCTCCGGGGACCGTCCTCGGAAGCCTGCCCCACGGTCAGCCCCACGCACTGCGGTTCCCTCTGGACGCCCGTGGGCAGCAGACAGTCGGGCGCACGGAAGGGCTCTGACGGCAGGGCCTCTGGCTGCGCAGGAACCACCTCCGGCAAGGTCATCTCGTCTCCCTTCTGCAAGCGGGGGGCCGTGGAGGCTCGCGGGGGGCCCTGCGCTAAGCTGCCACGTCCTTCCCACCCAAGCGAGATGGGACTCCACGTTCTTAGCACGACCGCCCCTCGGCCGTCAAGGGCAGGGTCACCTTAGCAGCCGTCTCCCTCCTCAACTGCTCCTCCAGCGCGCTCCTCGCGTCCTGGACGCTCTCCAGCTGCTGCGCCTTCTCCCTCAGCGACGACTCCACCTGCGGCGGAAGCACGGACGCCGGGAGCTGGGGACCCGGAGACACGGCCCGACTGGGGCTTGTCGCTGGCGCCCCGCGCGGCAGGACGGTGGACCCCCCCACCCGCTGGCTGCCCACGGCATGGATTTGAAGTTCGTGAAACTCACCTGCCCTTTTTCTACTTTTATTCTTTCTAGTTCAGCTTTTAGGCTGGAAACGGAAGCTAGAAGGAAGAGGGGAAGCGTCAGCACTTCAGAGTATTCTGCGCTCGGGTTTTTCTCGTCTGCACCCCTTCCGCCGTAAGCTGCCTGTCAGACCGTGAAAGGAGCCAGACACCGATCGCGGGGACACTAGCGCCCCTCAACGCCCTCGAGCTCAAGTTCAGGCAGAGCCCAGCCTGTCGTGCACGGTGTGGTGCAGGGTGGGGGCTCTGTGAGCGAGCAGCACCTGCGCCCCAAATCAGGGGAGGCCTGGTTACATCTGGGTGTGCCCCGGACGAATGAGAACCCCGCCCTACACCTTCCCTCTGCGTTTCCCGTCATCTGCATTCTGAGAGCCGCCCCGATGCCCTGTCCCCAGGAGCCACGTCCCCGCACCCAGCTCCTCCTTGCAGTTTTCGATCTCCAGCTGCAGAGTCTCCTCCAGATTCTCCTTCAGACACTGCTCCGCCTGGATCTGCTCCTTCAGGAACAGGATCTCTGCCTTCAGCTTCTCCTCCGTGTGCTCTGCTGCGGTGCGCATGTGGATGATGCTCTCGCGGTAGCCGAGGGCCAGCTCCCGCAGCGCCTGCGTCCGGGGACACGTGCCACTGTGTTAGTGGGGACATGGGAGGGCGAAGGCGGCTACACGTTTCCTGTGACTGGAAGCTGAGGTGTTTCGCACAGCTCGCCCACCGGCGCAAGGTGCCAGCTCCCTTGGGTGGGGGTCCCATGTGCTCACATTGAGCACAGTGAAGAAATAAGACCCTTCCAGCCAAAAATGCCTGTGGACCACACGGCTCGCCCTCCAAACGGTCTACACGGAAAAGTAATACGGTGTGGGGGTCACTCTGAAGGGCCAGGGCTTCCACAGTCAGCTGGGCGAGTCTGAGGGGAGGTGGGGGGTGAGAACCAGTCAGGCTCCGTGGACTCAGAGCGGACCGAGTCTGTTAACTTCCTTGTGTGCTCACGTGAGCCTACGTTAGGCCAGGGGCACGGACGGCAAAGAGCGGCTTTCTAAGGCGATCAGCTGTTTTTCCAGTTTAAATCTTATTTTGTTTCCCTAAACTTAGTTTCCTCCTTTAAAAAAGCCCAAGTATTTCCTAACTCTAACATAAACACTCGGATTTTTAAGGTACCTACCAGATGTACATAAATTCATAACGGCAGTGAAAAAAAAAGACAAGACCAGGGTAAGAAAAACATCCAATGAGTTATTCCTGGAGCAGCTCTAAGAACCAGGCCTTACACGCTGCACATCCTTACATGCTGGTGACATCCTTGGACCATTCCTGGAAACTGTCCTAAATCTAGGCATTCAAGGGGGATCCCCTGCCCACAGAGGGGCGATGCGGCTGTGAGCACAAGCACACAGGTCTCCAGACCTTCTGTGCCCAGATGAGCCCCCAGGCGCACCAGTGCCCTGCACAGACACCGGGTCAGGAGGGCACAGGGCAGCGTGCCTGGTGAGTAAATAAAAACAAAACCCAACAGTAATCTTAAGATCAACATGAAAAAAGAACGAGGTCCAAACTGTAGAGGCTGGATCAGCAGGGCAGGATTAGGGAAAACTTGCAAAACTATGAATTCCTATAAAGTTGATTTTTAAATACTTATTGTTACAAGGGGGCACCTGGGCAGCTCAGTCAGTTAACGTCTGACTCTGGATTTCAGCTCCGTCATGATCTCAGAGCGCGTGGTATCCAGCTCCGAGTTGGGCTCGGCCGGCAGCGGGGCGTGCACGGCACTCTGTGTCATTCGCCCTGTGCGGCACCTGCATCGGGACTCGGTAGAGCCCGTCTCGCTCAGCAGTAACAGCAGGTAACCCGACTGAAAAATGAACAAAAGTGGGGGCGCCCGGGGGGCTCCGTCAGGTAAGCACCTGACTCTTGATCTCAGCTCAGGCCTTGATCCCCGGGTGGGGAGTTCAGGCCCAACATCGGGCTCCACCAGCGTGGAGCCTACTTTAAAAAAAAAAAAAGTAAAACCCAAGGTCTGAACAGACACTTCTCCAAGGAAGAGACACAAACGGGCAAGAGCACAAGGAAGGATGCTCGGCGGCAGGAGTCACAGGAGTGCGGCTCATCCACAGCGGGTGCCGCCGGGTGCCCCCGTGAGGATGTGGCCACTCCCCACACGGCCACCATGGGCCCCGGGGCCCAACCTCGTCCATCCACGCCCAACGTGCACACGGATGTTACAGCGCCGTCACCACAGCCGTCCGCGTGCGGGAACGCCCTGCCTGCCCGACACGGACGGGGACGTGGTGTCCCTACGGCGGAGCGCTGGCGCCCAGAGGAACGGCACTGCAGCCCCCACGGCGTCGAGCGTGGTATGCAAGCCAGATGCAAACCCACAGACCGCGGGAGTCCAGTCACAGGAAGATGACAGGCTGGAGGCTGCTTAAGGCCACGGGAAGGGGTGGGGAGAATGAAGGGAAGGCGGTTAAAATGTTTTGAAATGGACCGTGGTCACCTCAGGAGACCCTAAAATCGCTGAACTACACTCTCAACGGGTGACTTATCTGGCATGTGCAGTGTATCTTGGTAAAACCCGTTTTTAAAAGGAATCGGTGGGGGGCCAGGCAGGCTCAGTCGCTTGTGGGTTCCAGCGTCACGTGGGTGTAGAGAGGGCTCGGAGGTCACAAGTGCAAGCGGACGGCAGCCGCGTACCTCCACGGAGTCCGGGAGAATGAAGCCCTCCGCCTGCTGCAGGGCCACGTGCAGGCTGTGCTTCCCCTGCAGGCTGTCGTTGTCCCTCTGCAGCCTCAGCAGCTCCTCGGAAACCTGCTCCCGGGACCGCGTCAGCACGGCCTGCACAGAAACGGACCAGGTGAGGCTGGGCGCACGGGCGAGGGGCAGGGCGAGGCTCTGGGGACGCACGAGAAGCACCCCAGGGGGTGACGTGCAGTCCCCACACGGGTACACAGGCGGCGAGGGAAGCCTCTGGGCCCACCCTCCACGGTCTCCACCAGCGGCGTGAAGTGGGGGAGGCTCCTGCCCCCATCCGGGCCCCGGAGGAGGACCAGGGTCTCAGGCCACAGCACAGCTGCCCCGGCTCGTACTCACTACCTGCCCGGGGATGGAGCGCTGCCTTCCTCCTCTGCTGCACGTGTGTCAGGGGCAGGGAGGATAGAGCCCAGGCGCTGGGGGGGCGGGGGGGTGCTCTGCGCACAGGACGGGGGGACGCTGGGCGCTGCTCCGGGGCTGCCTGTAGTGCGATCTTAGGTATTTGATGAGGACTTGTCTCAACATAAGAGTTACTCCATTTGAGTATATGATAAAATCCAGAAAAGTACTTAGTTTCTGCTCATTGTTAATACTGAGGCACTTAAATGGCTGTAGAAATGGGAGCACTCACTCCTCCAACACTGACCAGCAGCTGCCCCTCCATCTAGGCGTTTTCCTGTGCACGGGGACACACACTGTGCCCTGGAGAAGCTCCCGGTGCACTGGAGGCAGAGCTCCGTGAACCGACCCTCACCCGGCCGAACCACAGGTGCTGCCAGAGAGCCGGGGAGCAGCAGGGATGCTAGGAGTGGGGGGTGGGGGGCACTGCACCCACAGACTGGCTGCCGGCGGCAGGCAAGGTCTGGCAGAACCTGGGGGCTTTCTTGGCTCCGACTTCAGACCACAATCCATTGTGCTCCAGACTCTTTTAGCCAATTTACAGTAAAACACCCGTGTCCCCCCGTCACTGGGGTTTGAAAGGAGGGAAGGAATCAAATGCATAGAGGGCGCCTGGGGGGCTCAGTCGGTTAAGTGTCCGATTTCGGCTCAGGTCATGATATCACCGTTCGTAGGTTTGAGCCCTGCATTGGGCTCTGTGCTGACAGCTCAGAGCCTGGAGCCTGCTTCCAATTCTGTGTCTCCCTCTCTCTCTGACCCTCCCCTGCTCACCCTGTCTCTTTCTCTCTCAGAGAAAAAAAAAAAAAAAATCAAATGTATATATTTGCTTATTTTTGTAGAGAGAAGAACAGAAGGGTAAGGCAAAACTAAGTTAAAATGGCCCTATAAGGGAGGGGGTGGGAGCGGGGTGAAAAGATCAGGGAACGGAAGAGATCAGAATAATTTACACACTTGTTATAGTTCTGCCTCGTGAGCTGTGCTGGATGTTCAAGAAAAGTGAATCAAAAAACGTAATACAAACAGAAACCAATGGAGCTACCCAGTATCAGACTGATAAGCACAAGGAAAAAGTTAGTGCGAGAAACTTTCACACGCAGTGCTCAGACTGTAAATCCTCAGCTGGGATACAGTCCAAGAGCAAAAAATCCCATGAAGAAGCAACCGAATCTCACTTAACAGTTTTGCTGTTGGCGGCACTGTTAATGGTCCTTCTGAAACAATTCTGTCCCCACCCTGACCAAGTCGTCACCTTCACATCACTAATAATGGGACACCCGTCCGAACATGCGCCTCACGGCCCTGAGCTCCCACCAAATCAGTTCATCTCGGGGCTGTTTTGGCCGGAATCTAACCTGACTCCAAACACATGGAAACAGCCGGACACAGGATTCTCCCAGACAGCTGGTCTGGATCCTTCAAAAGCAATAATAACCATTTAACGCCAAACAGTGACAACGACGAGGGGAACAGTGTGACAAGACGCCCTGGACTGCCTCCTCCATCGAAAAGGCCAAGTAAGACACTGGAGCCCCTGTGGAAAACCACCTCGGGCTCTGTGCTGGGAAGAGCGTGTGGACGCGTCCGGCAGCGCCATGATGCCGGCAGCCACTTCTAGTGGCTCAGGAAACACGGACACGTGTGTGGGCGAGAGAGACCAACACCCACTGCCACACTGTGAAAACGTGGTAAAACATTAACAACTGGCAAATCTAACTGAAGGTTCGAGGAGGGTTCAGTCTGCAAGCCTCTCCAGTTTGAAATCCTCCACAGCGTTAGGGGGACCCCAAGATCCCAACCACCACCGTGGCTGCTCTTCTCGGACGGTGCACAGGAAATGGAGCACCCTGTTCTCAGCACTAGAACCTTCGAGGGTAACCCTGGAACACTGCTCCAGCGTCACCCACAACACACTCCCGTCATGTGGCGCCCACTTTTCAGAAAGTGGTTGTGAAGGCAGCGGAGCGTAAAGGACAGGCGGAAAGAGCTGGAGGAGCGAGGCGCAGAGGCTGCGTGGGAGGGTGCTTGTTGGGGCCCCAGTAATCTCTAGGCCGACAACTATGATCTCAGGTTCTCTGATACCGGAAACGATCTCAAACCCCCTCGTCAGTGACTGGAATGACACAGTCTTCAAGAGACCAGGGCCACAATTTGGGGATCGACTCAAAGGCCATTCAGATGCTGACCCAATGCTGATCAGAAACCGGGCATTTCCAGGCGGCCAGAGTCATCCTCAGACACAGGCTCTGACTCGGAGGAAAAGGGTGAACCCAGCGGCTGGAACCAGTCTGGGGAGGAGGGAGGCCCAAATTTGGGGGGCCACTCGGCAGAGGTCCAAGCTAACCCTTCTTCAAGAAGCTCTCAGCCCCCCACCCCCTCAGGACAGACAGCCTTCTGGACGCTTCCCCACAGCACAGCAGTTACGGTGCATGTGCCGTCAGGACGCCTGTGAAATGAATCCGACTGATTTAATTAAATGGTCTGATGAGAAAAGTATAGGACGTTCAAAGGCTCCACCTGCTAGGGCCGCGGGAGACCTCGGTGTCCCGCTCGTGTGCAGAACCCACGATTGCACGTTAGTCCAAAGTTCATTCCGTTGAGGTTCCCAAAGCAGAAAAGTAAAGTAAGTTCCAGATGAGAATGTTGTCTGGTCACGAAGGCAGATCTGCCAAAAGAGCTACGTGTCTGTTTCTGAGTGTGTTTGGATGTCGCTTCGCCGGAGACAACAGAACAGTGTAGCCACTTGGCCGGGAAGATAAAATCGTAGCAAAGCGGATTTTAAGACAGAGCGAAAAGGAGTATACGTCACACAGTTAACGTTTATTGAAACATTTCACTTACCATCTGTTCCTGAACATCCCTTTTTGCCTGGGAAAAGCCCTGCTGTAAGTCTTCAAGTAAGAGCTCAGACGCTTGGGCCCTTTGGACAAGCGTAGAGATCTAAAAACAACGCACACACAGAAAACACAGTTAGGAAACTGGTTCTTCTGAAACTACCCGTCCCATCCCCTGCTCATTTCCTGCCCCGAGCTGATGCTTTATTCAGCTGTCATAACTCACTCATCACTCAGTCACAAGGTGTGTGTGACATCTGCTGTGTCTTAGACCTTCCCATCACCAGCCGCACACGGACAGACAGCATGACACACACAGGTCTCCAGACAGATGTGAATACATGCTGCCTGCTCAGAGTATCCTTAACGGAGCTTAAAAAAAAATGACTAAAGATTCTGAAACTGTGTTCACACACAAAAAGCAGAGTGTAAAGCGTAAACCAGTCTTCTCAGAACTAGCTTCAACCTTCCAAGATGATTTACTTAAAAGTGAGAAACACATGACTAACATCACCAAACTCTAAACTCTGATGTTAATTCAAAACCAATTTTTAAATGTTTATTTTACTTTTGAGAGACAGAGACAGACAGAGCAGGGGAGGGGCAGAGACAGGGAGAAAGAGAATCCCAAACAGGCTTCACGATGTCCGTTCAGAGCCCACTGTGGGGCTGGATCCCACAAACTGTGAGTTCATGACTTGAACTAAAATCAAGAGTCAGGTGCTTAACCAGCGGAGCCCCCGGAGTGCCCTGATTAGATTTAACGAATTACGATGGCCAGAATTCTGCTGCCAGCAGTGGCAGATTGGGTCACGCAAACCAAACTTCCTACTAAGAATGAAGCCAACCAGACAAAACCATGTAAGGCAGGTACCTGAGAGCACCAGAAAACACGCCAGAAAGAACCACAGGGCTGCGGACAGAATCAGGACACCCAGGGGAGGGGGGTGCAGAGCATCTGGGACAGTCCTCTCTAGAAGCACATGCCAGTCCCAAGAGAAACGGGATGCCGAGCAGCTGAGTCCCCACGATAAAGGGCAAGAGAGAGGAGTCCAGAACCCATGATGCAAAGGGACCCCGGTAAACACGCTGCACTTTGGACTGGATCCCCACAAGGCTGCTTCCTAGGGTAAGGGAAGAATTTAAAATAACCCAACCTTCACAAGCTCATAAAGTCTCCGTTTCTATGACTGGATTCGGGTGGCCCAGGATCGTTAGTACCACTAGCTCATTGCCTCTCATCAGGAAACGGCTTTATATTCCAACATTTTCACACAGGGTATCCAGCACCCAAATAAAAATGTGCAAAGTAAGGGTAAGATAAGAACAAAAATAACAAAACAGGTAATAGAAACATCTAAAATGAACCTGCATGCATGAATTATTGGAGACATTTTAAAATAACTATATTTGACATGTTCAGAGATTTAAAAGACAGAATTTAGAACTGCAGAGAACTGGAAACAATGGAAAATAACCAAATGGCAATGATAAACAGGAAAAAAAACAATTATCAAAATTAAAAATTCAATGGCTAAATTTAACAGATTAGACCCATCTGAAGAGAAAATTAGCAAAGTGTAAGACCTGAAGAAAATAAAGACAAAAAGTTGGAAAATACGGAAGAGGCTTAGAAAGCCACATAGATAAAACATGAAGGTCTCGCACGTATAAACCTTTAAGGAAATAGGACCAATGGAAAAACGGCTAGGAGAGCGAAAACTGACTTCCCTGCGACCTCACTCCTAGGTGCTCCAGAGAAACAGGCCGCACACCCACCTGAGCCACAGAACAAAGTCAGGAAATGTATTCATTCACAAGAGCCCAGAACGAAACCCACCCTGGCTTCCCTCGAGTGCAGAAGGGCCGTGAGGTGTGGCCACGCTGATGTGGCATGTCGGGTGCTGGTGCACCCGGAACTGTCAAAGACGAGGTGTGGAAGGTTCCAGATGACAGGCACCACTAAACAGCGTCAGAAGTCAGAATCCCGCCTCCGCGTGCAGGCCACGTGTTCATTCAGTAGAAAGCACATGGGTGTACTAGAAGGTTCTGCATCTTTTTTTTAAAGTAGTTTATTGTCAAGTTGGTTTCCATAGAACACCCAGTGCTCATCCCCAGAAGTGCCCTCCTCCATGTCCGTCTCCCCCTCCCCCCACACCCATAGGTCCTCAGTTTGTTCTCAGCATTCAAGAGTCTCTCATGGTTTGCCTCCCTCCCTCTCCCCACTATTTTTCCCCTTCTTCTCCCCCATGGTCCTCCGTCAAGTTCCTCCTAATCCTCCTATACGTGCAAACATATGGTATCTGTCCTTCTCTGCCTGGCTTATTTCGCTCAGCATAACACCCTCAAGGGCCATCCATGTTGCTACACAGGCCAGATTTCATTCTTTCTCATTGCCATGGAGTATTCCGTCGTACAGATGAACCACACCTTCATCCATTCATCAGTTGATAGACACTTAGGCTCTTTCCGTGATTTGGCTATTGTGGAGAGTGCTGCTGTGAACACTGGGGTCCATGTGCCCCTGTGCATCAGCACTCCTGTGTCTCTTGGGTAAATCCCTAGCAGTGCTATTGCGGGGTCATAGGGGAGTTCTATTAATTTTTTGAGAAACCTCCACACTGTTTTCCAGAGGGACTGCACCAGTTTACATTCCCACCAACAGTGTAGGAGGGTGCCCGTTTCTCCACATCCACACCAGCATCTAGAGTTCTCTGACTTGCTCATTTTAGACACTCTGACCGGCGTGAGGTGGCATCTCAGTGTGGTTTTGATGTGTATTTCCCTGATGAGGAGGGAGGCTGAGCATCGTTAGAAGGTTCTGCATCTTGATCCAGGTGATGATCACCTGGTTACATTTTTTCACACGTTAAAATTCACTACATTTTACACTTGAAATCTCTACACTTTACTGTACATCTAGCCCAAGAGCAGGGATGCATTCTCGGGGAGGAGGACGCAAGCAAGGGCTCGGCACGGGTCCCACACCCACCCCTGTGCTACTCAGAAGAACATGTCCAAATGCTTTGCAAAGACTAAAAAATGAACTGGTATTAAAGCACCATTCACGGGAGGCAAAGCCACAAGCCGCTGAGTGAACTTAAGCAGATGAACAGAACGACATCATTTCCCCAGTTCCCAGGACACAGTCTAAGCACCTGACAGAGAGTCAGAAAGATGTGACCTGTTCTCCAGGGAGGAGGAGCCGCACAGATGGCAACCCCAGGACGTGCAGGGGGCATGAGACGCTGTGGCGCGGGTACTGGACTGCTGCGCGAGGAAACCGTAAATGCTTTGAAATGAATGAAAACATAGTTCTCAGCAGGAAAATAAAACCTATTAAAAAGCAGCACGTGAAAAATTTACTATAAATTACAGCATAGAACTTGGCACCAATCGAAGAGAACAGAGTCTGGACCCTGACCCTCCACAAGTAGTCACTTGACAAATGACAGGTGACCTTGGAGAGAAGCAGGAAAAAGGTGACTCTCTCCCTAAGTATACAGAAACTGGCGATCCCTGTGAAAGAATGAAAACTTTACCTTATCTACAGTATATACATCAAAGTCAGTCCTAGGTGGATTTTTAGATATAAATGTGACTATATACTGAATAGGTATGAAAATACGTTTCTAATCCCAGAGCAAGAAGACATTCTTTAAGAAAAACCACACGCACACAGAACAAACATCACTAATCATAAAGAAAAGATCAATGGGGGCCCCTGAGTGGCTCAGTCAGTTAAGCGTCCGACTCTTGATTTATTTCGGCTCAGGTCATGATCTCACAGTTCGTGGGTTTGGGCCCCGTGTCAGGCTCTGAACTGACAGGGCAGAGCCTGCTTCAGATTCTCTGTCTCTCTGGCCCTCCCCTATTCATGCTCTCTCTGTCTCTCTCAAAAGAAATTTTAAAACAAAGATCAATAAATTTGACTATGTGAAAGTTAAGAACTTCTGTTCAAAAAGACACCATTAAAATAACGAGAACATGGGGCGCCTGGGTGGCTTAGTCAGTTAGGCGTCCGACTTTCGCTTAGGTCATGATCTCGCGGTTCGTGGGTTCAGGCCCCGCGTCGGGCTCTGTGCTGACTGCCAGCTCAGAGCCTGGAGCCTGTTTCAGTCTGTGACTCCCTCTCTCTCTGACCCTCCCCTGCTCACGCTGTCTCTCTCTCTCTCCTAGAAATAAATAAAACATTAAAAAAAAAATTTTTAAATAACGAGAACATAAAGTACTGATAAGAAAACATTTGTCCCATGGGGCGCCTGGGTGGCTTAGTCGGTTAAGCGTCCGACTTTCGCTTAGGTCATGATCTCGCGGTTGTGGGTTCGACCCCCGCGTCGGGCTCCGTGCTGCCAGCTCAGAGCCTGGAGCCTGTTTCAATCTGTGACTCCCTCTCTCTCTGACCCTCCCCTGCTCACGCTGTCTCTCTCTCTCTCTAGAAATAAATAAAACATTAAAAAAAAAAAACATTTGTCCCACATATCACCAAAAGGCTCTACGAAGATTACACATCTAACAAATCAGAAAAATAAAATAAAAATAAATAAAAATTAACAATAAACAAAATAGGGGCGCCTGGGTGGCTTAGTCGGTTAAGCGTCCGACTTTCGCTTAGGTCATGATCTCGCGGTTCGTGGGTTCGAGCCCCGCGTCGGGCTCTGTGCTGACTGCCAGCTCAGAGCCTGGAGCCTGTTTCAGTCTGTGACTCCCTCTCTCTCTGACCCTCCCCTGCTCACGCTGTCTCTCTCTCTCTCTCCTAGAAATAAAAAAAATAAATAAAAAATAAAATAAAACAAATAAGCAAAAATAAATAGAAACTAGATGATCCAATAGAAAAATCAGCATAAGTCTTAAGGACTCTCTCTCTCTCTCTCACACACACACACACACACACACACACACTGACGCCTCCGTGGCCGATAAACACGAGAAACACGAAGTCACCTCGGCGCTCATCGGAGACACACAAACTAAGCCCCGGCGCCCCACCCACCGGCTGCAATTACAATAACAGAATGAAGTCTGTGCCCAGAATGGCTCCCGTGCGACACTGCCAGCTGGGGAGCCCTGGCGTCTTCACCTACTGGGGTGAACACATTCTCAACAGGGACCCTGGCCGCCCGTCCCGGCGCCTACGCCGCAGGAGCACACGCCACAAGCCCTGTGCAGACATTCAGAGAACAGTCATTCCTAACTGCCCAGGGCCGGAACCTGCCCCGGCGCTCATCAGGACGGACAGACGGACGCAGCTGCACAGGGGCACGGGGACGACGAGCAAGGTGCGGCTACAGGCACCGGGCCAGCCTCTCGGGATGCGCGTGGAGGGGCAGGGACGGGGGCACAGCACCAGGCCGACGGCGTCCCCGACTGGGCCGGGGTTGTCAGCCCGGGGGCCTGGCCCGGGCAGTGCTCACGCGGAGCTAGCTCTGGTGTGTGTGCTGCATCTGTGTCTGAGTTTTCTATTTGTACAGATTCCAGAAGCGAGAGCACAATTCCGTCAGGAAGGAGCTTTGCGCCACAGAAAAAACTAATAAAAATCAAAGGGGAAGGAGAACCGGAGCCTGACGATGCTCGTTAGGCAGCTACTGCCAAGACCCCGTACGTACACACTCTTTCCCAAGAGACCTGTAGGTCGGCAGCAGACACGGGCCAGCGAGAGCCCCTGCTCTGCGGGGGAGGAGCCTCCGGGCCCGGGGACGGGACGGGAGCCGCGCACCTGCAGGCTGGTGTCCTCCGCGCTGCGCCTCAGTGCCGCCTCCAGCCCCTGCCGCTCCCTCAGCGTCCTCTCCAGCTGGTCGTTGGCCTGTCTCAGCATCGCCTGCAGCTTCTTCACCTGCGCCGTTTCAAATGCCAGAAGAAAGCAATGGAATTCTTTCATCAACGTAAAAACAATCCCTCACTCCAGAACGTTTTTAAAATCTCTTTTTTCTTCCTGAGAAACAGCACAGGCTTGTCAATTCAGAATGAAGGACCCCACGCGAGGTGGGGCTCACAAGTCACTCTGCACGTGCGCGGTCTCCTTCCTGGGTCCTTCAGGCCAGGGCCCCGGCCCCTCGCCCTGGTCCATCCTCGGCCTTCCCTCTGCAACCCGCACTAACGCTACGAATTCTGTCTCAAGTAAAAGTCAACACATCACTTCCCTCCTTGGAATTTCCAAACTCGGCCCAAAGTCTTCAAGGTACGGTTCAAATCCCTTCCGCTCCTACCCAGTCCCTCCGGGACCTCACCCCTTCCCGTACGGCATACGCCCCCCCACCCCCCAGTTCTGCGGTGCCCACCGGGACCGGAGTGCCCAGAACCGGCAAGGCACCTGCACAAAGCGTCGGCACACTGCCTACTGAGGGGACCGTGGAAGGGACTGGAAGGACCCCTCCTCCCCTCCTGTGGACTCTGACAAGCCTTCTGTCCCCAGGTCCTGCTTCCTCACTGCTTCTGACGAGTCGTGATGAGACGCCTTATTTGGACAGGCGCTCGTCAATCCCTGCACCAGGTCGGCCGAGTCTGTCTTTCTGTGACCCCACGAACTAACCTTAACCAATGCACACATTTCTCACGAGGGGCAGGCAGCAGGCAATGAAGACGCCCTACGGCGGCAGGGATGAGACCCCGTTCGAAGCGGCCACACCTCCCTGCTCCCCTGCATCGGGAAGCACGCTCGTGTGCACACCACTGACAGCGGCCACGTCGGGCGTGCATGTGCGCGGGCACTCCTGCCACCACGGGCTGCGCCAGCTGGGCTCCAGTGCGCTTCCACTGGAAACTAAGTGACGCTGCGCACGGGGTCACGGCACATGCGACACGGATGCGCTTCAGAGAGCAAGTGGAAGGGAAAAGGCACCCCCTCTGCGCCTCCGGCGAAAACTACAGCTCGCGGCCGGCCGAGCGCACTCACCTGGTCTCGCGTCTCAGCCTCCTGAGTCTGAAGCCCCTGCAGCTGTTTCTCGTAGTTGGAACACATGTCACAGCGTCTGCCGAGTTTGTTTCCGGCGTTATGTACCTGCAGGCACCAGAATGACGTCTTACCAGGCAGAATGAGGTACTTCCGCGTCACGTGCATGACCATGACCGCGTGCACAGCCTGACCCGTGTTCGGGATGGGGGCGGGAGGGTATGGCTTCCACAGAGACCACGACAAGTGACGGGACAGGGCGGACTCCCCAGTATGGGTTCGCTGGGACGACAAGGGAACCACCTAACCACCGGGCGGCCAAGGGCCGCAAACACCACGTTTGAGGCGATCGAAAGGCAAGAGGCAGGCCCGGCGGCTCCCAGTCTAAGCAGGGGCGCAGGGGGGTGGGGGCCGGGAGGGACCAGCACCCCCTCGCTCCCACCCGCCTCACCTCGCACAGGCAGCCCCGCCACGTACCACCCCTGCACCCCCTCTCTCACGCGTGTTCCGCACAAGACTGTAGGGAACACTTTCCATCAGGCTTGGTCAGCGGACCCACTCACGGGTCAACAGCTGCTTAAAGAGACACGGCCCCGGGAAAGAAAGTGCTAGAAATCAGAACACCTGGTCCCCGACCCATGTCTCTACACGGAAGAGAAACCCAGGCGAATCTGGTGCCTGAGACCCACCCTCGCCCGCAGACTGGGACAAGGTCGTCACCACCCGAAGCTCTAGTTGATGGGGTCCAGGACGGCCCCGTCACCTGCAAGGCCGCGCGCAAATGCGCAGGGACAGTTCCATCTCCCAATGGACGTCTAAGTTGGCAAAAGCTCTCAGGAAGAATATTAACCCCTCCCCTATCTGCCACCCCCTCCACAAGCGCACGCGCAGCGTCAACTGCTGACGGCACGTGAGGGGAGAGGAGCCGCCAAGCAAAGCAAATCCAGGCTGTGCCACCGTCAAATGGGCTGCGCCCCCGCTTCAGCGGGGACACCATGGTCACCGGGTGCGCAGGAGCGCGGTGTGGCAGCCTGAGGACGCACGCGCAGCGGCCCCGGGCTGTCTCTCGAGTGAGCACTAACCCCGGAGCCACCGGCCGGCCCCCAGGGGGGTAAGAGGGCAGAAGTCCGAGAGCGGCTCACCTCCTTCTGCAGGAGGTCCCACTCCGTCTCGCTGACTAAGCGGTAGCCGCTGGGGGACACGTACGCGGTTTCCACACCCTGGGTGACGCTGGACAGGAGAGACGCCGTCTCTTCTTGCTCTGGCGTCATGGCCTTGATCGCTCTCTCCTGGTCTTTGGTTAACATGAACCCGCTTGGCATCTGCAGCGACCCAAGGGAAGCGGTGTCGAAGTTCTCAGACACCGAGTCTGCTCCCACCAATGGCCCAAAATCCGACTCGTCCAGGTTTCCAGCAGACTTGGCCTTGCAGTTGTAGCCCAAAGCTTTGGACTGCAGCGAGCCCGAGGGCCCAAGGCTGTCCGTGGACTGTGCTCTCCTGAGTCCGTCTTTGAACACGTCACTGTCCGATCTGGCAAACGGGTCCCCGGACGGCAACAACAGGTCCGCGTCCAGGGAGTGCACTGAGCCGTGGGTGCTACCTCGGTGCTCCTGAAACGGGAGAATGCACGGCACCGAGTTAGACGATTCTCTAGATTCCAAAGAGAAAAACAACCGTATCTTACAAGCGTTCAGCCACACACTAGGTAGGGCGATTGTCGGCACACGCCTCACATGCCCACTGAACGTTTCCTGAGAGTCCTGTATACGCCAAGCGCTAAGCCTGGCACTCGGGGTGCAGAGCAACCCTCACCTCAAGATGTTTACAGTTTCATGACAAAAATTAACAAGGCTATTAGAACGCCCTACGTAATTCAATAACAGGTTAGAAGTCTGTACTGAATGTTCTGAGGGCTCAAGGGTGGGTTTCGGCCCAGACGTAAGGGGTCAGGGAAGGGTTCCTTGAAGTTCAGTGTCAGGTGTGCTGAGCATAGGTGCTTGCTGTATATCCACATGGAGGTACCAACCAGTAGACAGACAGAAGTTTTTAGACAGAGGCCTGACAGTGACCACCACATAATGATAAAGTGTCAGCAGCAAATCAGAACCGCTTGGAGAAACACCAGATCTGTCCATTTTGGGGATGGAAGGAGGAAGGAGGAGCCTAAGTAGGAGGGAAATGAGGAAAGTTCCACATGCTAGAAGGTGTGATCAACACGTCAAATGGGGTGCACGGAGCAAAAAGAGCCAAGACGCAAAAGGTACCACGCTATGTGTCCCCATCCACGTGAAACATCCAGAGCGGTGACCCCGTAAAGACAGAAAAGCCAATCAGTGGTTGCCAAAGGCCGAGGGGAAGGATGCTGGGCAGTGCTCCTTAGTGGGCGCGGGGCCTCCTCTGGGGGAGGACAATGTTCTGAAACCAGACAGAGGTGGTGCTTGCATGACACAGTATGTGTACTCAAGTGCCACTGAATCACACACTTTAAATGGCTAATTTTACAACGTGTAGATTCCACCTCAATTAAAAACCGCCTGGTCCCCAGGTGCTGTTCCAGATGCAGCCACACGGTTACTGGGGATCAGAACACAGGAACACGTACCAAGCTTTTCTTGATATTCAATGTATTTGGTTTTAAGGACTAGCCTTTATTTTAACATAACATCCTATCTACTTTTCGTTGTTAAATGCCTGTTTTAAGTTTATTTACTTACTTTGAGACAGAATGCAGAGAACAGGGGAAGAGACGGGGTGGGGGAGCACAGAGGATCTGAATCGGGCTCTGCGCTGTCAGCAGGGCCCACACGGGGCTCAAACGCATGAACTCTGAGATCATGACCTGAGCCAAAATTGGATGCTCAACCAACTGAGCCACCCAGGTGCCCCAAGTACCTTTTCTTTTATGAACTGGCGAAAACTGTGAAATATAAAACTTTTGAATACTTTAAAAATATCCTTACATGGTAAAAAATTAACAAATTTTTATTAATTTCTCCATTTTTTCTCTTTATTTAAAAAAAAACTTTTTATAGTTTATTTTTGAGACAGACACAGCATGAGCGGGGGAGGGCCAGAGAGAAAGGAAGACACAGCATCTGAAACAGGCTCCAGGCTCTGAGCTGTCAGCACAGAGCCCGACACGGGGCTTGAACCCACGAACCATGAGATCTGACCTGAGCTTTCTCTTTAAATTTAGATTTTTTTTCATGGATGAGAGCAGCTGCTGGAGGAACACAGCACACCTCAGGTGGCTTTGGTCAGGGCCTCAGGGTCCAGTCTGTTACCTTACAAAGCAGCCTCGCACCTCACTGGCCACACGCAGTGCGACTGTGACACGGCTGTGACACGGAGGACAAGGGACCGCGGCAGGCAAGGTGAGGGCCGTTCAAGCCAAGGCAGCCCCCGTGCTGGTGACAACACAGCAATATGGGGTGGGTGGGTGGTGGGCTGCACGGTGCTTCTGGAAGCTGACTCAGCATGTTCTGGTACTTTACAAATGCTTGTGCCCTTAAACTCGGCCGCTCTTTCCCCGAGGGCATCGGGTAAGTCTGCAGTGATTTGTGTCCAGGGAAGAATTCTATGACCAGCAGAGGGGCGTCACTTGGAGTGATCAAAGCTCCCAGGCGAGTGAAAGACAGAACCACTGTGACCATCGGGTTGTGGATCCTGCCTCTGAGTCTCTGCACTTCATGACGCTTTGCCGTGTGAGGGCCCGCCGGCTCCTCCAGGCTCCCTGGTCCCTCCGGTCAATACGCACCCGCCTGCGCACACGGCTCTCACATACACCCGCCCAGGCCGCGTCCAGCTTCGCTTCCCACGCCCGTGCGCGCGCACCTCGCCACTCCCTGCGCCCCGTGCGCGCGCGCCTCGCCACTCGGAGCCCGAGCTGACCCCTCGCCCTGGCTCCGCACAGGGCCAGGTACCCGGGCGGAGGTCACACTCCACCCCAGCCCGCTGGGCTGTTCACGCCAGCCGCCCGCCCGCCCTCAGGACTGTCGGCAGCGGTGGCCCAGGACCGTGCCCACGCCACCCCCGTCCTGCTGCCTCACGACCGACTCGGGTGCATCTCGGGGGCTCTACGTAGTGTGCGTGTTAGTCCCTAGACACCATCACGGTAAACTTTCCTTTCCATGGCACTGACCCTCCAACCTGGGCACGAGTCCATGAACAGGGTCATAAGAAACCACGGGCTCGGTGCCCGCCGCGAAGTGCCGGCTGTGGGCAAACATTCACGGTGTGACGGCGCCGCGACCTTTCAAACAGATTCAGGTGGAAAAATTTTACATGAACGTTACGTCCAGCTGCAATATGGGTCACATTTTAAAAGTAAAAATAGAAACGCGTTAACTTTGGCAAGGACTGGGGGGCACGCGCTGCCTTCGGGGAAGAGGACGCTCTAAGCCCACGACTGCGACCAGAGGGCTACAACCTCCGACCGTCCCTGGTCCTCGGCTAGAAACTGCTGTCGCTCAAAGCAGCGCCTGCCACCTTTACGTCATCAGGCCAACGGGAGCCTTCACGACTCAACACGGGTGCACTCAGCACTCAACCTCAAGCTGCACAACCTCAGCCCCCGAAGTCTGAGGTACAAGAAACATCAGGAAATAACGCCAAGCACATTACACATTACAGACCAGCAGACACGCACTCAAAGGACGTTTAAAACGCTTCCCTGAAAACGACAGCCAGTCTCCCTTTCCTGTTTTCCTGAAACCCTGCCCACGTCCCCGCCACGGAACCCACGCAACACGCGGCAGGACCCGAAAACGACCAGTCTCCCGCGAGGCGGCTGGTGCAAAGCGCTCAGCAGAATCGGGCCAGTCGGGTCTCCGTGCACATCCTGGAACAAAGACTGTGACACAGCAATTACGTCACACTTCCCAGAGTCCCTTAGGACATTTCACTTGAAAAACCGATGAGCGATCTGTAAACACGGAAAACAGAAGCCACGAGGAGGCCGAGGACACGTGGCCATATGAATCTGCACACGACCCACACGAGGCCCACGCCGTCCCCGTGTCACAGGCTGGAAAGGAAGGACAGGGGCAGTACGAACAAGGTCCGGGGGCACGGACGCGGCACGGGTCGTGGGGGCACCGAGGTCACCTGGCTGTGACGGCTCTTCCGTGCCCGGCCAGGGGCTTCACTTTTACCCTGGGGCGGAACAAAAGCCTGCGCCCTGCTGACACCGAGTCGGGGGGGCCAGGCAGCACCCCAGGAGAGGGAGCCCGAACATCAGGCGCACACGACGGGACGGCGACTGTGGCCGGGACCGCGTGGATGACCAGGGGCTGTGGCAGCCGAGCAGGATCCGCCAGGAGCGTGGAGGCGGCAGCAGGTGGACAGACCACCACCCGTAGGCGGGGGGTGGGAGTGTGTGCGTGTGTGTGTGCGTGTGTGTGTGTGCATGTGTGTGTGTGTGTGTGTGCGTGTGTGTGTGCACGCGCACCGGCAGGCGCGCCCGCAGCCCTGAGGCCACACCGCGGGGGAAGGATGTGTGCGCGTGTGGGTGCCTGTGGGCGGACACGGCCCGGAGGCCACGCTGAGGGGAAGGGTGCGTGTGCATCGCTGCGCATGCGCGCACGGCCCCGAGGCCCTGGGAACGCCCCGCCCACCTCCAGGCTCCGGCCCCAGCCTCCCCCCTTCCCCGCTGTTGTCACAACCGAAGGCCTGGGATGTGCTGGCTCGGGGTTCAGTGTTGGAATGCCTCACATCGTCTCTTCTAAAGAACAAGCTCAAAGTATTAGCAACTTTTCATATTCATACTCGGAAAGATCTTACGGGTTTTATCATTTAAAGATTTTCTCCTACTGTGTTCATTTTGGAACCACGGGGAAAACGCCTGATCACTTCAGAGCTGGTGGCAGCAGAAGCCACCAGCCGTCTCCAGGGCCGCTGCCCATGACCTCCCAAACGCCTGCTGAAGGCCCTGCGAGTAGAGTAGCTGCGGACATCCTCTCCGGGAGAGGGTACATGTGGTCACACTGTGCGCAGTGACCAGAAGGACTCACCGTACCTCTTCGTTTGATAACTGGGCTGCAGATTCCTCGTGCGCTAACGCGCACGCCGCTGGCACTTTCACCTCCTCCTCGACATCTGCTTTTTTATGGTCCTTCCCCTTACTAAATCTCTGTTGTTCATCTTCCTCCTGAAAGTAGAGAGAAAACACAGCCATTACCCAGGCGGCCTGTAGCTCATGATCCACTGAGTTCTTGAACCACTCAGAACAAGAGCAAAGCCTTATGGGGAAACTGGACACTGAAGCGTTTTGTGACCACACCTAAGGATATCAGGTCACAACAAAATGTTACACTACTCCAGGCACAGAGAGGGAAAGCCCGTCATGAAGACAAATCAGGACACAGCTTCCAAGAAGAGTGTACAGTGACAGGGAAACATGAAACAAACCGCCCTTTCTCCGAGAGAAAACCTACAGGAACCCTCCTTCAGGTGAGGGAGACCGAGGGCAGGACACGGCCGGCGGAAACACGTACACATTTATGCGGAACTCACAGGAGTGCCTGAAGCCGATGTGACCGTGCGCTCCACAAACACGAGCAGGCCACCTCAGTGTCCACAGGCGGCCTCGTGGGAGGGACACACGATCACAACACAGACAAGCACAGACAAGGTGCCACAGCACAAAACGACGACCTCATCGGAAGGAGCCAGAACTGGGCCACAGAAGCAGCAGCGACAGGAGCCTGCCGACTGGGTGAGAGCGGACAGCAAGGGTCCCAGGAAGACAGGCGAACCGGGCAGCCGCGAAGTCTCCGGGGCCGAGAAGACACAGCTCAGGAAGAGAGGGGTGCGGACCAGGCAGGGAGTTAGAGACCCGCCATCAGCCCCCCCATCAGAAAGTCCGGGTGTGTGTGCTCTGTTAGCGACACCACACGCGGCCTGAGCACAGCGCCGACACACGGAAAACCCTCCGTAGGTGTCAGTAAAGGCCTAAGGGGCCAGTTTTGGCATCAGGCGGTTTTAGTGGGCGGCAGGAGGGCACGGTTAGGTCTGCAGAATCTAAGCCGTCAGGTGGGCCAGGTCTACACAACAGAGGGCTGAGTCAGAATGAAAGGAAACGTAAAAAGGATGAAACATCTGAAAACCAAAATCCAACCCAAGTCACGCAGGGTGGTTTAAACCTGTTTCCAACACCTAGCAAGGCTCCTACGCAGCTGCCCGGGGGTGGGGGGCACGCGAGCGCCCACGCACAGTGTGGTGCAGGGCAGCAGCCGCACCACCACTGCAAACGACAAAGGAACAAAGATGACGGAGCCGCCCGAGCGACCCAGGGAGGGGCCGTGTGCGCTCCGGCACCGTCCGGGCAGTCAGCGACAGCGACGGCCGTCTGCTGGGAGCAGGTGGTGCCCCGATCACGCGCGGAGGACAGGGGCCGAGGGGTGCTCACGCTGTGCTGCCTGCGTGACCCGAAGACACCCTAAAACCACGAACGCCCGGCAGACGGCCTCCCAGGGGCTGGCTGCACACGGCCATTCCGGTAGGGAGGTGAGCAGGGACAGGCTCACTCTCTCTTTGTATTTGCCACAAAACGTCTCTGGCGTGAGCTGTATGTGTGTGTTACTCATGTCGTCTAAAAGATAAGGAGAAAACAGGAAGTTGGGCGTGTGGCCCTCTGAACTCCGGCCTTTTCAGATCACCCCACCCCGTCCCCTTCCAGCGAGGCCGTCACACACACGTGGCCCAGATACACCCGGTCCGGGAGCCCCGGCCAGAGCCGCAGACACCCGTCTTCGCAGAGCGCTTCCCAGAGATGAGCGTCGCTCAGGCCACTCTGGGCCCAGAGGTCCCGGTCCCTCCAAGGCCCCTGCGGGGGGGGCGGCCGGGCCGTGAGCGGGAGGAGCAGGGACGCGCCCCCCACCCCCCCACCCCCGAGCTGCGGCTCACCTGGTCCCTCTTCTTGAGCTCCTCCACGCGCCGCAGCTGCTCGGATGTGAGCACCGCCTCCATGCGCTGCATGTCCCGCATCAGCAGGCGCTGGGACTCCAGGAACTGGTCGTTGGCTCTCTGCCACGTGTGCTTCAGCTCGTGGTGCTCTTGTCGCTCTTGCTCCAGGAGGCGGCACACTGCGGGCCCCCCACCCAACACCGGGCGTGAGTGGCCACCAGACCAGCTCTGGCCAGGGGTCCGTCCCACCTGGGGTTGGGATGCGGACCCAGGCGCCTCCAGGGGCAGACCCTCCCCGAGCCCCCAGGAACAGCAACATGGACAAGGGGCCTCTGAGCTCAGGAAGTGCTAGAAACCCCGGTTAAATTAATTTTTATTTATCTGTTTTATAAGATTATTTTTTAACATTTTTGAGAGAGACAGGGCATGAGCGAGGGAGGGGTAGGGAGAGAGGGAGACACAGAATCTGAAACAGGCTGAGCTGTGAGCACAGAGCCTGACGCTGGGCTCGAACTGTGAGATCATGACCTGAGCCGAAGTCGGACACTTAACTGCCTAAGCCCCCCAGGTGCCCCTGGTTAAATTAATTTTTAAAGGTTCCTTTCCTGCAGGGCTTGGAGCTCGGGGTCTTCAGTGCGCCTGTGTTCTCTTAGCGCCGGTCCCCAGTCACGTGACCAAAGGTCCCTCCCACAGCCACTCCCCTCACACACATGCTCGGGGACGCACGGTGGGAAATGCTGCTCCAAAAGCCAAGGGCACAGTCACCACTTCCCAGTGTCCCTACACACATTCTGATAAATCTGTCACCCAGAGATCGCCCTGAGCCCGGGCAAGCTCTGGCCTTTCGGGAGAGTCAAACGTCCCGTGGAACGGCCGGTCCTGCTGCTACTCAGCGGCTCGGCTGCCTCGTACTGACCAACGAGTGGGGGGCATCGCCGTCACCCCATCACAGCTGTCTGTGACAGAGGCCGGCAGCCCCCTCCTGTGCCAATGACAGCCAGCCTCTGCCACCGCCTCTGACCAGCTCCCACGGCCAACCGGCACGCTTCCCGCGTGAGGCCCGCGTCTCTAGCCTGTCCTCCGTACTGTCGCTGAACTGAACTTTCTAGGTTGCAAAACTTAGGTTGTTATCACTCTCGGTTTAAAACCCTTCAGAGAGGCCACACCCACGGCCCATTCTGTCCAGTGCCACTCAGACGGAAGTGCGGGACACGCAAAGCCGTAGAGCGCGCCTGGTGGCGGCCGGGAGCTGGGAGGAGGAGACAACGGAGTGACGGGGACGAGTACACAGTCCCCGTGGCAGTGGCCGAAGTGCTGTGGAAGCGGTGGTAACGGCCCACACCTCCATGAGATCAGACTTTAAAAAAGTGAACGCCGTGGCGTGGGAACTATGTCTCTGAAAGCTGTCATTTCAGACAAACATTTGAAAGAAGATCCTTCCTGCCCACAGGCTACATCCAAGCCCCAGAGCAGAGGCGCCCACGAGCCAGGCCCCGTCGGCCTCTCGCATCATCACACCGGGCCCCGCTGCCCTCGCGTCCTGGCTTGGCCGGAGCCCCTCCTGCGCCCCGTCGCACCACGTGCAGATGTCCTGGGACATCAGGCCCCCGCCTGGCTGACACCCGCCTCTTCCACGCAAGCGCATGGGTGGCGCTGCCACCTCCAAGCCCAGCGCCCGTGACCGGCCAAGGCGGGAACTCGGTGGCCCGGCGACTGTCCCCAGTTCAGGCTGCAGGCCGCACGGCCGCTCCACTGTTGCCGGCCTTCTTTTCACTGACCTACGGTTTGTGGTGTGAGTGTCCCAGAGGGGAAATCGTCCCCTTACTCGTTTTAATGAAACTTCTCAGATCCTTTTCCAGATGTGCCAGGGAGGTCGGGCGATTCACGCCACCTCTGGGAGGGCCGGGCCACATCGTTTAAATGGAAATTCCAATTTTTTTGGACTTTTTCAGAGTTTGCGTGTCTTTTCAACGGTGGAACAGACCTGAAACGTGCTTCCTGAGAGCCAGAGACTCACTCGAGCTTTGGGTCATTTTCATCACATTTTATGAGAGAATCCCATACAGGCCTTTATATCCCGGGGGAAAGAAGACTCACGTGTAAACTTAAATCACCGATGGGAGAGCTGTACTTCCCGCAGCACTTGATACACTTAAAAGTACCTGCTAGGGGACTTCGACCACACAGTCCTACGCTTGCCAGTAAAAATACGTTCCTAGCACCTCAACACAGACGAGACTTCAAGGGGCCCATGCGTTTAGAAGGGAAGAAAGCTCGACCTTCATGTTCACTAACCTCTAGCTGAAATGTATCATTTCCGTTAATTATAAAATGCAGGCGAGCAACCACAGCAAGGGTAACGACACTCACGGCGGTCACCAGCACAAGCTGCGGACGTGACGGCTCTGCAAGCGCCTGCAGATCTTAACAGATCTCTGAGCTCGGCACCACTTCAAAATTACAACAGTTACCAGACCAGCCGTGAAACCTTTGTATATAATGTGTTAATAAAATAGCACACTCGTGACTGTACCATATGTCTGCAGCCATTTATATTTTGATAACTGTCTTATAGTAAGTGGTTTCTTCTTTATATTTTAGGGATTAAAAAAATGATCCTACGAGGGGCTCACAAGACTGCAGAGGAAGTCTGCGACACCAAAAGGTTAAGAACCCCAGTAATTAAGACTCACTAGCAGAGTTAAAGACAGAAAGAAGTGAATCTTTATTTTAATGGGGAAAAGAGAAGCCTCCTCCCCAGGCCAGGGGAAAGAGAGCCAATTTCCGTATGTCTCTGCTGCCAGCCTAGTGCAACCAAACTGTCCCTCATGCACAGGGACGCTTCCGGAGGCCCTGCAGTGCGCTGCCTGCCCTCCCGTCCCGTTTTCACTTTTGCTGAACTACCTCCATCCCAACGGGTCTGGGGGCAAAAGCAGCTGAAGCAGAGATTCCCAGGCCTCCTGGCTTTCCACCCACAGCTCACGCTGCGGGAAGCTGTTCGCTTAACAGCTTGCATGCTCGGGAGCCCTCACGGCTCCAGCTCCTCAGGAGCACATTCAACCAACTGCCAAGTGTAAAGCGAGCCCCGGACACGCCGACTCTCGATTTGCTCGTCTTCTCAGAGACTGAGGCTAAAAGCACACAGGGTTTGTAGGTACCTTCGTGCAACTCCTTCCGAAGTTTCTCGGCATCTTCCTGGAGCACAGATTTCTGAGTGTTCAGGACGGCGACGTACATCTCCAGGTCCGTTCTGCAGGACTTCTCGGCTTCCAGATAGTGATTCAGCTCCTTAACCTGAAACGCAATGCGATTCTAGTGAACTAAAACTTACGACAGTTTTTACCTGAAATACGGGAGTGCGTTCTGAACGTGCCTTGAAAATAATTTGTGTGTATACTTACGTAGATTTAAAAGGTTAAAGGTAACCTTTAATTAGAGCACATGCACACTTGCTATAGAAAACTGATCTTGTTCATAATCGTGTCGCCAGGGCAAACACAGAACCGACGCTCCACGGGACCCTCCAGGGCCTCGCTCTGCATAAAGGCAGCGTCACCAGTGCCCCCACGGGCTCTGCGCATGTGCTCCCTGCATGACACTCGGTGACACCCAGTTGCTGTGGGCTCTCTGACAAACAGTAGTTAATTTGTAAAGATAAAAACAGTACTGCACCCCTGTAAATTTGCTGTTCTTTGATTTCTGGGGAGGAAATTCCAAATGCCTTAAAATTATAAAAAGGACATGTTTTCACAGGCACATGTTTTGGAAAGAAAAAAGAGGAAGTGATGATGGAAAAAATAACTAGTCTCACACTGTAATAAACAAACTTGGAGGCAAGTGTGGAATATTTCTTAAAATTACATCTTTTAAGTTTATTTTGAGAGAGTGAGAGAGCGTGAGTAGGGGAGGGGCAGGGAGAGGGAGAAACACAGAGTCCCAAGCAGGCTCTGTACTGTCAGCACAGAGCCCAATATGGGCCTCAAACTCGCCAAACTGTGAGATCATGACCTGAGCCGAAATCAGGAGTTGGGGCGCTTAACCAACTGGGCCACCCAGGTGCCCCTAAAATCATATCTTTTAAGAAATGCCTTGTTTCTGTTTAACAGTTAACTAGAATACTCAAATATTAACAAGACACTCTCACGTGTGAAACAATTACGACCAGAGTAAAATACGGTCTTGCCCCAGACAGTGAGCACGGAATCCCTTCCTGGGCTCTGCCATCGTAAGTTCTGACTGGTCGCGTCAGCTGTTCCTGACAGTTATGTCTAACTTCACTTTCAAGGTCGCTTCCATGCCTGTTTACTTCCTACTTCTTCAGACTTCGAAACGCTGGCTGACCTGTTTCCAGTGAACTTGACATCAGCACTGCTCGGTCCCAGGCTGAAGTGACTGTTGTGGCTGCCACCGATGAAAGATGTGAAGCTGGTGTGACAAACTGCCAAGTGCCGTGAGGCCTGTCCCTGTCACTGGAGAGGGCGGGACTCCAGCTGGGGACAAGGAGTCAGTGTGCAGACCCACGATGGTGGTGTACAGCCACTAATTCTACTCATTATTCTACTACTAATTCTACAATCACCAACACCTACGACTACCGCTTAGCACAAATATCTTACTCAGTTAGTAATGAATGAGTCTCTAACCTCTGAAAGCTCCTAAGCAGAACCCTGGGTAAAAGGTGCCACACTATGTGAATTTCTCTGAATTCCATCTGCCCTGACACGAACCGAAGCCAAGATCACACAGACATCCACACAAAATGAAGTGAGAGCTGGAGAGTGTGGGGCCACAGCAGGCAGGGAGGACGACCCCAGGGACCCCCCAAATTCACCAACTGGGGCTCCAACCGGACCGTGGCCACTGAAACTGCAAGGTGTCGCAGGTTCCGACAGTGGGTATACGCGACCCATTTGTGGTGGACTCACAAGCTGGGGACAGTTACCCTGCTCCCTACCGCCTTCTCGTGTGCTGCTAACGGTTTTCTGGTGACACACCCTCCTTGGATTCCTCGAAATAGGTCCTATTTAGTTATGCTGCTTTTCTTTTCTTTTTTTTTAACTACACTGTTGAGAGTTTTTGTTTCTATGTTCCTAAACGAGATAGATATAGACTGTGTTCCTTCTACCACCCCTCTGTGTGTCTGTGACGAAATTATGCAGGTCTCAAAAAATCTGCAGGAGGGCTTTCCACACAGTTTGTAAAATATAAGGATCGCCTCTTCCAGGTTTGGAAAAACTTGCCTGCAAAAGCCTAATGTCTTTCTGAGGAGCGGAAACAGGAGAAAGGAAGACGTGACTATCAATCTAACTAAAGATGCACTTTCTGTAACAGTTACTAGCTCCAGGGCGCCCGGGGGGCTCTGCTGGCGGAGGATCCGTCTCCTGGTTTCAGCTCAGCTCAGGATCTCACCATTTGTGACTTCGAGCTGCGTGTCGGGCTCTGCACTGTCAGCACAGACCCTGCTTGGGATTCTCTCTCTCTCTGCCTCTCCTCCACTCTCTTGCCTTCAAAATAAACATAAAAAAAAGGAGAGAAAAGAAAAAAAGAAATGTCTTCATTTAACCAAATTCCCTTCCTTTGAAATGCACCGATGTGACACCGTTCAGAGAAGAGCTACTGACCCAGAGTTCCGTCCCGTCCTCCTTCCTGACGGTCTGTTTTCTGTCTTCCTGATCAGTCTTTTCGGACGTTTATCTATCTTCCTAGCTTTCTCATTTCCACACTGTGCTGACATTCTCAAGTTCCCTTCTGCTTTTCTCCTTCACTAATTTCTGCTCTTATGAATATCTACTTCCTAGTATTCACATTGTACTAGTGTTCAGTTTTTAGATTCCTGAGTAAAATACTCAAATCAATATTTTTTAATTCCTTTTTCCATGATTTTCCCCATTTCCAGAGATTTTATCTTAGTTACCATTTTACTGTAAATAATAACCTGTCATCAAAGACTTCAGTCTGCATAACAATCCTTCAAAATGTGCTGACGCTTCCTCTGTGTCACTATGAAAAATACAACGTACGTAAAAGTCACAATACTTTGTCCCAGGCGCTCTCGTAAGCGGTTTCTGTAATCCCGACAACAGCCTTCCGAGGCGGGCAGGGTGTCCATTTTATAGCTGAGACCACCAAACCCAGGCAGACTGCTCTGCCAGAGTCCCCCGCCGAGCGCCGCTGAGCTCCGAACCCCTCCGCTCTCCGACTGCAGGAGACGCAGTCCCGCTTCCTGGGCTCCAGGACTCTGTGTCTGTTGCATCTAAATCAGTCATCTGGCTACTCAAAGCCCCCACATCCCTGACATTTTTTCCTGCTTACACGGTCACTTGCTAAACATCAGCTTCAAGCTCCTACTACAACTGTGAGTGTTAGTTTCCCCTTAATTGTCCCTTTTAGTTCACATATTTCAAGGTATGCAAGGTGCATTCAATCATGACTGTCCTGTCCTACCCATGGATGGGGTCCCTCTCTCTGTTCTTCTTTCCTTTACATCCTAAAGGCTTCATATCACAACTGCTGTATCAACGTTCCTTTGCTCAGAACTTACATTACTTCAAATATCCCATTATTTTCGGTCTTGTAGTTTTATTTTAGGTGCATCTATTATAAGCAATATAAATTTAGGTTTTTTAAAATCCCATCTTTCAGGGGCATCTGGGAGGCTCAGTCAGTTAACGGTCCGACTTCAGCTCAGGGCATGATCTCACGGTTCGTGGGTTCGAGCCCCATGTCGGGCTCTATGCTGACAGCTCAGAGGCTGGAGCCAGTTTCAGATTCTGTGTCTCCCTCTCTCTCTGATCCTCCCCTGCTCATACTGTCTCTCTCTCTTTCAGAAATAAATAAATAAACAAACAAACAATTGAAACACTTTTTTTAGGGGCACCTGGGCAGCTCAGTTGGTTAACCGTCCAACTTTGGCTCAGGTCATGATCTCACAGTCTGTGGGGTCGAGCCCCATTCGGGCTCTGTGCTGACAGCTCAGAGCCTAGAGCCTGCTTCAGATCCTGTGTCTCCCTCTCTCTCTAAGCCTCCCACGCTGTCTCTGTCTCTAAAAATAAAGACATTAAAAAAATTATATTTTAAATAAAATAAAATAAAATCCCATCTTTCAGTAGGTGATTATCTGTTTACACTTATTAACATGGACACACTCCCCTTTCCACATTCCTATGCTGTGCTTTTGTTTATTGCCTTTTTTAAATTATTTTTTTTCTTTTCCTACTTTCAATTAATTGTTAAAATTATCAACATTCCCTCTCTATTCCCTTTGCTGTGTATTTACGGCCAGCAAACCCAGCCACACTCTAACCACATCACCTTTCAGACATCAGTACTGGGACAGCTTCAGGGAACAAAGTCAATTTGGAACAACTCATCTTCCTCAACAAGGAAACAGAGGAGTCCAGGGCTCGTTCTGACAAGCGAGTGAACACTAACACTGCAGTGCAGCAGCCGCGAGCACCGCTACTGGGATTAGACCATCCGTCCGGAATCGTCTCCAACCTTTTTTTTTCTTTTTCTTTTGTATTTTAAAGAAACCAAGATGCTCTGGAGGCCCAATGTGAATGCCAAGGCTTGCTCCTCCGCGACCCTAACGTGGCTCACGACGCTAGGCCAGGGGGTTGGGCGCAAGGAAGGGGCTGCAACATCTCACAACCTTTGAGGCTTCCAGCTCCTTAACCTTGTCTTCAGCCTCCGTCAGCTTCTCTTTCAGAGCCGCGATCTCCTTCTCCATGGGCATCACAACAGACCGAAGCTTCTCAGCATCCTCTTGTGCCTACAGTTAAAAAAGAAGTAAGGGCTACAACTTACTGGTTCGTTGCTTTTCTGAGAAACCGACTCACAGGTCATTAGACTGAGCGCAAGGAAGCCCACCAGGTACCGTATGAGCGTGCATTAGACCGGACCACGTCTGATTTCCAGAGCTCTAAGACTCTGAAGGTCAAGTCATCACCAATTTTCCCAGATGTTCCACTTAGAAATTGGGACTGGGTAGGAAAATGGATTCACTATGACAACTTTGATTTCTCATATCAATTCATTAAACTGGAAAACACCCCAGATACAAAAGGAAATACATATAACACTTTAATTTTTATACTTCTAGTTAACTAAATTCACAAAGCCATAATTTCTTACGAAATGGTTGGATGAAAGCTCTGATTAGTTTAGAAACATAAAAAAAAAGAACAGATTTTCTAAAATGCTACAAAATTATGTTGCTATTAAAGAGGCTCCATCTTATTTTTTTAAAAAATTTTTTAACATTTATTCATTTTTTGAGAGACAGAGAATGAGTGGGGAAGGGGCAGAGAGTGAGGAGACACAGAATCCAAACCAGGCTCCAGGCTCTGAGCTGTCAGCACAGAGCCCAACTTGGAACTCAAACTTATGAACCGTGAAATCATGACCTGAGCCAAAGTTGGACTTAACTGACTGAGCCACCCAGGTGCCCCAATAATATTTAAGTAACTCTTTTAAAATAACTAAGATAGGGGTGTCGGGATCTGTGCTGACAGCTCAGAGCCTGGAGCCTGTTACAGATTCTGTGTCTCCCTTTCTCTCTGCCCCTCCCCTGCTCATGCTGTCTCTCTCTCTCTCTCCCTCTCTCTCAAAAATAAAACATTAAAAAAAATTAAATATTATTTTACTTTTGATATCTAAATGAAACAAACCCAAAGAATGAACCCTAAAACTATATTGCTTTCTACCCTTCAGTCTCAAAAACATGGATTAAAAGAAAATAACATCCATAAATTAGTAAACTGGTGAGAAACTATTATGTGTATATCGTATAACATATATATGTATATTGTGTCTGTGTGTGCACATGTGCATATATGTATATGTGTGTGTGTGCGTAAATGTACTCATGCATGTACGTGTATATGTGTATATGCACGTATGCATGTATGTGCATATACGGGGTATATGTGTGTGTGTATGCGTGTCTGTATATACACACAAAAACAAAGGCAGACTTAAAACTTAGCTTTTTCCCTTCTAGTGAAAATAAAAATTGACCTTATTCTCTAAATTTAGAAGAGCTCAAATTCATCCTCCATGTTTGTGATAGGAAAAATGTCATATATGCCCAAATATGCATGGGGCTTTTCCCCAAAATACATCTCTCTCAGAAAAAAGGGATTCACTTTGTTTTTCAGTCCTTACAAAGTCTTTTAACCATTTATTTTATTTTTAACTACGTACTGTTTGGAAAAGACATATGAGCTTAAAACATCTTCTGCCTAGGCTAACTTGGGATACTTATAGATCTGTTGTGCTGATAATAAACAGCAGAGGGGGGAAAAAAGGAGGGAAGAAGCAAAGAATTTAACATAAACTGCGTTATTTAATGATGCAACAATGACCCCACAATTAAGTGTTGCAACCATTATAAACAAAAGTTATTAAAAACATAAACTATGGGGCGCCCGGGTGGCTCAGTCGGTTGAGCATCGGACTCTTGATTTCAGCTCAGGTCATGATATCACAGTCATGGAATTGAGCCCTGCATTAGCCCCCACACTGGGCACGGAGCCTGCTTAAGATTCTCTCTCTCCCCCTCTGCCCCTCCCCCCACGCACCTGCACACACAATCTCTCAAAAAAGAAAAATACAAACATAAAAAACAAAAATCAAGGAAAATGTATTAAGGGGTGCATCTGTCACGACGAGCACCAGGTGACATATGAAGTGCGGGTTCACTGCACACCCAAAAATGCCGCGTGTACCAGAATTAAAGTTTAAAAAATTAGATCAAAAATAACAATAACGAAAAGAAAGTGTCATCCACATATAATGATTTTATGGATTAAAAGTTGATCCTATGACTTACTTTTCTTTTTTTTTGACTTACTTCTTTTCTATTGCTTAACTGCCAAGGCCATACCTTCAGGGTCACACTGAGTGGAAAATGTAAAGGCTTGTGCTTCATCTTCCAGAGAAACGGCTTTCAAGAATTCTGTATCATGGGGCGCCTGGGTGGCTTAGTCGGTTAAGCGTCCGACTTTCGCTTAGGTCGTGATCTCGCGGTTCGTGGGTTCGAGCCCCGCGTCGGGCTCTGTGCTGACTGCCAGCTCAGAGCCTGGAGCCTGTTTCAGGATCTGTGTCTCCCTCTCTCTGACCCTCCCCTGCTCACACTGTCTCTCTCTCTCTCCTAGAAATAAATAAAACATTAAAAAAAATTTTTAAAAAAAAAAAAGAAAAAAAAAGAATTCTGTATCAACTATGGTGTTTATTATATTTTCATTTTTGATAAACAAAAAAATAAGGAAACTGCCTTCTTCTATGAATGTTCTTATAACTGTCTTTATGGCTAGGTATTGCATTTTATTAGTCACCTTTTTAGGTTTATTCTTTAAAACAACATGGAAAATGTGGGCTGAGAGGGGCCTAAAGGACACATGGCATCATGCAACGTGGTGCGGTGCACGAGATCTTTAAACAGGAAGACAGGACATTGGGTAAAAACTAATGAAACGTGAACGAAAATGAATGGACACTGCTTAATAAGAATCAAAGCTGGGTACTAGTGACGATGCACCACACTAACACAAGAGCCGGGAGCAGAGCAAACTGAGTGTGGGTATGCAGGACTCCGTACTGTCTTCACAATCTCCTTCTGTAAACCAAAAACTGCTCTAAAAAATAAAAGTTTATTTTACTTTTTTTTTAGTGCTTATTTATTTTGAGAGAGAATGTGCGCACACAGGCACAAGCAGGAGAGGGGGCAGAGAGAGAGAGAGAGAGAGAGAGAGAGAGAGAGAGAGAGAGAGAGAGAATGCCAAGCAGGCTCCATGCTGTCAACAGAGCCTGACATGGGGCTCAGTGGGAGCCCATGGGGACCAGGAGATCAAGACCTGAGCCAAAATCATAAGTTGGACACTTAAGTGACTGAGCCATCCACGCACCCCAAGTTTATTTTAAAAATAAAAACACATTTTAGAAGTGACAAAAAGCGGCAGACTGAAAATCATGTGGACGTATTAGAGGACTGGAAACAAGGATCTCCTGTTCTGGCTGGAATGGAGTTTCCAGTGACAGCATCGGACAGGAACCATCTTGAACAACCCAAGGGAGGGGCTGTGGACAACTCTTAGATGGCCCAGTGGCTCTAGAGGTGAGGAAGGTGCGCCGGACCCTCACGAAGAGGCGGAGTTACAGTCTTCTCCTGGAAGAAGATGGAATGGATAAAACGATTCTCTGTGTTTAAAGCTTCTATTTTGGGTATCGGGTTCTCAGATGATTTTTATGTTATTATAAAAACGAAATCATGGGGGCGCCTGGGTGGCTTAGTCGGTTAAGTGTCCGACTTTCGCTCAGGTCATGATCTCGCGGTTCGTGGGTTCGAGCCCCGCGTCGGGCTCTGTGCTGACTGCCAGCTCAGAGCCTGGAGCCTGTTTCCGTCTGTGACTCCCTCTCTCTCTGACCTTCCCCTGTCACGCTGTCTCTCTCTCTCTCCTAGAAATAAATAAGAAATATAAAAAAAAAAAAAACAAAAACGAAATCACCTTCTAAACACACAAAAGCAGTCCTTGTATGGACCAAGGGTTAGGAACCAAAGATGATTAATACCAATGCAATAAAAAGTCAAATTCTAGTTATTATTTTATGTGTAATTTGCGATTTAAAATATATGTATAGACACACTATAATAAAGTTCAAGTTTATGTAATTAAACTAGCCAAAGACCTTTCCCAACATTCCTAAGGATCGCGCTCTGCTCAGGCCTCCTGCGGGCCACGTCCGCGCATGCGCTCGGCAACACCCGCTCTGAAGGCGCAGCTTCGACACGCTCACCTGGCGACTACGCTCCTGTAACTATCTGTGACCCCCGCGTGCTAGGCGCGCGCTAGGCGCTGTCGTGGCCCGCAGGGCACCCAAGTCCACAAGGGCGCACGGAGCTCACGCGCCAGCGAGGAAGGGACGGCGTCACAGCAGGGGAGGGTGCGCGCGGGGGGGCGGGGGCCGCCGCGCGCACGCGCATGCGCACCGGGAGGTCAGGGCGGGCCTGCTGCCGCGGAGACACTGCTCCGGAAGCGAGGGGGAGGGGTGCGCCGCGCACACAGCCGGCGTCGGCGACGCAGGCCGTCGGGCCCCGCGCGTCCCCACGCTCAGCTCAGCCGTGCGGCCAAACAGCCCCGCACACGGGAGGCGGGAAAGCGCGCCCGCGGCCGCAGGGACGTGCGCTCCGTCGTACCTTCTTCATCTCGTTTTCCAGGTTCTCCTCCTCCTGGCCTTCGGACAGCCGGCGCCTCAGGTCGGCCAGCTCCCTGTCGGCCGCCTCGCGGTACTGCGCCCACTGGCTGCGCTCCTGCTCCAGCCGCACGTGGAACTGGTGCTCGTAGTCGCGCACCGTCTCTAGAAAACAGCAGCGGGAGCGCAGGCCTGAGCGCCCGGGCGCCACCCCGGGTGTGGAGGGAGCTGCGTGAAACGCCTTACGCCTCGTTTCTGGAAATCTTCCATTTAAAAAAAAAAAAAAAAAGAAAAACCCACAACTAAAACTCAAGCAAGGTTGCTGGTTCTTATTACGGGCAGAAGTTTCGTGAGGGCCGTGACCCGTCTGCTCCTCACGGCGGGCCTGTGACGTCCCTTCACTTGCGGATGAAGAAAACCTAGGAAGACACTCTGCGGCCGGCGCCCCTTCCGCAGCCTGAGAGCCTCTGCTCCCACACGGCACTGCGGCGCCTGGGACCCGGCCTGTCACCCCACCCCGCTCCCGGGCCGTGAGAGAGGAGGGGTGCGGCTCGGGTTCTTCCCTGTAACTCAGGATCCTAAACGGAGACAAATTCTGAAGGTCTTTATTACATGACTTTAATGTGATCTCAACACATCACGGGACAAACACCGTGTCCGTTAACTTCCAGCCCCCCCTTCCCGAACAACAGAACCCCAACTCCGTCCAGGAAGTCTGTGGCCCCCTTTACGAACAAGATTTCCGGCTGCCTGTGTAACTGTGGGTAACCACACGCCTCAGGGGCTGTGAGGGGGCACGGCCGAGACTTCTCGAGAACGTCTGCTGCTCGGCGGCACAGGGAGGGGGAGCAGCCGGTGTTCAGGGAAGAGCGGAGGTGAAAACCATACGCTATGGCTGGAGGAGAAAGACCAAAGGAGCCCAGGACACCGGTGACACCGTGGGGCCCACCCCTGGGTGACAGCCACCAGACAGGCAGTGGGCGGTGGTCCTGGCACCTCTCGGGGGCACGAGGGAAACAGGACACGAGCGCAAACACAGGGAGACAGTCGTTGTAGTTCACGTCTCTGACAGTAACTGGACTGCAGGAACTCGAGGGTTCAGGGGTGGCCTGGCTTGGGTCACTGTCATCTGACAAATGCAGGCGGTGACCAAGCACTAGCGTGGACAGCAGACAGACGCAAGCCCGCTGCTCTTCTATGGTGCGAGGCTCACGGCCATGAAGGCACTCGGCCACTGAGACGGCCGCAGAGAGTCCCAGCCGAAGCCAGGCCGTCCCCGATGACGTGAAACCGGCCACATGGACTGGGTGGGGGGTAATCCGCGGGGAGCCGCGAGGGGAAGCAGGGCCCGGAGGCCTCGCGTGGAGGTTCTCTGCGCGGCGCGCTCCCTGCACCCACGCAGAGCCCGGCTCCGCAGAGAACCCGCCTGCTGAGGACAGAGGACACCGCCGTCGCAGCACCACTGGCGGCCCTGCTGTCCTCAGGGTGACTGTGGGAACACACAAGGCCACGAGCAGAGCTCAAGACATGGTTTACGACCCTCCAAAAACGTCCGTCACCCGCACCAGCGTGGTGGGGAAACGACAAAGCAGACGGAGGGCTCTGTCCTTACCTTTCATAACAGCCTGGAGGGAAGCGACCTCCTCCCTCCACTGTCTCTTCACTTCGTCGATGGCCTCCTGCTTGGTGTTCTCCGAAACCGTGGCGATGGCCTTGATGTTCTCCACCTCCGCCTGGGCCTCCCACAGCTGCGTCCGGAGCTGCCCCAGGTCATCCTGCGCCGCCTGCAGCACCGCGTTCTGCCTCTTCAGGTCCTCTGGGGGAGGGAAAGGCCTGTCCGTTAACAAAGGGGCCGCGCTCCACAGGCTGACATCCATCCCAAGGAAGAAATAGCACGTCCCGTTTATAATATTACAGCCTAATGATGGAATTAAGCATTACGTTTAATGTTAGTTAACTTAGATAACCAAATTATTTTAATAAAGAGAAGACTCCAGGTGTGCAGGGCATCACACATCCATTTCTTACTCATTATCCAACCAGACGGTGATTACAGCCGTAGTTTTAAAGCTAAATTTAGACTCTTTCACTCACTGGCTAATCCACTTATTTAACCTGTCTGGCCTCAGTTCCCACATCTACAAAACAGGGATAAAAACACCTATCTTAGAAGGCCTTGGTGAAAAATAATGTACCGAAAATGCTCAGGAGTAAAACACTTGCACAAGGGGAACATTCGAGACACGATTAACGCAGGAGAAGAGGAAGCCGGAGCACACAGCAGCTACAAGACCAAGGATTTCCACAAGTCAGGATCAGCTTTCTCTGCAGCCCTTTGCCACCTCTTCCCTACCGAGCTGCCCCAGCGCGCTGACAACAGACGTGGGCCGACGGGAGCCCGAGACAGGAGCCGCGTGGCCCTTCAAACCATGAGCATCCCCACAGCGTTCAGGGCTGTTTCTGGTCCCTACGCACTTACCTACAGTCACTGTCTTCCACTGTCCCAAATCCCACCAACACGGCAGGGACAGAACAGTGACAGCTGTCATCTGTATTTCTCTACCAGCAGTGAGGCTATCTTTTTATTACATTGATTAACGTCCATGTTTCTCCCACAGTGACATCCTCTACCTGTGCTTCTCATGAACAGTCTTTCTTCTGATTTGGAAAAGGATTTTACGCACAGTATTAGCTCCGCATTCTTACAAAGCTTTCCTGGCCTTGCCGCTGTCGGCCTCTTCACTTTTCCCGTCTAGAAGTTCAGATACATTTATGCAGAAGGACCCTTGACCTACATGCAAAGTCGTCGATTTCCTTCAGAGAACGCAGTAGCTGAGCTGACCGGCCAGCAGGACAGTCTGACTTAGACTCTACCTCGATCAGCAGTGGCAGGGACCTAAGGAGTCGCACGGCCCCCAAGCCGTGTCGGCGGCAATACTTCTCTGCGTGGCTTTCTAAGTACTGGAAACAATCAAATAAATAAATAAAACTGAGGCACTTTTATTATCAAGCGCACAGGAATTAACAGCCTGGTAGTGTGAGCAACAGGGAAACACCTGTCATGTTACTCGTAACTGAAGTTGTTTTAAGAAATCGTTACTCTCTCTCTCAGCCTCAGTTTCCCATTGCTTTGTCACTACTATTAAAATACCCTGAAACATTAGCCAAAGAAAAGTTACAAGAATATTAATTACAGAAAGTAATTATCTCAAGAATCCGGAAGGAAAGCCGGACCCCTGGGACACAGTGGTAGATGTGTGGGAATGACCCTGAGACAAAACACACGAAGCCACAAAAGAAAAGGTGTGCGTGTGACAACTGCATGTTCTGAGTGTACAAATATTTTTGTAAAATAAAAGGGAAAGCATGATCTTGGAATACTCGGTTCATTTCTGAGAACAATTCTGTCAAGGCTCAAGTCCACGTGCACACCCCTCCTCCGCGGAGTCACCCTGACACGTTGTTTCTTGGAAATCGCCCAGAGCTACAGACGCTATTGCGGCATCACTATGAACAGAAAAACTGCAAATGCCAAACCTAAATGCTAATCTGTGGCACGTTTCCGCACAGACAGCCTGGAGGAAGACTCGGTCAAATGCTGTTCCTGACTGACCTTATGTGTATTTACCTAAGTCTATATTATATGCTACATATTGCATATGTATGCATATATGTGTACATATACGTACATACACACACATCTTTAAGTGAGAAAACAAACAGAAGTTAAAAGTTAGAAAACCTAATTTTCTGTACCAAAACATTTCAAATCTATCTGCCAGTGGTACAACTTATTATTAAAGAACAGATATTGGGACGTCTGGGTGGCTCAGTCAGTTGAGCATCCGAATTTGGCTCAGGTCATGATCTCACGGTTCACGAGTTCAAGCCCCACATCAGGCTCTGTGCTGACAGCTCGGAGCCTGGAGCCTGCTTCAAATTCTGTGTCTCCTCTCTCTTTGCCCCTCCCCTGCTCATGATCTGTCTCTCTCTCTCTCAAAAATAAACATTAAAACTTTTAAAATAATAATAATGAACAGTTATTTACTCATTTGGGTTTTGTAGATGTAATCATAAAGATTTCCAAACACACTCCGAACTTGAGAATATAGTACAATCTATAATGACAGTACCTATCACCAAGATACGCCAGTTATCAAGACTTTGCCACATTTATTTCAACCATCCTTTTGAAGTATTTTAAAACTGAGTCCCAGAAACAACGTCCCGTCCCCTAACACACTACATGTGTCGCTAAAAACAAGAGCATTTTCTTACACACACGCGGCGCCACGGTCACACCAACAAATTCACCATTTGTTTACTACAACCCAGTACCCGGTGTAGTAAAGCCCCTCCAACTGCCACAGAGATGTCTGTTTGAAGTTTGTATGAATCAGGAGCCAAACAAGACATTTCACTTGGATATACTAACACTTTACAGAGTATTTCAAACATACAATTACACAGAATTACATAATAGACACCTATCACCTGGCTTCATCTTTTTTTTTTTAAGATTTTATTTTATTTTATTTTTTTAATGTCTTATTTATTTCTAGGAGAGAGAGAGACAGCGTGAGCAGGGGAGGGTCAGAGAGAGAGGGAGTCACAGACTGAAATAGGCTCCAGGCTCTGAGCTGGCAGTCAGCACGGAGCCCGTCGCGGGGCTCGAACCCACGAACCACGAGATCATGACCTAAGCGAAAGTCGGACGCTTAACCGACTAAGCCACCCAGGCGCCCCTTTAAGATTTTATTTTTAAGTAAGATCTGCACACAACCTGGGCTTGAACTCTCAACCCCGAGATCCAGAGCCTCAGGCTCCACGGACTGAGCCGGCCAGGTAGCCAGGCTTTATTGGTTGTTAATATTACTGCTACATAAGCTTCCATTTCTTTTTAACTTTAAGAAGTAAAACATGGCAAATCCCCTACTTCCTTCCAAGGTAACATCCATCAGGAACCTGGAGGGATCATTACCACACATATTTTACACCATTGCTCTGTTACAGGTTTTCAAACCTCAGTGGTCTCACAGCACTGTATTCTTCATCTAATTTCCTCCAAGTCTCAACACTGGCTTTGAGATCGTTAATACACGTGACGGCTTCAGTTGTCCACGGCGACACCACAGTACCGGCGTCAGCCCTCACGCTCGTGGCCATTCAGGTGGGGAGCAGGGGCCTACCTGTTCTATTCACGTGCTCCCCATTTTATGCCCACTGTCCTGGGCTTTTCCCAATTTTATAACACTGTCGTATATCAAATTTCCATACACATGAGAATCTGATGATGGCACTTCTGTTCTATAAAAATGCTCTGTTGTCCTGCCAATACGATGCTGTCTAAACACAGCAGTATTCGTACTATTCTGTCTACTCTCGTACACATTGTAAAGTTTTCCACAATAAGCAGCTTAATAACAACATCGTAAAGGCACCTGGGTGGCTCAGTCGGTTAAGTGTCTGACTTCAGCTCAGGTCATGATTTCAGTTTGGGGGTTCGAGCCCTGTGTCGGGCTCTCTGCTGACAGTGCGGAGCCCCCACATCGGATCCTCTGTACCTCTCTGTGCTCCCCCACTCACGCACATGTTCCCTCTCTCTTGAAAATAAACATTATAAAAATTGTTTTAATTAATAATAAAAAAAAAACTAAGGAACCTTGGGTGGCTCAGTCAGTTAAGCATCTGACTTCAGGTCACGATCTCACAGTCTGTGGGGTTCAAGTCCCACATCAGGCTCTGTGGTGACAGTTCAGAGTCTGGAGCCTGGTGTAGATTCTGTGTCCCCCTCTCTCTCTCTGCCCCTCCCTGCTCACAGTCTCTCTCCCTCCCTCTCTCAAAAATAAATGTTAAAAAAAAAAAGGAAAAAAAACCCCACTGTAATAATTGAGTAAGGTGGGGACATTACCCTATCAGACATAAGCTAGGATTACAGCCTCACACACCCACCACCAGCACCCACAACCTACAGGCAACCCAGCCCGCCCACTCACCTGCATTCCACAACATACCGTTCTGAAACAAGTTTCAGACTTTTTTTCTAAATAAACGTCATTTTTTAGAGCAAGTTAGGTTGCACACCAAAACTGAGCAGAACATAGTTTCCATGCGCTCCCTCGCCCCACCCCCTGCAATGGGTCGCACTGGTTATAACCACAGAGCCCGTGAGGACAGGCCTGCCCGCAGTCTACACGAGGACGCTGTAGCCGCCCCTGGAGGGTGCACCCACTGGTTCCGCTGCCTCCGCCTGTCCGTCCCTCCTTCCCTCCTTCCCTCCGAAAGCCGGCAGCCACTACTGTCCCCACGCTGTGCCTCTCCCAGGATGTCACAACTATGCATGACAGTCTTTTCAAGGCAGCTTCATTTCCCTGAAGGTTCATCTCCTGCTCAGGCTGAATGATGTTCTGCTGCCTGGACGCGCCAGCTTCTCTGCCCAGCTCCCAAGTCCCGGCCAGTGATCAATCAAGTCGCTCCTGTGTGGACATGGGCTTTCAGCTCACTCAGGTGTGCACCGAGGGGAACTGGGGACTCACAGCATCTCAGAGTATGTTCCCTTCTGTAAAAACCTGAAACTACCTTCTGAAGCGACCACACCATGTTGGTCCCACCAGCAACAAATGGTGCCCTGCGTCAGCAGCAGCATGTGGTGGGGTCGGTGTCAGGTGGTGGCCATCACAGCACATGGAGGGACAGCTCCCTGCTTTAATATATTCACTCATGTAACCACCGCAATCGATTGTGGAACGCTTTAATCCGCCCAGGAAGAAACCCAGTGCTATCACCCCCCACTCTCTAGCCCCCCGGTATCAGGGAACCACGAATCTACTTTCTACCCCCATTGATCCCGTGCCTACTCTGGACACGTCATACAAATGCAATGTGATGTAATAAGTGATGCTTTGTGACCAGACGGTCTTTAGCACAGAGCTTTCAAAGTTCATGTTCCAGTGTCAGTACTTCATTCCTTTTCATGGAGAAATGAAAATACCCATTCATCGACTGGTACCTGGATTGGCCCCCACCTTCTGGCCACTCTGAATAATGCTGCTGTGGCTGGTTATATGCTGGTGTATACAGCACACGCTTCATTAGCCCCTTGTGTCTATACCTAAGAGTGAAATCCCGGGTCAAGCAGTGATTCCATGTTGAACCATCTAAAGAACCAGAAGCCTGTTCCCCAAACCTCTGGAATCTAACATCCTGCCAATAGTGTCTCAAAAATAAACGTTAAAAAAAAAAAGAACTGATGGTTACCAGAAGGGAAGTGGGTGGGGGCATGAGTGAGACACGTGGCGGGAACTGAAGAGCACGCTGTGATGAGCACTGAGTGGCACGCGACTGCTGTGCGCTATGCTGTACATCTGAATCTAATATTATACTGTATGTTAACTACCTGGAATTTAAATACTTTTAAAAAAAGAAATCCAATTGATTTCTGTATATTAATTTTGTATCCTGCAACACTGCTTACTTCATGCAAGAGTTCCTACAGTTTTTCAGTGGATTCCCTTCAATTTTCTATATAAAAGTCATATGACAACAAAAATAGCTTTACTTCTTTTCCTACTGCAAATTTATATAACTTTAATACCAGTGAAACACAGAAATGTTACTCCTCTATAGCTCTTTTCTTAGCCCGCGTCTATGCTGTTATTATATATGGCGGCATCTAGATAAGCTGCAAATCCAGTGGTACTTTGCTGTAACTACGGCTTCATATCATTTTCTTCTAAAGAAGTTAACAGAAAAAAGGAGAACACGTATATATTGATAGTATGTGTCATACTAACCTTATTTACTGCTTCTGGCTTTCTTCACTTGATCCTTTGGATTAGAATTACCATCTGGTGTCATTTCCTTAGTCCAAAATAGCCTTCCTTCCACTCAACTCCTCTGTGCTGATACTGGCAAATATACTACATTCCCAAACGTTATACGGCCAATAAAACAATATTGTATTGACTTATAGAACTGCTTTCTAAAATCCATTAAGAAATATTTATACTCTGTTGTAATTACACAATTATCCTTACCAAGGACTCTTTTTAGAAATTTCCACATAAATCCAAATTACTGTCTGGAATCACTTGCTTTCAGCTAAAGAATTTCCTTTAGTATTTCTCATAAAGCAGTCTTCTAGGAAAAAATACTCTTGTTTTTGTCTGAGATAACGTCTTTACTTCATCTTCTTTGAAAGATACTTCTGCTGGATGTAGCACTGTTTTCCTTTGAGCATTTAAAATGCCATACCACTGCCTTCTGACCTCCATTGTTTCTAATAAGAAGTCATTTGTTCATCTCCTTGAAGTTCTCTTATAGGTGACAAGCTGTTTCTCTTCCCCTTGTAGGATTTTCTCCTGGTGTCTGGATTTCAACATCATTACTGTGATGTGTCTGTGTGTGGATATCTTCACATGTCCATATCCTACTTTGAGTCCCATGAGCTTCTTAGATATGTAGACTACCGTTTTACATCAAATGTGGGAAATTTTTAGCCATTCTCTTCAAATATTTCTCTCTCTCTCATCTCTGCTTCTGGCCTTCCCATTACACATGTCTTGGCAAACTTAATGATGTCCTACATTTCTATCAGGCTCTGTTCATTTCTTTTTTTTTTTTTTTTTTACAAATAGTTTAGTGGCTCTGTTCATTTCTGTCTTTTCCTTCTGTTCTTCAAACTGGACAATCGTAAGTGACCGATCTTCAAGTTACTTAATTCTTTTTTTTTACCAGCTCGAATCTACTGCTGAGCTCCTACAGTGGATTTTCATTTTAGGTGTCATTATTTTTTTAGTTATATCCTTCTCAACTTCAGAATTTCCACTTGATTGTTATAATTTCTTTGCTGATATTCTCTATTTAATGAAACACTGTCACACTTTACTTCACAAGGCACTGCTTTCTTTAAACACACATGTGACTACCTTGAAGTCTTCATTAAGTCTGACATCTGGTCATGCTCACGGGCACTGCATGTTTTCCACTGCATGGATCACAGCTGTCTGTTTCTTATGTCCCAAATTTTTGTTGTAGCTGTTGAAAGTGACTTATTATTATTATTTTTTTTTTTTTTTACAACATATTGCATCAATACTAACCCACTCTCTTGCCAGCCTCTTCTCATCTGGGATTTAATAACTGACTGATTTTAGTAAAAGTTGGCATCAGCTCCTCCACTCACACAGCTGTTGCTCCTCAGAAGGTAAGCCTTGGGCACGTGCAGAATCACTCTGGAACGACCGCAGTAATTTTCACAGGGCTCCCCTGTGATGGTCTTTCCCTAACTATATCCATCAAACTGCACTAAATTGCTGGTCCTATTCTTTTTTTTTTATTTTTATTTATTTCTAGGAGAGAGAGAGACAGCGTGAGCAGGGGAGGGTCAGAGAGAGAGGGAGACACAGACTGAAACAGGCTCCAGGCTCTGAGCTGGCAGTCAGCACAGAGCCCGACGCGGGGCTCGAACCCACGAACCGTGAGATCATGACCTAAGCGAAAGTCGGACGCTTAACCGACTAAGCCACCCAGGCGCCCCTGCTGGTCCTATTCTAAGCGACATACCTGCATCAGGAACAGGACACTGAGTGGGGGAGATGGAATGGCCGCCGCTGGTCTCCCTGGCCTATTTCTCCCATCGCGGAACCTCCAGCCCACACGGCACACCCACGGCTGGGCTTCCATCCTGAGAGTGGAGGCTGAGCAGGAGGAGTGCACTCTCAGCGGCACCCCACTGTATCCTCGCCTCTACAACAGGCAGCCCGGTGGGGGCAGGGAGGAAGGCTCCACGGTCCTCGACTGTGTGTTGGGGAGAGAGCGACACCTGTGTTCTGCGCATCATCTGCCTGAGGTGCAGCTTCCGTGATCCCAGGCTGGGCAGGGAGGGAAAGGAGTGGCTCATGGATCAAATGCCACAGACTCTGTTTTCACCAAGATTCAGTAGATTTTCTCAAAGAAATATTTCTTTTGCTGTAGAACCACTTCTAGAAACTTTCTAAGTTTTACTTACTTAAGTAATCTCTACACCCCACATGGAGCTCACATGACCCCGAGATCCAAGAGTCGTGTGCTCTTCCAACTCCGCCAGCCCAGCCCCTCCACTCCTAGAAACTGTAAATGGTAGTTTTTTATAAAAAATAAATTTCACCAGTTTTGCTGGGGAAAGGGTCTGTGGCTCATCTGAATATACGAGACGCGGGAGTGCCTGGGTGGCTCAGTCGGTTAAGTTTCTGACATCGTGGTTTGTGGGTTAGAGCCCCAATGTCAGGCTCTGTGCTGACAGCCAGCTCAGAGCCTGGAGCCTGTTTCGGATTCTGTCTCCCTCTCTCTCTGACCCTCCCCTGCTCAGGCGGTCTCTCTCTCTCTCTCTCTCTCAGAAATAAATTTTTTTTTAAATTAAAAAAAACAATATGAGATGCAGAGCTCTCAAACATACCATTTACCATAAAAACTTCAGAATGTATCTCTAAAAGGACCATTTTTAAAAAAACACATGAAATGGGGGCATCTGGGTGGCCCAGTCAGGTAAGCGTCTGACACTTGATTTCAGCTCAGGTCGTGATCTCACAGTTCATGAGCTCAAGCCCCCACGTCAGGCTTTGCACTGCAGCATGGAGCCTGCTTCAGATCCTCTCTCTCTCTCTCTCTCTCTCTCTCTCAAACATTAAAAAAAATTATAACACATAAAATTTACCACCTTAACCCTTCTAAGTGTAGAGTTCAGTGATATTAAAAGTTACACTATTGTACAACGAATCTCCACAATGTTTTTTATTCTTTTAACATTTATTTTTGAGAAACAGAGACGGAGCATGAGCTGGGGAGGGGCGGAGAGAAAGGGAGACAAAGAATCTGAAGCAGCTCCAGGCTGTGCTGTCAGCACAGAACCTGATGCAGGCTCGAACTCATGAACTGCAAGGTCATGACCTGAGCCAAAGTCAGAAGTTTAACTGACTGAGCCACCCAGGGGACCCTCCACAGTTCTTCATCTTAAACAAAAGAAAGTACAGGGGCGCCTGGGTGGCTCAGTTGGTTAAACATCCAGCTTCAGCTCAGGTCATGATCTCACAGTTGGTGGGTTCGAGCCCCACATCAGGCTCTGTGCTGACAGCTCAGAGCCTGGAGCCTGTTTCACATTTTGTATCTCCCTCTCTCTCTGACCCTCCCCTGCTCATGCTCTCTCTCTCCCTCTCTCTCTCTCTCTCTCTCCCTCTCTGTCTCAGAAATGAATGAAACATTGAAAAAATTAAAAAAAAAAAAAAGGTCCGGTTGTCTCACGTTTTTTCAGTTGTTCAGGCCTTTGAGTCAAACCCAAATAAGGTCCATTTATTTGTTACTTAATATACATTTTAAGTGTCTTAAATCTATGGTTTCCCCTCCATCTCTCTCTTCTTTGAAATTACAGAGTAAACCAGGTTGTCCTCAGAGCCTCTCACAGTCTGGATACTGCTACCTGCTAACCTACGGCAGCGTGAACTCTTCCTTTGTTCGTCGCATCTCCTACAAACTGGTGGCGCCATGTGGTCGGGCACCATCTTCGTGATCCTCCTCTTCCCTGTACAAATGAAGAGAGTTTGGAAGCCCCACGAGGGAAACACGGAGATGTTAACTGCTATTGCTCTGAACTCACAGACGGAGTCAGCTTCTTGATGACACAGACTCTCCGAGGCACACGGTATCACAGTCCCTTTCTTCGGGCAGTGCCACTTTATAACTCTCCTCTGTAAAGGTTTTACACAACTTTGCTGCAACATATTCCCACGTGACTGAAAATTAGGATTTTATTGTCTGTCTTCTGTTTTATTTTCTTCAGGATTTCTTTTTCTTCTACCACGTCCCTAATTGGTCACTGGTGCAGAGAAACACCGCTGATGCCTCTATCCTGACCTTCATTCCCCAGGGCTGGTAACTCTCTTGGTTCCTCTATGCCGATAACCACGGACTCCACCCAGAGACAAAACTATCTTTAACTTTCAAAATTTCGTAACTCCTTTCTTTTCATTTTATTGCGTTAGCAAGGGCTCTAGTATAAAAATGAAGGATTAATAATGGGCTTGCTTATCTCATTTCACCATTAAGTGTGATATATGCTACTGGTTTCTAAGAAAAACTTTTTCATAGGTTAAGGCAGGGCCCCTCCATCCTGGTTTGCGAAGAACTAGTGTGAACTCATTACTAAAGTGTGTTCAATTTTATTGAATGTCCTTTTGGCGGTTTCTTAATTTGTTAATGTCGTGAGTTACATCAGCACACACTCTAATGCTAGTCTATCCTTGCATCGCTACCATGCAGGGTCATAGGTGGACCATTTTTAAATATTCTACTTAAGTCAATGTTATTTAGGATTTTAAACTCTATGGTCATAAATGAGACTGGCTGCTCTACAGGCTAGTATTCGTGCTTCTTGTTTAGGTGTCAAGGTTATACCAATCCCACAAAATGAAATGGATGGCTCTCTTTTTTTCTGCAATAGCATATAAAAGGAATAAATTTTCCTTGTAGATTTAACAAAATTTGTCTATGTCTGTGGCATCTTTTACAAATAAGAATTGTTAATTTTTATTTTAAGGTTTGTTTAGTTTTGAGAGGTACAGCACTTGTGGGGGAGGAGCAGAGAGAGTGAGGGAGACACAGAATCTGAAGCAGCTCCAGGCCCCACGCCGACAGCACAGAGCCCGACGCGGGGCTCAAACTCACAAACCATAAGACCTGAGCTAAAGTCAGACACAACCAACTGAGCCACCCAGGCGCCCCAAAAATTCTGTTTATTGAGACTCAGTTTCTCTTATGGTTATGAATTACTCAGGCTTTCTATTTGAGGTAATTTTGGTAACTCATATCTCCTAGGATATTATTCATTTCAACTAAACATCCAAAATTTTTGGCATGGACATACACAGTATTCTCATGCTTTTACAGCTCCTCTATATCAGTAACTGTCTCATTTTCTTAGTTTTTTCCAAAAAATGTGCTTTTGATTTCACTGAGCTTTAACTGTTAACTTTGCTTTCCATTTCATTAATTGCTATTACTTTTTTCTTCTATTTTCTGTGTTCACTCTTTTTCTAGCTTCTTGAGTTGAACACATAGATCATTTATTTTCAATTTTGTTTTTTATTTATTTTTTTTTTTAGTTAATTTATTTTGAGAGAGAGAGAGAGCACTCACATAAGCAGGGAAGGAGCATGGGGAGGGGAGGAGAGGGGAGGGGAGAATTCCAGGCAGGCTCCCATGCAGAGCCTGACACAGGGCTTGATCTCACAAACCATCAGATCATGACCTGAGTTGAAACCAAGAGCTAGATGCTCAACCAGCTGAGCCCCCCAGGCGCCCTTCTCATGTCTTTTAATAATTTGATTTTAATAGATCCTTTTAAAATTAAAAGGTTATTGGGGCGCCTGGGTGGCTTAGTCGGTTAAGCATCCGACTTTCGCTTAGGTCATGATCTCGCGGTTCGTGGGTTCGGGCCTCGCGTCGGGCTCTGTGCTGACTGCCAGCTCAGAGCCTGGAGCCTGTTTCAGTCTGTGACTCCCTCTCTCTCTGACCCTCCCCTGCTCATGCTGTCTCTCTCTCTCCTAGAAATAAATAAAAACCTTAAAAAAAAAAAAAATTAAAAGGTTATTCTCCAAGTCTTGTTTTAGCTGCTTCCCAAGTATCTTTACTGTATTCTCAGATTTTATGATCTCCACTGTGATTTGCTCTTTAACTCAAGAACAACAGGAATGCATTACATTCTTAAGTTTCCAAACTTTTAAAATAACATTTAGATGGTTGTTTAAAATCTAACAGCGTTAGGTAGGAAAACATAAGTAGCTTGATTTTTTTAATATGTTCAGTCTCTGAGATATATGCATGCAGATAATTTTTAAGTGTTCCTTATTAATATAAAAAAATGAACTTTTTTGGTTCCTTGGGTACAGAATTCCTAAATCAAGCCTTTGAAAATTCTGTTGCTGAAAGCTGTTATATCTTTTTTAAAAAAACTTTTTTAAGTGTATGTATTGAGAGTGCGCGTGCGTGAGCAAGGGGAAGGGCACAGAGAGAATCCCAAACAGGCTCCATCCACACTGTCAGCACAGAGTCCAACAGGGGCTCGAGTCCACCAGCCATAAGATCATATCCTGAGTCAAACCAAGTCGATGCTTAACCAACTAAGCCCCTCAGGGCGCTCCCAAAGCTATTATCTCGCTGTCTGCCGCCTGAGCAAGCAACGCTGTGTCCTTGGCACGTGCTCACTGATCGCTTCTTCGAATTCTATCACCTTCTGTTTAGGTGACGAGTCATGGTGACTTTGTTAGGTGCACACGAGTTCATGACTGTTGTAGTTTCTTGGTAGATTGTTTCTTTCATCATGAGACAGCCTTCTGTGTCCCGTCAATACTTCTTGCCTTAAGCCCCAATCCTGTTACTGTCTCAGCTGTTTCACTTTCTTCCTTTGAAACATAACATGAGCTATGAAGTCTCCTGGCTGTGTTTTGTCTACAGCCAGGCTTCTCGGGCTCTACGGTCCGTTCTGTTTCTTCCATCCTCCCTGCCCCTCTGTTCACTCTTCTTTTTGCAAATGTTCTCTTTACTCGCTCTTCTGGTGATCTGTGTGGGTGATAAATGCTCTTGGTTTTTCTATGCCTGAAATACCTGTATCACTTTCATTCTTGAATAATTCAGCTACATAGAAAGTTCTAGATTGAAAATTACTTTTCTCTGCCCTTTGAAGATCTTATTCCACGGTCTCCTGGGATCTATTTTGCTTACGTGGTATCTCCCAACAACATAACTGTTTCTTCCGTTACCTTCCAATATTTTCTTTTCATTCTCGGTGGTTTATCGTTTAAGATATGTCGAAATAGGAATGTATTATTATTTGCCTATTTGGTACTCACTATTTATGCTGAGGAATCACTTTTTTAAATTAATCCCTGAAAAATCTGTTATTATTTCCATTCTCTTCTCCCTCCACTCTTTTTAGATATATGTTAGAGACTCACTTTATCCTCTATGTCAACTGCTCTTTGATGCTCCTCTGTCTCACTGGGAGGGAGAATTCCCAAACACCATTTCCTAATTTACTAAAATAAAATCTCTGTGCCTTATCAAAATATAAACCATCTACCTACCTGGTTCAAGTTATTTGTGGTTCCCAAGATTTCTAACGGCTTTTAATTTTTTTAATACACTCTAGTTTTATTCCCATATCTAAGAGCAAGCTTCTGACAAATAGCTTCTTCATCCTAGCTTTCACCTATTGAATAAAACACTGGTTAGTTACCATCAGGGCTTTATATAAATGACCACATACAAATCCTTCTGAATATACTAGAAAATTTCAGTCTTCTGGTGATCAATGTGAGCGAGCTCCATTCCTACAATTTTCCCTCAGATCCAGAACGCCAAGGCCTTTGGCCTGTTTGCTGCCTCGCGTCTCAGGCTCCACCTTTACCGCCGAGGCTGAGGGTTCTCCGAACACAGCCGCTGCCGCAGCGCCGGCCTCTGCACGGAGGACGGCTAAACAGAAAGCGGAATCAAATACTTCTCGTGAAAGCTACACACGTTTTCTTCAGGTTCAACAACAGAAAAGCAACAAAGCTTCCAGAAGTCTCTGCCAGGATCCCGGCCGAAGTGGGCCGGGACAGGAGGGGCGCAGGGCAAAGCGGGAGCGGGCGAGGCCGGACTCTCTCTCACTCGCCCTCCTCACGGCCGTCCGCGCCTCTGCCCAGCCGTTCTCCAAACAGGCGGTCACGGCCACCGTGACACGCGAGCAAGAGCCGCTCCCGTCGGGACACACGCGGACGCTCGCACGGCACGTCGGAACGCGCACGCGCCCCCCACGCCGCACGACGGCCACGGGCTTCGGCGTCACGGCCGGCGGCGCAGGGCGGCAAACAGCCGGGACAGAAAGGGAACCGACAGTGACCGCCACCCCCTACGCGTTTTCCTTACAAATGACACCGCGAGGTCTCAGAAAGGTCACGTTCGAAATCTCGCCGACAGCCACCTGCCCCCCGCGGCGCCCCCGGAGCTGCAGGCAGCGGGGCCGACGCTCCCGGCGACGCGGTTAAAGCGACGAGAACACCAACCGCGCGCTCCGCTGAAGCCACGTGACCGGCTGTGCGCGGCGGATGGAAAACCGCAACTTCTCTTGAGGTTCAGGAACGAGAGGTTCGTGGTCATTTTCATGTCTTCAGACTTTACAGAAAAGGCCACTTTATAATTTTTTTAAAAAATACAAAAACAAAGGAAACCCTAAAACTTTTATCTGGGGACAGAGAAAAACAGGACACAAACGAGCAAACGCGGGGCAAGATTACGCTGAATAAGCAAAGACTGAAGGAAAAAGCCGTGAAAACGAGGGGCCGCCGGCGCGGGGGTGCGCACGGGAGGAGGAGGTGACGCGGAGGGGCCCGCGTGGGGGTGACGCGGAGGAGGCGCCGCGTGGGGGTGACGTGGAGGAGGGGTGAGGCGGAGGGGCCCGCGTGGGGGTGACGCGGCGGAGGGTGACGCGGCGGAGGGTGACGCGGCGGAGGGTGACGCGCGGAGGGGGTGACGCGGCGGAAGGGCCACGCCCGCGTGGGGGTGACGCGGAGGAGGGTGAGGCGGAGGGGCCCGCGTGGGGGTGATGCGGGGGAGGTGACGCGGAGGAGGGGCCGCCGGCGGGGGTGACGCGAGGGGGGGTGGTGGGAGGGGCCCGCGCGTATGGGGAGTGACGCGGAGGAGGGGTGACGCCCACGCGGAGGAAGGCCGCCGGCGTGGGGGTGACGCGGAGGAGGGGGGCGGAGGAGGGGGTGACGCGGGAGGAAGGGCCGGCGTGGGGGTGACGGAGGAGGAGGGTGACGCGGAGGAGGGGGTGGCGCGGAGGTGACGCGGAGGAGGGCCGCCGGCGTGGGGGTGACGCGAGGAGGGGTGGGGAGGGGGGCCGCGTGGGGCGCGCCGGAGGAGGAGGGGTGACGCGGAGGAGGGTGACGGAGGAAGGACGCCGGCGTGGGGGTGACGCGAGGAGGGGGTGACGCGGAGGAGGGTGAGGCGGAGGGGCCCGCCGTGGGGGTGACGCGGGAGGAGGGGGTGACGCGGAGGAAGGCCGCGGCGCGGGGGGTGACGCAGAGGAGGGGGTGACGCGGAGGAGGGGGTGACGCGAGGAGGAGGGTGAGGCGGAGGGGCCCGCGTGGGGGGTGGCGCGGCGGAGGGGGTGACGCGGGGAGGAGGGGGTGACGCGGCGGCGGAACGCCCGCGTGGGGTGACGCGGAGGAGGGGGTGAGGCGGAGGGGCCCGCGTGGGGGGTGATGCGGGGGAGGGGGTGACGCGGAGGAGGGGGTGACGCGGAGGAGGGGGTGACGCGGAGGAAGGGCCGCCGGCGTGGGGGGTGACGCGGAGGAGGGGGTGACGCGGAGGAGGGGCCCCCGGGGACTAACACAAGAAGGCGCCGCAGGTCGCCGTGACAAGAACGCACCACCGCGCAGAGCTGAAAGCGGGGCCTCGTCAATTCAAGGTTAAAACAAGTTTTAGGAGCGGGGGCGCCTGGGGGCTCAGTCGGTTGGGTGTCTGACTTCCGCTCGGGTCACGATCTCACAGTCCGTGGGTTCGAGCCCCGCGTCGGGCTCTGTGCTGACAGCTCAGAGCCTGGAGCTGCTTCGGATTCTGCGTCTCCCTCTCTCTCTGCCCCTCCCCCAGTCACGGTGTCTCTCTCACTCTCTCAAAATTAAACATTAAGAAAAAAATTTTTTTAAAGAAACAAGTTTTAGGAAGGAGAGTTAACCGAGTCACAAACACACCGAAGACCCAGACGCACCTTTTCTGAAGACACACAACACGCATTCAAATGAGCTGTGCGGCGCGTACCCCCTACCCCGGGGGGCTAGCGACACCTTCCGGAAGTAAAACCCCACCTCTGGCGGCCCAGCCTCCGCAGCGTTCCCGCCCGATCCCGCAGGGGGCGGCCCTCCGACACCGCCGCCACCAGGCAGCCCGCCGCCAGGCGCCAGGAAGCGGGGCCCCGCCCGCACGCTGGCTGCCGGACTTCCCCAGCGCGGCGGGAACACACTTCAGGGCGGCTGCCCCCCGGTGTCGGCTCCGGTCACGACCTCACTTCCGTGCGACGGGGCCCCACGTTGGGCTCCGTGCTGAGTGGCCGGCCCGCAAGGACCCTGCTTGGGATTCTCTCTCCACCGTCCCCCCCCCCCCACTCGTGCATGCTCCCTTTCTCAAAAATAATAACTTTTCTTAAAAACATTTTTATATCACTTTATACATAATACGTATATGTCACTGTAACAAAATATTTCATGCAACTATACTTATTTTCCTACTTTCCATTTTATTCCTTTTTTTTTAAACCTCAGGTCACTACCGGCTTACTGTTTTTAATCTATCAAAAGGTTACATGGGGCGCCTGGGTGGCTTAGTCGGTTAAGCGTCCGACTTTCACTCAGGTCATGATCTCGCGGTTCGTGGGTTTGAGCCCCCCGTCGGGCTCTGTGCTGACTGCCAGCTCAGAGCCTGGAGCCTGTTTCGGTCTGTGACTCCCTCTCTCTCTGACCCTTCCCTACTCACGCTGTCTCTCTCTCTCTCTCCTAGAAGTAAATAAAACATTAAAAAAAAAAGAAAGGGGGGGGGTTACAATCTAGAGTCTTAATAACACCACTCCCAGGCAACAATCTTCAAAGTGGGGAACATGTACCCCTGGAGGCATGCAAAAATTTTCCAAGGATTCACCGACACATACCGTCTTAAAGGAATCAACTTCTAGATCCTCAACTTGCATAAATATTTTTCCTAAAGCAGAGTGATGATTAAGTTCAGGTTCTTCGTGTTCCTCTTCCCTTTTCTCAACACCCTTCTCCTACTTAACAAAAGATGTGCTTCCTAAATTGCTCTATGTCACTGCCCTGTTGTGTAAAAACTCCTAGGTCATATTAAACCAGAGGGACAATTTAAAATAGCAACATCATGGGGGTACATGGGGGGCTCAGTTGGTTGAGCGCCTGACTTCAGCTCAGGTCATGATCTCACAGTTTGTGGGTTCGAGCCCCGCGTCGGGCTCTGTGCTGACAGCTCACAGCCTGGAGCTGCTTCAGATTCTGTGTCTCCCTCACCTGTGTTTTGTCTCTCTCTCAAAAATGAATAAACATTACAAAAATAATAAAATATCAACACAGTAATAAAGTACATGACTAAGAACTGGGAAACAAATCTTCCAGGTCAGGTGATTGCAACATCTGCTTTCAACAAAACCGAGGAAGCTTTGAGTTGCCAGCCAATAGAATAAAAATATTTTTGAAGCTGAGAACTATGTGATTTCACATATAATTCAGAGAGAGTTAAGAGAATGGAATAATATTCACTATAAAATAGGGGCACCTGGGTGGCTCTGTCGGTTAAGCATCTGACTATTGATTTTAGCTCAGGTCATGATCTCCAGTTTGTGAGTTCAACCTCTGCACCAGGCTCTGTGCTTGGGATTCTGGCTCTCCTTCTCCCCCCTGCCCCCCGCCCCCCGCCTGCCACATGCACCCTCTCTCTCTCTCTCGCTCAAAATAAATTAAAAAACGTTATAATCACTATAAAATAAAATTTCTATTTCTATCTACTTATTTATGAGACTAAGGGTTCTCAGCACTCATGTATGTTTTTTAAAAAATGAACTACTCCTTTTCTAGAAGTAAATATTATTCACCCACAGGCTAGGACTTAAATGGGAGGGAGACCCAATTATATCTCATAAGAACTACATTTCCGGGGGCACCTGGGAAGCTCAGTTCATTAAGTGTCCAACTCTGATTTCAGTTCAGGTCATGATCCGAGGATTGTGGGATCAAGCCCCACGTTGGGCTCTGCACTAAGCACAGAGCCTGCTTAAGATTCTCTCTCTCTCCCTCTTCCCTCTCCCCCATCTTGGTATACTCTCTAAATAAACAAATAAATAGGGCCGCCTGGGTGACTCGGTTGAGTGTCCGACTTCAGCACAGGTCATGATGTTGAGGTTCGTGGGTTTGAGCCCCGCGTCGGGCTCTGTACTGACAGCTCGGAGCCTGGAGCCTGTTTCAGATTCTGTGTCTCCCTCTCTCTCTGCCCCTCCCCCTGCTCATGTTCTGTCCTGTCTCAAAAATAAATAAGCTATAAAAAATTTTTTTAATGAAGTCTTTTTAAAATAAAGACCTGTATTTCCAGTACTTTTTACACTTCATTATTTTTTAAATGTGTAAGATATGGGGCGCCTGGGTGGCTTAGTAGGTTAAGCGTCCGACTTTCGCTTAGGTCATGATCTTGCAGTTCATGGGTTCGAGCCCCACGTCGGGCTCTGTGCTGACTGCCAGCTCAGAGCCTGGAGCCTGTTTCAGCCTGTGACTCCCTCTCTCTCTGACCCTCCCCTGCTCACGCTGTCTCTCTCTCTCTCCTAAAAATAAATAAAACATTTAAAAAAAATTTTTAAAAAATAAATGTGTAAGATATTTATGGAGTGATCAGCTATGCACTTATTAATAACTGTAATGATGACTCAGTACAGAAGGAATTTACACGTGTATCTTTCTTATAGTGAATCTGACCAAACGTTCTTTCAATGGCTTTCAAGCACCAAATATTACCAGTGGTTCTGAAAGTGCGGTCCCTGCCCCACGGCATGAGCATCACCTGGACATGTACTAGAATGTAAATCCCAGGACCTCACAAACCCATTGGATCAGAAGCGCTGGGGGTGGAGATCAGCAATCTGTGTTAACAAACCCTACAAGTAAAATTCTGGTGCATACTCGAGTTTGTGTTCCAAAAAAAAACTGAAAACCAAAAAACAGACAAAAAAACCAAACACAACTTCTTAGAATAAAATTTTGAGGGCGATATAAACATGAAAACCCAACACCAGGAAGGAAAAAAGTATACCATTTTGGCTAAAGAGCTTATTCAAGTTTTTTTTTTTTAATGAATGGTGACAGATTTTGAACCACTACGATTGATTCCACTGATACGTTTAAGAGCGTGAAGTTTTCATTTAAATTCTGTACTGACAATATGATAGAATTAGCATCTTTTAAATTGTTAAATACAAAGTCTAAAACACCCACGTTAAAAAAGGTGTGGGGAATGTCAGTCAGTCCCGGGCGCACAGCTGAGCGAGGAGAGCACAGCCCAGGGCAGCGGCTCCCGCGCGAGCTGACCGCAAGGGGACCCCGCGCACACGCACGCGCGCACGCGCACACGCACGCACGCACGCGCACGCACGCGGTGTTCCAGCAGGCCACCAGGGGGCTGTGCGCCACGTGACGGCTGCGAAGCCGCCGTCCACACCGGAGCCCTGGCGTCGGAGCTCTGCCCGGCGCCCCCTCCCCTCCAGCGCCGGCCGCTGGAGCCCACGCCCGGAGCTGCTGCCTGACCCCACTCTGCTGACGGGTTTCCTGAGCCGCGGCGGCGCTGAGGCTGCGCTGCCAGGACGCCCTGGGCAGCGCCGGGCTGCAGGGATGGCGGCGCCGCGGGTCGGGGCCCCCCACGTGCCCCCTCCTTACCCACAGCCCCAGCCCCCCTCGATAGGCTCCCGCCTATCTGCCTGTACACGTCCCTTCGTCCTCGCTCGAGCTCACGTCCTAGGACTTAGAGCCCGTGTGGCCGCTGCTCGTGTGCCCCCGGCGCCCAGGCCCGAGTCGGCCCCGCGGGCACTAGGTCCTTCCTGAGAGGCACGTGGGTGCAACCCCAGGAGGCGCCAGGACGCGCCCTCTGACCACGACCCCCACAGTCCTGCTCTGCTCTGCCTGGGGCTCCCGCCCAGGTGCCAAGGGCCCGGGGAGCAGGCGGCGCGGTCTGTCTGCATTAAATGTCATCATCAAGGTCAACAGACACGGAAAAACCTGAAAACTCCGTTTTTCAACTTGTTTCATCAATTCCATTCTTAACTGTAGCCTCTAAACAGGCTTTTACTTTACAACGTACGTACAAACGAAATCAAGGCTTATCCAATGATATTATTAACACTGGAGCACTAAGAAACTCGACATTTTAAGGCAGTCTTAGTACGGGGTTAGACAGAGACTCAGGAACTTACCCTCTTTAGCCAAATATAACTCTTTAAATTTCGCTCTCTTTTGATTAAATTCTTGCTCAAGCTGCTGCTGTGCACGTAAAAATTCTGCATTAATTTTTTCCAATTCTGCTACCCGTTGCTGAAGAGAAACTGGAAAAAAAAATACTAGTTAACAAGTAATAACTTTTATTTGTAAATTAAATTACAAGAATAAGTTAGTACTCTAGCTACACATTTCTATAATGAAACAAATAGTCACACTTCTTCTGAAGATCTGATTCATTCTAGCAAATTCTAATTTTCACCTCTACTAGACTGAATACACACTATGAACGAATCCTATAAAGTGCAACAGCATATATATATGGAGAATCACATAAGGCAAATTTCCCAAAAGAGAGCTTCTTGAGTTCCTTAGTATAACTCATAGAATGTCAGTCTGTTTCTGGAGTTATGAAACACTGGATTCTTCGGGCTATGTACCCCACAAATAAACCCACTGCCAATCTTGCGGGCTCTGGTTCTTCTCGAGCATTCTGCACAAAACGTAACGGGCTCTCTGATTAAGACAGTCACAGGAGCCTGAACTCCTCTCCCAATTTCAGGACGCTTCACTACCATCGTACTGAAGTCACGATTGAAAACCCTTTCACAGAGACAGGCTACAGAACCGGCCATTGCGCGTGAACTCCCAACTGCAGGGGGCTCCTCCGCTTTGCAGACTAACGTGGAGCACGGCGTGGCAGGGGTGGGGACACGCGTGCAGCTGGCGGGCTGTGCTGTCCGGCCGCGGCCGGTCCCACAGAGCCCGTCCCGGGCACACGCACCCGTTCTCCGGGCTCCAGCACAGGGCGGGCCAGAGCACAAGCCCGCCTCCTCCTGCCCCAAGAGCCAGCCAGCCACAAAGCAATCACTCTAGTCCCCCCGGGGGACACCGACGGGGCCTAAGGCCACCACTGCCCAAACACGGAGGCCGGCTGAGGGCCCCGTTCTCCAGCACAAACCACTGCAGACGAGGAGGACCTGCTGACAACATGAGCCACCAGAATCTGAAACGACCTGCGCAGGCCCGCCCTGGCCCCCAATGTAACGAGAGCGACCTCCACAGTACACAGAAAAAGACTGGGAAAACGGCACCAACGCTTTGTCTAAGGAGTAACAGACTGGGGCTGATTAATTTCTCCCATGTGGTTTCCAAAGTTCTCTACGACTCGTCTGATAATAAAAACTACAATCAGTATCTAAAACCATCTTCAGGAGCGCCTGGGTGGCTTAGTCGGTAAGAGCGTCCGACTTTCGCTTAGGTCATGATCTCGCGGTTCATGGGTTCGAGCCCCGCGTCGGGCTCTGTGCTGACTGCCAGCTCAGAGCCTGGAGCCTGTTTCAGTCTGTGACTCCCTCTCTCTCTGACCCTCCCCTGCTCACGCTGTCTCTCTGTCTCCTAGAAATAAATAAAACATTTAAAAATAATAAAATAAAATAAAACCATCCTCAGACCAGCCTCACTACAAATCTGACCGTGCAGACGAAATCCAGGTCAGAACAGGGGAGGGACTGTTACTCTGAGTTCCGTCTGCTATTAAAGATCAGGAGTCATTTTGAGGAGCAAGTATCTAGGGTCCTTAGGTCAAAGTGAGGAACGACATCCGGCCGTTAGAACATTTGAGGACTTCTGGAGAAAAAGAGGGACGGAGAGTCCACTGGAGAGGGACACACACAGTTCCCTCGCACTTACTCTCAGAAATCATGCAGGACACTTGTTGTCTGTGCTATTTATTTCTCTTGGCGTTTTTACTATCCAAATCCCAGTTGTTAAATAAACAAGTTCTGCACTTAACTCTGTAATATTACTGGTAGCTACTGATGACTGCATGGGGTCAGGAAGGGCTCTGGGGAATCCAGAAAAAAAGGAAAAACAAGATCCTCTGTTCTTCCTTTTCCCGAACTACCCGATCCCCCCCCTACCTTCCACCAAAGCACGCACACAAATGGCCGGACCTTTCAACGTTACATTTAGGAACTGAAGCTAACGAATCGATAAGAACTAAAATGCAGCCTATAACAGCGCAGCCACACTTCGTGGGCCTCCACCGCTCCCGCCTGCCCCGCGCCGAGTTCTGGCCGCAGTCCGCTCCCACGGGCCTGGCCGCCCCTGTGCGGCTTCGGGTCGCTTTCAAGTTCAGGGATCGTGGTCCCTTGGAGGTCATACCAACTGCCTTATTATCATTTCCTGTTTTAATTAAAACACTTTAAATCCACCTCAAGTACTTCTAACATCCAGCAATTCTACAACAAAGAAAAAGGCCAAAACAATATCTTTTCCTTAAAATGTGACGGCCTCTGCTGCGGGCCCTGGGACCCAGCTCGGCCTGCACAAGACGGCGGCAGGGGAGCGCACACATGCCACGTCCTCCTGCACGGGCAGCCGACCACACATGAAGCAGAAACGAGCTCTCATCACACAAAAGATGGCACAGTTCTCCTAACAAGGTCACCAGCAGGGTCACAATAACCAGCTAACAGCTCATGTTAAAAGGGCTTAGCCGAGCGTTTACAAAGAAATTGATAAATGTGAGCTGTAATTAGTAAACTAGCGGTATTTATCTAATGAAGATGGGAAACAGGCAGAGTGATGAAGTGATGCGTATGTGGCCACGAAAGTCACTCCCAACCTCATGACCCTGACTCAGTTCCCACACTCAGACGCCCAGTTCATGGCCTTCCCTGTGACCATGAATCTGCCTTCACAGCATCATGAACAAAATCAGTAGGAATGCCAGGCTTCCACAACATGAAGCCTTCTGTAACTTAGCAGCGGAGAGCTATTAGCGTGCCGGCCTTCTTCAGCCACTGCACACTTTCTGCACGTTATTACCTTCACTTGGGTAATAAGGAGAAGGAGGGCGCTCACTGGCTCCGTGGGTAGCGTGAGACTCCTGACCTCGGGGCTGTGAGTTCAAGCCCCAAGATGAGTGTAGATGCTACTTAAAAATAAAATCTTGGGGCGCCTGGGTGGCTTAGTCGGTTAAGCGTCCGACTTTCACTTAGGTCATGATCTCGCGGTTCATGGGTTCGAGCCCCGCGTCAGGCTCTGTGCTGACTGCCAGCTCGGAGCCTGGAGCCTGTTTCAGTCTGTGACCCCCTCTCTCTCTGACCCTCCCCTGCTCACGCTGTCTCTGTCTCTCTCCTAGAAATAAAAAAAAAATAAAAAATCTTTTGGGGGCCCTGAGGGGCTCAGTCGGTTGAGTGTCCAACTTCGGCTCAGGACATGATCTGGTGGTTCGTGGGTTCAGGCCCTACGTCGGGCTCTGCTGACAGCTCAGAGCCTGGAGCCTGTTTCAGATTCTGTGTCTCCCTCTCTCTCTGATCCTCCCCTGCTCACGCTGTCTCTCTCTCAGAAATAAATAAAAAACGAAAAAAAATCTTTTAAAAAAAAGGAAAAGGGGAAAACTATCTCATGTAATGGCTACTTGTAATGCTTGACACCCAAAGGGAAAAGTTATTGTATCAATTACTCAAAATATCTGAAATAAGCAACCCTATGGAAAGAAAGGAAAAAGAAAAAAAATCTGGTAAATAAACTGGAAGACTCAGTGCTTCTTGTATTCCTTCCCCAATCTGGACATGAATAGAAGAACATATAATAACCAAAAAATATTTTTAGGTCTGGAGCAGTGTCCCACTATCATGTTCTAACACCGTGTTAAGTCTGGTGAGACACAGCAACAGCAGAAACCAGTCTACGTCAAATAGTACTACAACCAGAATCTTTCTGTGTAAAGATGTTCAAGATCCAAGAAAACACCGATTTCAAGGAAAAAAAAAAAAAAGAACTTCAGTAGAACAAAAGATCACTTTCTGTAACTCAGAAGTATTAATTTGTTTTTTAAATGAATTTAATTTTTTTTAAATTTTTTTCAATATCTTTATTTTATTTTGAGAGACAGAGACAGAGAGTGGGCAGGGGAGGGTAAGGGAGAGAAGGAGACACAGACTCTGAAGCAGGCTCCAGGCTCTGAGCTGTCAGCACAGAGCCCGACACGGGGCTCGAACCCACAGACTACGAGATCATGACCTGAGCCGAAGTCAGATGCTTAACCGACTGAGCCACCCAGGCGCCCTGCAGAAGTTTTAATTTGTGCATCACTGGGTAAAATGAAAATATTAAGTATGGTAGGAGTGTCCATCCAGTGGAATAATGCCAAGTCAGAAAAATTATACTAAATAAAAAGGACAAACTATAAAATTATACAACACAACTATGCAAAAATCACAGGGGAAAAAAACTGGAAAGACTGTCAATTACATTCAGAGTAGTTGCCCCTCTAATCAAAGGGTAATTACAATTATAAATTATGCTGATTACATTGATTTAAATTAAAAGATAATGAAGTGCTTCCTCTTTTTTTAAATTTTAATGATCACGACTTCATCTTAGCGCTATATTCCAGTATCTCTGCTCATAAAGTGTACAAAATTTACTTCTGTGATCTTAAAATGTTAACACACTAAATAATCATTTTTAAACCTACACTTCGATTTTCCCAGGACAAATAATTTGCTACAGTAGATAAATTTCCTAAAAAGCAAAACGTCTTGGTTTCGGTTTCAGAAGTGGCCTTCCAGCTAGCAAACTGCCTAGCAACTTCCAGCTAGCAAGCAGCAATAGCTGCTCTAAAAACTCACTATGTCCAGCTTCTTTTAGGAATTACTAAAAATGATTATCATCACACTGCATCTACCCACGGAACTCTGCTAAACTTGTTTAGGCCAGTATTTCAGTAACACCCCCCCCCACCTCCCAGGGCAGAGGAAACGTGGGGTGGGTGGGGCCAACCGGGAATCCAGGCTTCTGCGCGGGTCACTGCGCCAAGGCCACCAAGCATCCCGTGGTACTGGCGCAAACGGGGCGGCACGTGGGAGTCACGTCGCCACAGGGCTGGCTGACTACTCGTAAAAACCTGCATCCTTCTAACCTTGGCCATATGCTCAGATAAACCAGTTCCGAACAAAGTAACATCTGGTTAAGAAGTCTGCGCAGAGGGGCGCGTGGGTGTCTCAGTCGGTTAAGCGTCCGACTTTCGCTTAGGTCATGATCTCGCGGTTCGTGGGTTCGGGCCCCGCGTCGGGCTCTGTGCTGACTGCCGGCTCAGAGCCTGGAGCCTGTTTCCGTCTGTGACTCCCTCTCTCTCTGACCCTCCCTGCTCACGCTGTCTCTCTCTCTCCTAGAAATAAATAAAAATATTTAAAAAAAAAAAAAAAAAAGAAGTCTGCGCAGAACACTGGGGCGCCTGGGGGGCTCAGTCGGTTGAGCGTCCGACTTCGGCTCAGGTCATGATCTCACGGTCTGTGGGTTCGAGCCCCATGTTGGGCTCTGTGCTGGCAGCTCGGAGCCTGGAACCTGCTTTGGATTCTGTCTCCCTCTCTCTCTGCCCCTCCTCTGCTCACGCTGTCTCTTTCTCTCTCTCTCTCTCTCTCAGAAATAAATAAAAAACATTAAAAAATTTTTTAATAAAATAAGTAAATAATTTGTTTAAAAAAAGAAGTCTGCACAGAACACCTTCTCAGCCCCTCCTTCTGTGAATCAGAGCGAAAAAGCTGATTTTGTCTTACTTTTTTCTTTTGTGCAACTCTCAAAGCACTTGGGTGTCATAATACTTCAGATAAAAGAACACTTTTAAGATGATAGGCTTCAAGTAAGAAAGCCACTTATTCCCTACATAAAGGTTAGTGGGTGTTTGTGAAAACTACCTGAAGACATTAAACCTGGGAAAGATATGAAGTGAAAGAACTGGCACCAAATTTTCATTCAGAGGGAAAATGAGATCATGACAAAGTATTAAGGAAGAGATTCTTCAAAAAGGTAGAAGTGGAATCAAAGAGAAGAAAGGATGGAAAACCTGATTTGGGAGGAGGAAGGAAGGGGCAGAGGTGGGAGGAACGAAGCCATAAGAATATGCTGTCATTTTCAGCCTCCTTAAAGATACTGATGATCAAAATTACATAATAGCCACCAGGCACCTGCAGTGTGGAATCTTCTGGTTCTCATTTTTCGTTCTGGGTTACTGAGTAGGAACAAGCACAGGATCATAGTTCTACAAGGATTTTAGAGATTATTCCAAGTCCAGTATATTTCAGACTGAGCCTCAATCCATTAATGAGTTGTTAAATTTAGTGATTACAAATCTTCTCTTTAAAACTAATGAAATATAGGGGTTCCTGGGTGACCCAGTCCATTAAACATCTAACTTCAGCTCAGGTTGCAATCTCTTGGTTTGTGGGTTCGAGCCCCGCGTCGGGCTCTGTGCTGACAGCTCAGAGCCTGGAGCTGCTTCCAATTCTGTGTCTCCTTCTCTCTCTGCCCCTCCCCCCCCCAAATAAATCAACATTTTAAAAAAACTGAAAGTGAGGGGATGGAGAACCATCTACCATGCTACTGGAAGTCAGAAGAAAGATGGAATAGCCATACTTATATCAGACAAACTAGATCTTAAACTAAAGGCTGTAACAAGAAAGAGATGAAGAAGGACATTATATCATAATTACGGGGTCTATCCATCAAGAAGAGCTAACAATTATAAATGTTTATGCCTCCTATTTGAAAGTACCCAAATATATAAAACAATCACAAGCTAAGTAATCTTACTGATAGGAATGTGGTAATTGCAGGTAACTTTAATACTCACAGCAATAGACAGATCATCTAGGCAGAAAATCAATAAACAATGGCCCTGAATGATATACTGGAAAGGAAGGACTTGACAGATATATTCAGAACTTTGCATCCAAAACCAGCAGAATACTCGTTTTTCTTGAGTGTACATGGAACATTCTCCAAGACAGATCACATACTGGGTCACAAAACAGCCCTCAATAAATACAAAAAAAAATGAGATCATACCATGCACACTTTCAGATCACAATGCTATGAAACTTGAAATCAACCACAGGAAAAAAGTTTGGAAAACCTCCAAATGCATAAGTTAAAGAACATCCTACTAAAGAATGAATGGGTCAACTAGGCAATTAAAAAAGAAATTAAAAAATATATGGAAGCGAATGAAAATGAAAGCACGACAGTCCAAACCCTTCGGGATGCGGCAAAGGCAATCCTAAGAGGAAAATACATTGCAATCCAGGCCTATCTCAAGAAACAAAAAAATTCCCAAATACAAAATCTAACAGCACATCTAAAGGAACTAGAAGCAGAACAACAAAAAAACCCCAAGGCCAGCAGAAGAAGAGAAATAATAAAGATAGAATAATAAATAATAATAATGACCAGAAATGAACAATACAGAATAAAAAAAAACAGTTGAACAGATTAATGAAGCTAAGAACTAGTTTTTGAAAAAATAAACAAAACTGATAAACCTCTAGCCAGACTTCTCAAAAAGAAGAGAGGACCCAAACAGATAAAATCACAAATGAAATTGGACTTATCACAACCAACCCCTCAGAAATACAAACAATTATCAGAGAATACTATGAAAACTTATATGCCAAGAAACTGGATAACCTGAAGAAATGGACTAAATCCTAGACACCCACACACTACCAAAACTCTAACAGGAAGAAATAGAAAATTTGAACAGACCCATAACTAGTGAAGAAATTGAATCAGTTATCAAAAATCTCCCACCAAAAGGAGTCCTGGACCAGATGGCTTCCCAGGGGAAATCTACCAGATATTTAAAGCAGAGTTAATACCTATCCTTCTCAAGCTGTTCCAAAAAATTGAAATGGGAAGGAAAGTTTCAGGACTCATTCTATGAAGCTAGCATTACATTGATTCCCTAGCCAGAGACCCCATAAAAGAGGAGAATTACAGGCCAATATCCCTGATGAACACTGATACAAATATTCTCAACAAGATACTAGCCAATTGAATTCAACAGCATATAAAAAGAATTACTCACCACAATCAAGTGGGATTCATTCCTGGGCTGCAGGGCTGGTTCAGTATTTGCAAATCAATCAATGTGATATATCACATTAATAAAAGAAAGGATAAGAACCATATGATCCTGTCAATAGATACAGAAAAACCATTTCACAAATTACAGCATCCTTTCTTAATAAAAACTCTCAAGAAAGTTGGGATAGACGGAACATACCTAAACATCATAAAAGCTATATATGAAAGGCCGACAGCTAATAAGATCCTCAATGGGGAAAAACTGAGAGTTTTCCCCCTGAGATCAGGAACATGGCAGGGATGTCCACTCTCACCACTGCTGTTTAACACAGTGCTGCAAGTGCTAGCATCAGCCATCAGACAACAAAAGGAAATAAAAGGAATCAGAATTGGCAAAGGAGAAGTCAAAACTTCACTTTTCGCAGACGACATGATACTCTACATAGAAAACCCAACAGGGGCGCCTGGGTGGCTTAGTTGGTTGGGCGTCCGACTTCGGCTCAGGTCATGATCTCCCAGTTGGTGGGTTCCAGCCCCACGTCGGGCTCTGTGCTGACGGTTAGCTCAGAGCCTGGAGCCTGTTTCAGATTCTGTGTCTCCCTCTCTCTCTGATCCTCTCCTGATCATGCTGTCTCTCTCTCTCAAAAATAAATAAAAAACATTAAAAAAAAGAAAAAACCCAACAGACTCCACCAGAAGCCTACTAGAACTGACCCATGAATTCAGCAAAGTCGCAGGATACAAAACCAATGTACGGAAATCGCTTGCATTTCTATACACCAATAATGAAGCAACAAAAAGAGAAATCAAGAAATCAATCCCATTTAAAATTGCACCAAGAACCATAAAATACCTAGGAATAAACCTAACCAAAGATGTAAAAGATCTGTATGCTGAAAACTATAGAAAACTTATGAAGGAAATTGAGGATGACACAAAGAAGTGCAAAAACATTCCATGCTCATGGAATTTATTCTTATTGGAAGAATAAATTTATTCTTATTGGAAGAATAAATGTTAAAATGTCAATGCTACCCAAAGTAATTACACTCTCAATGCAATCCCAATCAAAATTGCACTGGCACTCTCCTCAAAACTGGAACAAACTATCCTAAAATTTGTATGGAACCACAAAAGATTCCGAATAGCCAAAGTAATATTGAAGAAGAAAACCAAAACAGGAGGCATCGCAATCCCAGACTTTAGCCTCTACTACAAAGCTGAAATAATTAAGACAGTATGGTATTGGCACAAAAACAGACACAAAGACCAATGGAATAGAATAGAGAACCCAGAATTGGACCCACAAATATATGGCCAATTACTCGTTGACAAAGCAGGAAAGAGTATCCAATGGAAAAAAGACGATCTATTTAATCAAATGGTGCTGGGAGAACCGGACAGCAAGGTGTAGAAGAAGGAAACTAGACCACTTTCTTACACCATACACACAAATACAGTCAAAATGGATGAAAGACCTACATGTTAGACTGGAAATCATCAAAACCCTAGAGGAGAAAGCGGGCAATAATCTCTTTGACCTCAACTGCAGCAACTTCTTGCTCAACACGTCTCCAAAGGCAAGGGAATTAAAAGCAGAAATTAACTATTGGGATCTCATCAAGACAAAAAGCTTCTGCACTGCAAAGGAAACAATCAACAAAACTAAAAGGCAACTGACAGAGTGGGAAAAGATATTTGCAAATGACATATCGGATAAAGGGCTAGTGTCCAAAATCTATAAAGAACTCACCAAACTCCACACCTGAAAAACAAATAATCCAGTGAAGAAATGGGAAGAAGACATGAATAGACACTTTTCCAAAGAAGGCATCCAGATGGCCAACAGACACATGAAATGATGCTCAAAGTCACTCATCATCAAGGAAATACAAATCAAAACCACAATGAGATACCACCTCACACTAGTCAGGCTAAAATCATAAACACAAGAAACAAGTGTTGGCGAGGATGTAGAGAAAAGGGAACCCTCTTGCACTCTTGGTGGGGATGCAAACTGGTGCAGCTGCTCTGGAAAACAGTGTGGAGATTCCTCAAAAAATTAAAACTAGAACTCCCCTATGACCCAGCAATCACACTGCTAGGAATTTATCCAAAGGATACAGGAGTGCTGATGCACTGGGGCACATGTACCCCAGTGTTTACAGCAGTGCTTTCAACAATAGCCAAATTATGGAAAGAGCCCAAATGTCCATCACCTGATGAATAAAGAAGATGTGGTTTATATACACAATGGAATACTAATTGGCATGAAAGAGCATGAAATCCTGCCATTTGCAGAAACGTGGATGGAACTGGAAGGTATTAGGTTGAGTGAAATAAGTCAAAGACAGATACCATGTTTTCACTCATACGTGGATCTTGAGAAACTTAACAGAAGACTATGGAGGGAAGAGAAGGGGAGAAATAGTTACAAACAGAGAGGGAGGGAGGCAAACCATATGAGACTCTTAAATACAGAGAACAAACTGAAGGTGGACGGGCGAGGGCGGGGTAGAAGGAAACTGAGGAGGTCACTTGTTGGGACGAGCACTGGGTGTTGTATGTAAGCGATGAATTATGAGAACCTACTCCCAAAACCAAGAGCACACTATACACACTGTATGTTAGCCAACTTGACAATAAATTAAAATTTAAATAAATAAATAAAATGTACATTGTCAGAAAAAATAAAGATTTAAAAATTAAAATACTGCAATAGAAAGAAATGAGATGAAATTTTTTAAAAAGTTGGACACAGCCCACAAAAAATGGACAAATAATGATGTACACATACAAGAACATGGCGCCCAGTGAGAGAGACCGAACAGAGTGGGATTCCAGCTACGGGCAATCCTAGGGCAGGCATGGCTGCAGCGAGAGCAGGTCGACCAGCGCTTGCCCACAAGCGGGGGAAGGGGGAGGCACAAAAGGACAGGGTGCAGTTTTTTAGGGTAAAATGTTCTAGAATGTGGTCATGGTAATGGTTACAGAACTGCTGTTGTTTGTGAAAACTCCTGGAAATACACAGTTAGAATCACTACATTTCAGTTACATAAACACTATTTTATAATCAGCTTTACCGAGCAGCGCCTGGGTGGCTCGGTTGGGTGTCTGACTTCAGCTCAGGTCATGATCTCACAGTCTGTGGGTTCGAGCCCTGTGTCAGGCTCTGTGCGGACAGCTCGGAGCCTGGGGCCTGCTTCGGTTCTGTGTCTCCCTCTGTCTCTGCCCCTCCCCTGCTCACACCGTCTCTCTCTCAAAAATAAATAAACATTAAAAAAATTTTTTTAATCGCAAGAATAAATTCATGCTTTGCGACAGCCGTAATTTCCCCATCAGGCCAATTCTATTAGCCTCATAGCACTGACCACTATCTGAAACCCTGGGATGTAAACCCTGCTCCTTACTGAAAGCCGTGAGAACACAGGTTCTATGTCCTGCACACTACATCTCACCGCTACCTGGAACCGTGCCTTGCACATGGAAGGTGCTCCATAAACGTTTACTAAATGAAGGACAGCAGTGAGCTGCAGTGGCTAAAACCAACCGAGCAAGAGGGACACAAGGCAGGACTTTAAGAGACAGCAAGACATGGGGCGCCTGGGTGGCTTAGTTGGTTAAGCGTCCGACTTTCGCTTAGGTCATGATCTCGCGGTTCGTGGGTTCGAGCCCCGCGTCGGGCTCTGTGCTGACTGCCAGCTCAGAGCCTGGAGCCTGTTTCAGTCTGTGACTCCCTCTCTCTCTGACCCTCCCCTGCTCATGCTGTCTCTCTCTCTCTCTCTCCTAGAAATAAATAAAAACATTTAAAAAAAAAGAGAGACAGCAAGACGTGCAGAAGCCAAGGGAGGAGTGCTCGCTGGGAATAATCAAAGACGAAGGGGTGCGGCGCACGTGCATCCCAGAGCAACGTCTCTGGCTTGCAGAGAACAGGGACTCTCCCCGCACAGCACGGAGCCCCCTCGTGCTCCTCTTCCGACTGTGTCCCCCGTGGATGGCCAGCAGTCACACACGACTCCTGCACACCTGAACTGTGGCTGTCTGAACTGAGCTGGGTGTGTTATTAAGTATGAGATGTACATGGAGCTCTGAAAACGTGAGCACAAAACTATCTAAAATACCTTAATGTTTATAGTGATCCCATGCAAAAATTACAACGTCTGGAATATGCGGGCGTAACGAAAACACACTATTAAAACTAATCTCCACAGAAAGTGAGACACAAACGTCCACAGCAGCATTATTTGTAACAGCAAAAATGGGAGCCCAACACTCATCGACTAAAGAATGTGGTCTTCATACCTGAGAATATCATTCGCCCAGGAAAAGGGACGCTGTCCCGACACAAGTTGTAAGATGGTGACCCCTGAAAGCGTCATGCCAACTGGAAGACACCGGACACCAAAAGAGTCGAAGTAATGCCCGGAAATAGGAAAACCCATAGACACTGGGGCAGGTAAGTAAGTGGGCGCCGGGGTCTGGGGAAGCCGGGGTGGGGACTATTTCTGGGGTGACAAAATTCTCCTACAATTAGTGGTGACAGGCGGACGGCTCTACGGAAACTCTAAAACCAGAGAACCCTACGCTCTAAAATGGGTGAACATGATGACGTGAACACAATCAATAAAGCTTTTTTTTTAATTTTTTAATCTTTGTTTATTTTTGAGAGAAAGAGACAGACACGAGCAGGGGAAGAGAAAGGGAAACAGAATCCGAAGCAGCTCGAGGCTCCGAGCTGTCAGCACAGAGCCCGACGCAGGGCTTGAACCCACAAACCATGAGATCATGACCTGAGCTGAAGTCAGACACTTAACAGACTGAGCCCCCCAGGCGCCCTAATAAAGCTGTTTTAAAAACTCGGTATCACCCGTTTTTCCACGGGGAGGTTTTGCTTTGGTTTCTCACTCTCACTGCGGCTGCTACAAGACAGTCCACCTCTGCGGCGGCACCGCCGGGCCTGCGGGGCACCCCCGCTGCGGGGGCCCCGCCTGGCCTCCGCCCCTCCCGCCCGCTCCTCCTCCCGAGTCGCCAGCCTGCTCCGGGCGGCCCCATCGTTCGTGGGCCCCCGAGGTCAGCAGTCCTGGGACCCGGCCCCGGGCTCCTGGCGCAGGCTGGCACTCGCCGCGGTCCCCAGGCCCCCGCCACTTCCAGAAGACAGGAAGCGGGGCCGCCACGGAGCCTCGCTCGTTCCCTGCAGGCAGTGCCGTGGGCTCCGGACGCCGAGCGGACCCGCCGCGGGGCCCACTGCTGACGCCACCCCATCTTTCCAACAGAGACCCTGCCACCGCGGGCTGCGGCTCCCCAAAACAGCAGTCCCCCCCAGAGCCCCGGCCTCCCCTGACCCCAGAACGCCCGCAGCCACCGGAGCCCAAACACTCCAGCTCGAGCCGGGCGGGGGCTCCCGCGAGGCTGGGAGAAGGGGGCTGGGCGCGCTGGGCAGCAGCACAGATCGCAGCGGCCCGTCGGGCAGCGGCCCGCCGACCCCTCGGACTGCGCCCAGGGCATGACTTCACCGCGTGGTTCTGAGACCACAGAATCGCCACCGCCTGGACGCGGGTTAGAAGGGAAATCCTCAGACCCCGTCCCAGACCCTCTTGGACCAGGAAGTGGGGTGTGGGGCCCTTCAGATTCACGCAGAGGTCTGAGAACAAAGGCCTAGAACCCTCTCTCCCCGCCCTCCCGGCGAGTCCCGGGGGCAAACAGTCGTGCTGGCAGCAGAGGACGCGAAGCAGGACTCAGCACAGCCGCTCCCACCCGCGGCGGGAGGCTGCTGGGGTGCGGGGCGCGGATTTAAACAAATACTGCACAAGGCAGTAACACGGGCTGGAAGTCAGGAAACGCCCTGGAAAAATCGGCGTGTCATCGGCCCGGTTGGTGTGGTTCGCGACACTGTGTGGGGCACGCGCGGGCCTCCCTGCGGCTGCACACGCGGGCGGGGGGCGGGGGGGCGGGGGGAGAGCTGCCCCTCCCCCCCTGCACCCGGCACAGCGTGGCCAGGCTGCCATCTGCGCGGACGCCACCGCCCGGGGTGGTCTTCTTCCAAAACCCAGACGCGGGTGCAGCGAGGGGGGAACACGGGCCGCCGGCCTCGGAGGGCCGCGCACACGGCACCGGCCGGGGGTCCGGGGGAGCGCGAGGGGAGGCAGCACCGAACGGAACGTGCCGTCCGGGCGGGACGCAGGCACACGGAGAGGCCACGGAGGAGAAGCCGCGGGCTCCGAAGGCGCCACGGGCTCCGGCAGTCGGAGGCCGCTACCCCGACAACCGCGCGGCGCGGACAACAGAGGGCGCGTGCGCAGCAGGGAGGCTCCGCTACCTGCCCTGCTTCTCTGTGAGTCCACAGCTCTCCTAAGATAAAGTTCAGTTTTTAAAATGCTATGGGTTAGGGGCGCCTGGGTGGCTCAGTCGGTTGAGCGTCCGACTTTCGCTTAGGTCATGATCTCGCGGTTCGTGGGTTCGAGCCCCGCGTCGGGCTCTGTGCTGACCGCCAGCTCAGAGCCTGGAGCCTGTTTCAGTCTGTGACTCCCTCTCTCTCTGACCCTCCCCTGCTCACGCTGTCTCTCTCTCTCTCCTAGAAATAAATAAATAAAACATTTAAAAAATTTTTTAAAAAAAAAAATGAACACCTTTGGGGGCGCCTGGGTGGCTCAGTCAGTTGAGCGTCCAACTTCGGCTCAGGTCAGGATCTCGCAGTCTGTGGGTTCGAGTCCCGCGTCAGGCTCTGTGCTGAGGGCTCAGGCCTGGAGCTGCTTCGGGTTCTGTCTCTCTCTCTCTCTCTCTGCCTCTCCCTTCCGTGTGCTCTCTCTCTCACTGATTCTCAAAAATAAATAAAAACATTAAAAAAAAAAACCAATGAACACCTTCCTCGAAGCTCTGCCTAGAGGTCTGGCAACGCTGACCACCCAGCCGAGCAGAACACCCCTGCACACGGCCCGCCCTGCCCTCGCAGCCCGAGTCTTCACCTTTAATAGGAGTGAAAAACAGATGCATTTAAACACTTAGCTGAGAAGCAGACTTCTCTTCCCATCCAACTTAATGTTATCCTCTGTAAGATCCGACTTTATCTCCTGATAACCCTTAGTTTTCTTAGAGTTGGATAGAGAACAAGGAGAGAGAAAAGCAGAGTTTAGGTAGGAACGCACACAGTAGGCTGAAAAGCCTCAGAAGAGAGAAGCAGACCTCACGGACACCACGGAGGCCTGGGTCACAGAGAAACAAAAAACCATAACTAGAGCCGAACTGAAATGTCAAACCATTTAACGTAAAAGCAAGCAAACATCGTTTTAAAATACAGCAGCACTGGAAAAATCACCAGCTTACAGCACAGGCCCCGAATCATGTTCAGAATCGTAAACTGCTGATGAAAGATGTAATGATGTCCGGCGCACGTCGTTTAAGGAAACAGGGTGAAGTGTAATTTACTTTGGAACGACGGCTAAGAACGATACGTGCCACATCCTAGCACCCAGAAGGTGGCCTCTGAATGCGGTTTCCCACTACAAGGACCAGGGCTCCTTGGAAAACGACGACGGGCTCCAGGTGCGGGAGACAGGAAGTGTACCAAACAAGCCTGAAACACCTTGGCATCTACGGGGGCCGGGTCACAGGACTCAGGAGTCCCGGAGGGCACAGCGGCCCAAAGCGATCACTCAAACATCAAAGCAGCACCCCTCCCCCTCAAGGTATGTTCACTTCCTAATCCTGAGAACCTCTAAATACTAACCTTATCCGGCAGAAGACACGACTGCGGATCTTGAGGAGCTGATGCAGGATTACCCAGTGGGCCCTAAACGCAATCTTTACCTTTGCAAGAAAAGAAACAGGCGCTGTCGGGGCGCCTGAGGGGCTCAGTTGGTTAAGCGTCCGACTTCAGCTCAGGTCACGATCACACGGTTCGTGGGTTCGGGCCTGTGTCAGGCTCTGTGCTGACAGCTCAGAGCCTGGAGCTGCTTCGGATTCTGTGTCTCCCTCTCTCTCTGCCCCTCCCCCGCTCGTCCTCTGTCTCTCTCTGTCTCAAAGATAAATTTAAAAAAAGAAAGAAAGAAAAAGAAACAGGCGTTGTGACAGGCACAGAGAACCGTGCAGCGGGACAGCCAGGCCGAGATGGAGGGGGTGGCCGGGGGATGCCAGCAGCCACCGTGAGCCGACGAGACAAGAGGCGACGCCCCCAGAGCCTCTGGAGGGAGCACAGCCCTGTGACGACGCCTGACACCAGGCCCAGCGACCCTGACCGCGGACTTCTGGTCTCCTCGGCTGTTAGACAGTGAACTTCTGTTGTTTTCAGTCCTCCTGTTGGGGGTCACTTGTTGGGGCAGCCGAAGTAAACACAATCGATAAACATAACACTAACGAACTACAACAAAACGCACGGGATGTATATTCTCGACACATAAATGATACAAATCCTGACTGCTCACCTTTGAAGGATTCCAGGCAACCAAGTCATTGCTCTGAAAACTCCCCAGGGTGACGTATCACTCCTCCACTGCCCACGCCTCCTACGCACCCCGCCCTCGTGCTATGCCCCAACTCGTCCTACGCCTCGTCCTACGCACGCCATGCACCCCACGCCTCCTCCTACGTACCCTGCGCCTCGTCCTACACACACTATACCTCGTCCTACACACGTTACACCTTAAGGTAGCAAAACACACAGAATTTTTCTTTATAGACGTAGACAACTATTAATTACTGATTACAAACCCTACTGAATGGAGAAATCTAGGAAATGACCACCAACGGTCCTTACATCTCAAAGACAGACAATCTGACATGATGTGGCCCCTGACGGCGCACACGACGCCACTCTGACACAGTCTTCAAAAAGGCAATGGGGCGCCTGGGTGGCGTAGTCGGTTAAGCGTCCGACTTTCGCTTAGGTCATGGTCTCGCGGTTCGTGGGTTCGAGCCCCCCGTCGGGCTCTGTGCTGATTGCCAGCTCAGAGCCTGGAGCCAATTTCAGAGTCTGTCTCTCCCTCTCTCTCTGGCCCTCCCCTGCTCACGCTGTCTCTCTCTCTCCTAGAAATAAATTAAAAAAAAAAAAGGGCAAAACAAGGGGCACGTGGTTGAGCGTACGACTTCTGATTTCAGGTCAGACCATGATGTCAGGGTGCACGGGTTCAAGAAGAGCTGGCTCGGGATCCTCTCTCTCTGCTCCTACCCTGCTTGTGTTCTCTCTCAAAACAAATTAAAAAAAGCAAACAAAACCATATAACAACAAAAAAAACTAGATCTGACTGCGACTTTTAAAAATTTTTTTATATTTTATTAATTTATTTTGAGGGTGCACACAAGCAGTGCAGGGAGAGAGAGAGAGAAAGAGAGAAAGAGAGAGAGAGAGAGAGAGAGAGAGAGAGAGAGAGAGAGAGAGAGAGAGAGAGAGAGAGAGAGAATCCAAAGCAGGCTCCAGGCTCTGAGTTGTCAGCACAGAGCCTGACGTGGGGATCAAACTCACAGACCACAGCTCAGATCTGAGCTGAAATCAGACACTTAACCAACTGAGACACCCAAGCGTCCCTGATTATGACTTTGGATCTAACTTCCAATTAAGAGGAAACACAGAAGCCAGGAGCACGTGGAGAACACCAAAATACGAATGCAATTAGCAAGCTCCATAGGGTGAACAGAGCTGTAGGATGGACTTCAACAAATAAATTATAAGGGATAAAAACAAGACCTATCAACCGATGTTAAGAATGGCCCTTATTTTGGATCCTGATTTGAACAGATTCAATGTTTTAAACTGAGACAGTGGAAGAAACTTTCACCATGCCTGGGTAGCTGCCGATGAAGAATTATCGTGAACTGTTTTTAGGTGTTATAATAGTACTGTGGCGACGATTACATATACACCAAACTGTTTCCAAACAAAAGCATGTAAGTCTGAGGTTTGCTATCCAAAAATCCAGGCGAGGAGGTGGAGAGAGGGTTACAGAGAAAACAAGACTTGCTACACACTGACAGTCATGGCATGTAGGGAGGAGGGCGGTGGGTCTACCTACTAACCTGTTTCCTTTTTTTAAGTGTTTAAAATGTTCCATAGAGGGCGCCTGGGTGGCTCAGTCAGTTGAGCCTCCAACTTCAGCTCAGGTCATGATCTCGCAGTTCGTGGGTTCGAGCCCCACGTCAGGCTCTGTGCTGACAGCTCGGAGCCTGGAGCTGCTTCCCATTCTGTGTCTCCCTCTCTCTCTGCCCCTCCCCTGCTCACGCTGTCTCTCTCTTTCAGAAATAAATAAGACATTAAAATTTAAATAAATAAATAAAATGTCCCATAGAAAGGACTCTAAGGTTAATTTTTTTAAGTCTTGCCTCTTCTGTGCTTGACGGCTCAAGTCTAAATTAGCTGAAAAATGATATGCCCAAAAAACATCATTCCTCCACCATTCCTGATAATGGGGCATTTATACACATTCACACACACAATTCACAATGCAGAACTACGTAGCCAAAAATGTAATTGTTTCTGGTTATTACCAATTCCTATCATATAAAATAGTAATTGGTTTAGAAGAGTCTTAAGACTTATCATGTATGGGGAGGGCTGCACCTGGGTGGCTCAGTGCGTTGAGCGTCCGACTTCGGCTCAGGTCATGACCTCATGGCTCATGGGTTTGAGCCCCAAGTCAGGCCCTGTGCTGACAGCTCGGACCCTGGAGCCTGCTTCAGATTCTGTGTCTTTCCCTCTCTCTGCCCCTCCCCCACTCTGTCTCTCAAAAATGAATAAACACTAAAAAAAAATTTAAAGATTTGTCATGTATAAGAGAAAAGTCAAACCTCTCTTAGAATCATGTTTTATCACACTGCAAATTCAAATTCCCCATGTACACACTGTTCTTCATTATAACACAGAAAATCTAAAATGTAGCTGTAATTTCCTATCTCCCTACACTCACGTTATAAAAAGGCTATAATCTAGCTACAAAATTGACATTGGAAATTACTTATCAGGAAAAAAAGTTCTTCATAAATATATAATAAAAAGTTTATATTTTATTTATAAGGAAAGTAGAATGCATTATTTATGAGCTTCTCAGAAACATCAAGGTCATACGTAACAGGGATCAAAACTTTGACAAACAGCCAACCTGCCTACAAGTGCATAAAGAAAAGTAATTCTACGTCCCTAGAAGGGGGCGTGAGAAACCAACAGGCAAAGTATTTCAAGGAGCGAGCACTGACCTTACTCCTAGGGGCGCGGGGGTCAAATACTGACCTGCTGAGGCCCAGACAGACCTCCTCCCTGTGACCACAGACATTTAAAGAGTGAACACAAAAGATTCAAGCATCACATGAGTGGGAATTAGAATCAGGTGTGAAGACCACCTCCTGGGGGTCTCCTTCATTGAGTCACACTGTTCATTTACACGTTGCAATACATGACTTATTTACAAATTACTTTCCTTTACAGTAAGGACATTATACCATTATATTACTTTTTAATCGTGTGTGTAAGTTTACACTGGAAGAGTAAAGAGATATCTGAAAGCAGTTTGTCATAAACCAGTGGTTTTCAGCTGGAGGTGAATCTGCTCCCCAGAGGCCTCTGGCAACGTGGGAAGCATTCCTGGCTGTCACAGCTCGGGGGGAGGGGCCCTGACATCTGCTGCACAGAGGCCACCCCAGGACACCCAGGGCAGCCCTGCCTCGCACGGCAAAGCAGCACCCGGCCCAGGCCAACAGTGACAAAGGTGAGCCATCTGCCATCAACTCACAGGGCGAAGTGCCAGTCTAGACCACAGGAAAACAGTCCCTTCCACCCTAAAGTGGAATCTACAGCGGGTCCCTAAAGCTCCGCGTGAGTTCTCTCCGAGCCAGGCAGCACCCGCATGGCGCTCCGGAACACTCTCCATCGCACGGCACAATGAAGTCTGATGGAAATACTGGAGAAATCCAGGAAGACCCAGCGATCCTACCAAAACTATGCAAAGACCGCATATAAAACATCCATGGGATGGGGCACTTGGGGGGACTTAGTTAAGCATCCCACTTCGGCTCAGGTCATGATCTCCCAGTTCGTGGGTTCAAGCCCCATGTCGGGCTCTGTGCTGACAGCTCAGAGCCTGGAGCCTGGTTCAGATTCTGTGTCTCCCTCTCTCTCTGCCCCTCCCCCATTCAGGCTCTATCTCAAAAATAAATAAAACATTTTTTAAAATTTAAAATTTTCATGGTTATTTTTCAAAGTTTAAAAAACCTTTTTTTTTAAATGCAAGAAGACCGTGCATAAGGAAATAATCTCATTTCTTGTCCCAAATCCAACCAGATCACTCAGTAATGGTCAAACAAAAAGGCTTTCACTTTCTTAATCACCAAACAAGAAATCCTCTGGTGATGGAATAAGGGGAAGGCTTCATCCACAAGTATCATTGAAAAAGCGGACGTGGCCATGTGACGTTTCCACCTGTACCGGTGACGCCCTCCCAATGCCATCACTTGCTCTCCTTTGATCACTTTGCCAAACTAATTCACACTGATGGCAACAAAGTTTCACACACAAAAAAATGTTTAGACTTGCTGAAGTAACATCTTCCTATGAAAGCTTTTAACGAACGCAAAGACAAACATGATCTAATGGTTCAAGGATAAAGATGGATCGACTGCAAAAGACCTCAGAGGGCCGAAGAGAAACCAGACATGCAAATCTGAACAAGACTCCTGCTCGCCAGCCAACTTCTCTGTGGGTTTCTTTTTTTAAGTAAAGCTGCCACTACCTAGTGTCGGCTCGCTCCTGCACTGCTGGTGGGAGCACAAAGGACAATCTTAAAGGATGGCGTGTTAACGGTTTGTTTCCCGTATTTTACGAGCCTCTGACCTCGTGGGGCCCTGCTGGCCCGGAAGGGACTGCGCCTCCCAGGGCTGGCAGACTCCCCGGGCTAACAAGCAGCTCACCCAAGAACATGCCTGTCACATGCAAACCAACCGATGCCGAGCCCACATCACCACCACCTCACTGATCTCTTACACACCAAGCCAGTACTTCCCTGCCCTAAACCCAGGGCCAGGTGTCAGAAAACCAGAGACCGCCCCAGGGACCGGAGCACACTGACGCCACTCAAACCGTACAATCCTAACCTTGTTCATCTCGCCTGCTCTGTTCCACCTGTTCGCTTCCATGGAGACAATGGACACTGTAGGCCATGCCTTCCCTGTGCTCCTTCTGCCTCCTATGTGACCCTGCGAGACACAGAATGACCCCTCTTGGTGACTGTAAGTAATAAACTCTTCTTTTAAAGGCAGCTGTCTCTGTATCTGTCACCTTGTCACCTTACTGTACCTGATTAAAACAAATCCAGGGTCTATTTCAAGACAGGTGACTATGGGGTAGTCAACGACATATTAAAAGCAGGGGCATCTGGGGGCTCGGTCAGTGAAGCATCGGACTTCAGGTCATGATCTCACAGCTTGTGAGTTCAAGCCCCACGTTGGGCTCTGTGCTGACAGCTCAGAGTCTGGAGCTGCTTCAGATTCTGTGTCTCCCTCTCTCTCTGCCCCTTCCCCACTCATGCTCTTTCTCTCAAAAAGAAACATTTAAAAAAAAATTTATTTACTAGATCATGAACATCTCTTCCTGTAAGTGGAAAGACCATCCTATAAAAGTACTATTATAATTTTTATCAAACTTTAAAGATTTTTTCATATATTTTAATATACCTATGAAAACTCTGGAAAGATAATAAACCAAAATGTTAATAGAAATTATCTTTAGGTGATCATTGCTTTATTCTTTATGCCTTTCTGCACTTTCTGAATTATTTGCAATATACAATATAAATGTTATTTAAGATTATAATTGTTTGCAGAAAGAAAATTAATGACAAATACAGGATATGAAAGTGCTAACGTGACAAACAGCTCATATAGGAAGAACGTAAGAATTCAAATGATACTGGGAGGTCAGGGGAGCAAGTGACCATTTAGGGAAAAAACACAAAAGCATAAATAAATAAATATCTGATAGAGTAGGATTTTGAAAGTATCACAGCATTATCAAGTTTATTCAAATGCAATCTTAGACTTCCCTAAATCATAAATTACCAGAGTCAAAGTAAGACAAAGGTGTACCCAGGCTATTGGCAAGAAGGTTTTAAGTCTGTACTTAATGCTAACAAGGGTGAGACGACATCTATGGTACAAACGTAAACCAGAACTATATTCGGGAAAGCAGCTTAGCAACGTATGTATCAAAGTCTCATGCCTCTTGATCCAGAACTCTAGGAAATATTCAAAAGTTAATGTCCAAGGATGTCTCCTATAGAATTCCTTATCAGGGGCGCCTTGGGGGCTCAGTCGGTTAAGCGTCCGACCTCGGCTCAGGTCATGATCTCACGGTTCATGGGTTCGAGCCTCACGTCGGGCTCTGTGCTGACAGCTCGGAGCCTGGAGCCTGTTTCGGATTCTGTCTCCCTCTCTCTCTGACCCTCCCCTGCTCATGCTGTCTCTCTCTCAGAAATAAATAAAAACATTAAAAAAAAAAGAATTCCTTATCAACAGCAAATTCTCATAATTAGGCAGGAGTAACAGGAAAATAATTTAAGTTATGACACATTCATATGATTACACTTTTAAAACCAGCGTGGTTTTGAAAAAATAATTTACAAGGAAATTCCTCATCACAAAATAAAAATAGCAGAATAAAAACCATATGTGCAATATGACCAACAGTTTATTTATTTTTTAGTTTTTAAATGTGTATTTATTTTTGAGAAAGAGAAAGATAGAAAGAGACAGAGTGTGAACGGCGGAGGGACAGAGAGAGAGGGAGACACAGAATCGGAAGCAGCTCCAGGTGCGGAGCTGTCAGCACAGAGGCCGACGCGGGCCCAAACCCATGAACCGTGAGATCATGACCTGAGCCGAAGTCAGACGCGTAACCGACTGAGCCCCCCAGGAGCCCCAATCAACAATTTAAACATCTTTTACTTGTCAACATAAAACATAATCAGAAACACACTAAAATGATAAAATACTTTTTTTAACTTTTTTTTTTTTTTTAATTTATTTTTGAGAGAGAGACAGGGCATGAGAAGGGGAAGAGCACAGAGAGAGGGAGACAGAATCTGAAGCTGGCTCCAAGCTCTTGAGTCATCAGCACAGAGCCGGATTCAGGGCTCGAATTTATGGGCCACGAGATCATGACCTGAGCTGAAGTTGGATGCTCAACTGACTGAGCCACCCAGACACCCCATAAGATGACAAAATACTCTGAAGGATGGAATTATGGGTCAGTCCAACTTTCTTTACACTTTGTTCTTTTCAAAAAAAAAAAAAAGATACTTATTTTTTTAAATGTTTTATTTATTTGTGAGAGAGAGGGGGGCAGCTTGAGCAGGGGAGGGTCAGAGAGAGAGAGAGAGACACAGAATCCAAAGCAGTTTCCAGGCTCTGAGCTATCAGCACTGAGCCCGACGCGGGGCTCGAACCCATGAGCCATGAGATCATGACCTGAGCCAAAGTCTGACGCTTAACCACCTGAGCCACCCAGGCACCCCTACACTTTCCTTGTTCTTTAGGATTAAAAAGGAAGCTTGGGATTTTATTATAATTTTGCTCCTTTTTTAATCTCCTAAGAGTTTACTTAACTAAAAGTGACCAGAGAGATAGAGGGTAGAATGAAAATAGTCACAGGAACCTGAATCCTGGCCAAGTTACCAAAGTCTTATTTCCTCAATTGTGAAATACAAATAATACTGCCTTAGGAATCTAGAGGATTAAATAATATACTTAATGCATTTAGTCTCAAAAGGCACTTTAATTGCAAAAATTTTTGTTGCAGATACACATTCTCCTTACTTTTTTTTTTTTAAATAGTTTATTGTCAAGTTGGTTTCCACATAACACCCAGTGCCCATCCCCACAAGTGCCCTCCTCCATGCCCATCTCCCCCCTCCCCCCCACATCCATCAGTCCTCAGTTTGTTTCTCAGCATTCAAGACTTTCTCATGGTTTGCCTACATTCTCCTTACTTTTTAAACTCAATTAATGAGGTTTTCTCTACAGGCCTTTTATTTGGGGGCTGTGGGGCAGGAAAGGGAAGCATGGTGGCCAGACTTAACTATAAATTTTATCTGAATTAATAAATACCAAAGAGTGGTGGGGGAAAACTCGAGAAGATGGATACTGAGCAGTTCCTGACTCTTAAAATACTAAAACATTAGGAAGTGTAGGTACACCAATTGTTATTATATGGTATTACACCAGAATAGATAAATTAATAGAACAAAATACAATCCAGAAATGGACTCAAGTTTTCCTGGATGGTTAGCATAAACGGCGCCATTTCAAAATCAATGGAGAGAACTGGATTAATCACTACATGGTACAAGAACTTCTGGCCAGCCATTTGAAAATAAATTGTAGAGCTGGATTCCTATCTCAGTCCTTACATCAAAATAAATCCCAGGGTGATCAAATATTTAAAAGCAAATATGAAAAAAGAACACAAAGAGGTAGAAGTAAATCTAGAAGCTATAAAGGAAAAAACTTTTAAATCACATGAAAGTTAAAATGCTTCCATATGCCAAAACATCCCAAAAATTAAAAACAAACTGGGGACATTTCTGCTATAACTGCTACACACAGGACAAAGTCATCAACCCCCCATGCAAAGAACTTAATTTGTTACGTTAAGGAGCTAGAAATTTTCTTATGCCCTGACTGTGAGCCTGTAAACTGCCAAAACTTTTTGAAAGAAAATTTGGATTTACCCTTAAATTTTTCAAATGTGCACATTCTGACTTAATAATTCCAGTTCAAGGAATTTATACAACAAAAAACACTCACATGAGTGTGCAAAAACAGGTACAAGGGTATTCACTGCAACATTACCATAATGGCACAAGTATTCATCAATGGGGACTTAATTTTAAAAATTATAGTGCATCTATATCATGTAACCACAAAAATTAATACCAATCTCAAATCGATGACCTAATCTATATCAAAAACAAAGCTAAACTTGAGAATGGCATAGGCAGCATGATTCCACTTTCAAATCATCAGAATACATACAATTTTTAAAAACTGGGAAGAATATATACCAGGACTTTAACAGTGTTTATCTGAGGGATGAGCTTATATGGACTTTTCCTCTCGTATTAGACATTTACAAATTGTTTTACCAGGAACATTTATTATTTTCAATGCAAAAATTCTTTACCTTTTTATCTTTTTATTTTAGAGAAAGCATGCAAGCAGGAGAGGGGCAAAGGGAAAGAGAGAATCTCAAGCAGTCTCCACGTTCAGTGCAGAGCCCAACTGGTGGCTTGATCCCACAGCCTTGGGATCATGACCTGAGCCAAAATCAAGAGTCGAACACTCAACCAACTGAGCCACCCAGGTACCTCCCCAAATTTTTAATTAAGAAAGTTAGAGGCACCTGGTTCAGCTGCCTGAGCACCCTTGATTTTGCCTCAGGTCATGAGCTCACAGTCATGAGATGGAGCCCACATCGTGCTACTCGCTGGGGCGCCTGCTTAAGATTCTCTCTCTCCCTCTCCTCTGCCTCTCCCACCTTCAAAAAGATTAAAATAAAAATAAAAAATAAAGGGAACTCTCTCTTTGAAAATAAAAATGAAATTTAAAAACACATAGCATGAAAGAACAGACAAATACATCAATGGAACAGAACAGAGAACCCAGAAACAGCCACACAAATACAGTCAACTAATCTGTGACAAGGAAGGAAAGGCAGTTCAATGGAGAGAGGACAGCCTTTTCAACAAATGGCGCTGGAACAGCCGGATAGCCACGTGGAAAAGAAAAGAATCATCTAGATGCAGACCTTACACCCTTCATAAAAATTAACTCAAATGAGCCACAGACCTAAATATAAAATGCAAAACTATAAAACTCCTAGAGCAAAAGCAGGAGAAAATCTAGAAGACGCTGGGTAAGGCGATGACTTTTTAGATTCAACACCAAAGGTACATCCACGGGAGAAATAATTGATAAGCTGGACTTCATTAACATTAACCACCTCTGCTCCACAAGAGACACTGTCAAGGAAGTGAGACAACAAGTCGCAGAGAAAACACTTGCAAAAGGCACATCTGATAAAGGAACTGTGCCCAAAATATATGAAGAACTCTTAAAACTCAATAGCAAAAAAAATGAACCACCTGATTAAAAGATGGGCCGAAATTCCGAACAGACACCTCACAAAAGATAGATAGCAAACAAGCATGAGAAAAGATGCTCAACATCACCGGTCATCAGGAATCTGCACATGAAAACGAGACACCACTGCACATCTACTAGAATGGATAAAACCCCAAACACAGACCACACCAAATGCGGGGGGGGGTGGGGAGCAGGAGGGGAAGGGGGTATAAGGAATTGTTCTTTCTGCTCAATTTTGCTACAAATCTGAAGCTTCTCTAAAGGGGCTCCCGGATGGTTCAGGACATGGTAGAACATGTGACTCTTGATCTCAGGGTTACAGATTCAAGCCCCTCGTTGGGTGTAGAGATTACTTAAAAATAAAATCCTAGGGGTGCCTGAGTGGCTCAGGTAGCTGAGCACCAGACTCTTGACTGCGGCTCGGGTCACGACCAGGATGGGAGCATCAAGTCCTGCATCGGGCTCTGTCCTGAGCGTGGAGCCTGCTTGAGATTCTCTCTCTCTGCCCATCTGCCCAGCTCACTCTCTCTAAAATCAAAAATAAGTTAACAAACAAGAACCTCCACTACATGTTGTCAAAATATTGTAAATGAAGAACAGCTACATTATTGTCCTTTGACTTTTCTTTCAACAAAAACCTCCGGCTCGTACGCATTCTGCAGCAAACAGTGCGCTGGAGACAGCGCCCTCAGCCACACAAAATGCCCTTGCCTCGTGGAGTCGGCCCGTGCGCACCACCAGACTTTAAGTCTATAATGGAAGGAGCATTTCTATTTTGTTGTGAGATCTGCAACACAATGCCCACCACAAAAGTATTAGGGGCGTCTGGGGGGGCTCAGTGGCTTCAGGGTCCCACTGCGGGCTCAGGTCATGATCTGGCTGCTCGTGGGTTCAAGCCCCACATCGGGCTCTGTGCTGACAGCTCAGAGCCTGCAACCTCCTTCAGATTCTGTGTCTCCCTCTCTCTCTGCCCCTCTCCACTCATGCTCTCTTTCTCTCTCTCTCTCTCTCAAAAATAAACATTTTTTTTAAAATTTAAGAATGAAAGTATTAAAGAGAAAAGAACGATATTGGGAAAGTTTCACACGTTTTCACTATAATCAAGTTACACCAATTCTAGGATTCTGCTCAGGCAATACCACTGAGGCATCTAAACAAAATTCATTCTACATAAGTAGCAACAGTAACCAGAAGACAGCCCCACTCACCTCCTAAATTCTAGTGCTGGCTCTGCCACAATGCAGGTCACTTCCCTTTCTTTGCTTCTTTATTTCCTGGTCTGTAGCATGAGGGAAGATAACTAGTCCTTAGGACTCCTTTCAGTAATACGTCTCTGTACCTATGACTCTCTATAGGCAAAGTACATCTGGAGAACAGCAGATACCACCACAAGTCATTAACTAGGGACATCTGTCACAAAGATCATCAGAAGAATGTCAAGTATTAAAACACACCAAAAAGAATAAAATACCTAGGGGCACCTGGGTGGCCCAGTCGGTTAAGTATCTGACTTCAGCTCAGGTCAGGTCACGATCTCATGGTTCGTGAGTTCAAGCCCTGCGTTGGGCTCTGTGCTGACAGCTCAGAGCCTAGAGCCTGCTTCAGATTCTGTGTGTGTGTCTCTCTCTCAAAAATAAATAAACACTAGGGGCGCCTGGGTGGCTCAGTCGGTTGAGCGTCCGACTTTGGCTCAGGTCATGATCTCACGGTTCGTGGGTTGGAGTCCCACATCGGGCTCCATGCTGACAGCTAGCTCAGAGCCTGGAGCCTGTTTCAGATTCTGTCTCCCTCTCTCTCTGACCCTCCCCTGCTAATGCTGTCTCTCTCTCAGAAATAAATAAAACATTTTTTAAAAATAAATAAATAGGGGCGCCTGGGTGGCTTAGTAGGTTAAGCATCGACTTTCGCTTAGGTCATGATCTCGCGGTTCGTGGGTTCGAGCCCCGCGTCAGGATCTGTGCTGACTACCAGCTCAGAGCCTGGAGCCTGTTTCAGAGTCTGTGTCTCCCTCTCTCTCTGACCCTTCCCTGCTCACGCTGTCTCTCTCTCTCTCTCTCTCTCTCTCTCCTGGAAATAAATAAAACATTAAAAAAAATTTTTTTAAATAAATAAATAGATAACTAAAACCTTTAAAGAATTTTCAAAATAAGAATAAAATACCTAGGAGTAAACTTAATGAAAGAGGTGAAAAACCTCTATAAACACTGATGGGAGACACTGAGGACACAAACGGAAAGGCATCAATGCTCACGGACTGGAAGAGCGTCCTCAGAACGTCCGCACTTCCCAATGCAATCTACAGATTCAGTGCAATCCCTACCAACATACCAAGAGCGGTTTTCACAGAACTAGAGTATTGCTAACATGTGTACAGAATCACAGAAGACCCCGAATGGGCCAAGAAATCTTGAGAAAGAAAAGCAAAGCCGGAGGCGTCACAACCCCTACTTCAAGTTACACTACACAGCTCTGGTGTCAGCACGATACGGTGCCAGCACAAAGCAGATGCCTAGGTGAATGGGAGAGAGACCCCAGAAACAAACCCACACTTGTCCAGTCAATTAATCTCAGACAAGGAAACAAGAATATACAATGAGGAAAATACAGTGTCTTCAATAAATGGTGCTGGGAAAACTGGACACCCACATACAGAAGAATGAAACTGGGCCACTTTCTTACACCACACACAAAAATAAACTCAAAATGGATTTAGGACCTAAATGTGAGACCTGACGCCATAAAAATCCTAGAAGAGAGCACAGGCAGTAATTTCTCGGACATCGGGCATAGCAACATTTTTCTAGATGTGTCTCCAGAGGCAAGGGAAACAAAAGCAAACACCACTGGGAGCACATCGAAATAAAAGGCGAAGGAAACCAACAAAACAAAAAGGCAACCTAGCGGATGGGAAGAGAGACCTGCGAATGATGTACCTCGTAAGCAGTCGCTATGCAGAATACATAAAGAACTTGTACAACTTAACACCGGAAGAACAAATAATTCAAATAAAAAATGGCCAGAGGGACACATGGGTGGCTCTGTTGGTTAAGCATCCAACTCTTGATTTTGGCTCAGGTCATAATCTCACGGTTTGTGACACTGGGCCCCGTGCTGGGCTCTACGGTGCCAGTGCGGAGTCTGCTTCGGATTCTTTCTCTCTCCCTCTGTCCCTACTCCACTCTCTCTCCCTCAAAATAAATAAATACACTTAACAACAACAAAAATAGGTAGACAACCTGAACAGACATTTCTCCAAAGAAGACGTCCAGACAGCCAACTGACACATGAAAAGATGCTCAGCATCACTAATATTAGGGAAATGCAAATCGAAACCAAATCAAGTATCACCTCACAACTGTCAGAATGGGTAGAATCAAAAAGATAAGAAATAACAAGTGTTGACAAGGATGCAGAGAAAAAAGAAGCCTCATGCACTGGCGGTGGGAATGCGAACTGCTGCAGCCACTGTGAAAACCTGTGCGGCGGTTCCTCAAAGAATTAAAAATAGACCTACCTACGACCCAGCAATTCCTCTACTGGCCATCCACCCTAAGAGAAAACGGTAAAAATCGGGGGCACCCGGGTGGCTCAGTTGGTTAAGCGTCCGACTTCAGCTCAGGTCATGATCTCACAGTTTGTGGGGTCAAGCCTCGCGTCAGGCTCTGTGCTGACAGCTCGGAGCCTAGAGCTGCTTCAGATTCTGTGTCTCCCTCCCTCTCTGACCTTCCCCTGCTTCACGCTGTCTCTCTCTCTCTCTCTCTCTCTCTCTCCCTCTCTCTCTTAGAAATAAAAATATGTTTAAAAAAATTTTTAAAAACACTAAAATTCAAAAGCATATGCGTATCCCTATGCTTCCTGCGGCACATGTACAACAGCAAAGATGGCAGCAGCCCAAGTGTCACCGACAGACGGATGGAGATGTGGCATGTGTATCCACGCGCGCACACACACACACTGGAATTCTGTGGAGCCATAAAAAAGGTTCTCTCACCGTTTCTGACAACACGGATGGAGCCAGAGACTATCATGCTACGTGAAATAAGCCAGAGAAAGACAAACGCGGTAGGATGTCACTGGTATGGAACATCTTAAAAAACAAATGACTCAACAAACTAAAAGCAGAAACAAACCCATAAACGGGAACCGATGGCTGCCAGCTGGGCCGGGGGGCAGGGGCGGAACAGGTGGCGGGCAGAGGGAGGCCGGGCGCCCAGGTGTGGAATGAACAAGCCATGGGGACGGGGCGGCAGAAGTGTCGCGGGGTGGCCGACGGAGCCACGCCGGGGGCGGTCACGCGTCCCGTGCAGACTGCCCAGCCCCCGCGCCGCGCGCCTAACGCTGCGTTCTAACTACGCTGCCGTAAAAATCCTGTAAGGACACTTCCGAGTGCCTGAAAGGCAATGTAAGTTTAAGCTGACGCTGGGGTGGGGGTGGGGTCGCACCAGGCGAGGACGGGAAGTTCAAAACTATCTGATAGGAGAAACATGCTCTTTGGGAAGGACACGACGTGATCAAGTTTCTTCAGACTAACATAGAGAAGATACCATGCCTTTCCACGCGTGGTCCCAGGGAAGAGAGCTAAAACCCGTGGGTAGAAGTCACCATGAGGCAAGTTTCCGCTTAAAGCATAAACAAAACATTGTAACAAAGTCAAAAATAGGAGGTAGTGAGTTCCCTCTCTCACCGGAGGCATTCAAACAGAAATGAGTCCGCCACGGGGAAGAGACTCGGGTTATCTAATGAGGAAAAAGAAGCAAGACCCCTCCTTGCACGGCTCTTCCTCCCGGGTCACTGGTACCAGCAGCTGCTCGGTGATCCACAGGCCCTTCCTCTTCCTCAGCTCCCGCTAGCGGCGCCCCAGCCCCCACCCCTCCCTCACTGGATCAAAATCCTCGAAAGAACTGTATCTCTCGAATTCAGCTCTGTAACCAGCCCCACACATTACCTGCCACAGCGGCACCACACAGAAATGTTTCCTAAATACTCCTCTGAGGACTAAACTCAATTTAACGATTATACAAGAAAAGCACACCGAATTTCACTGCACAAAGACCTAGTGTATAATACAGGCACCAGATTTTAGAAATCAGAATGCTTCAGATTCAAAGGCAGCTCTGGGGACGCCTGGGGGGACTCAGTCAGTTGAGCGTCCAACTTCAGCTCAAGTCATGATCTCACGGCTTGGGAGTTCGAGTCCCGCATCGGGCTCTGTGCTGACCGTTCAGAGCCTGAAGCCTGCTTTGGATTCTGTGTCTTCCTCTCTCCCTCTGCCCCTCCCCTGCTTGTGCTCGCTCTTTCTCAAAAATAAATAAACATTAAAAAATTTAAAAATAGGGGCGCCTGGGTGGCTTAGTCGGTTAAGCATCCGACTTTCGTTTAGGTCATGGTCTCGCGGTTCGTGGGTTCGAGCCCCGCATCGGGCTCTGTGCTGACTGCCAGCTCAGAGCCTGGAGCCTGTTTCAGTCTGTGACTCCCTCTCTCTCTGACCCTCCCCTGCTCACGCTGTCTCTCTCTCCTAGAAATAAATAAAACATTTAAAAAAATTTTTTTTAAATAAAAATTAAAAAAAAGATTCAAAGGCAGTTCTGTCCACAGGGAGGCAGGTAAGACACACAAATTAAAGACTATGACACGACTCCGGGCGACTGTGTGGGATACTGGACTAAGGAGTATGGGGCAAACTTAGGGCTTCTGTGTCTTGCTGGATCAAGTATCTGTGCAAGTTTAGTAGTTGGGAGATTTATACCATTGTCATAAACAAACCAGATTTATGAATTAGTGCATAATGGTTGTTAAAAAAAAAAAAACTGGCTATCCATTCAGAAGAAAAATAAAATTAGATCCCTATGTCACATCAAAAATAAGGTGCAGGTGGCTCCCCTGGCAAGCCAGAACGTGGATTTCCAGCGAGTCCTGCGGACGTGGCCGCCCAGAGGCCCAGCACAGTCTGGACACGAGTTCTGGGAGTGTCCCTTAAAGACGCACTGCTTCACTGGGTGCTTGGCCCCAGCCCAGGTGCACTGGCTGCTCCGTATGCCTGCGATGTCTGTATTCTTCCGAATCCCCTTTTCCTCTTCGGTAATCTCCCGTTATTTAATAATTCTTCATACGAAACTTTCTTTGTTAAAATTCAAAAATAAATAAATTCCAGATGGCTTAAAGTACTAACTATAAAAGACAAAACTATAAGAGAAAAATAAGGGGGGGTTATTTTTTAATAAACATAGGTGCTAGGAAAGTCTTCCAAAGCAAGAGGAGTAACCATAACTTTTAAAAATGGTCAGATTTACATAAAACTTAAAGCTTTCTGCACAAGGAAGGAAAAACTAGGGGCACTTGGATGGCTCCATCGGTTAAGCATCTGACTTTGGCTCAGGTCATGATTTCACAGTTCATGAGCTCAAGCTCCACACTGGGCTCTGCGCTGAGTGTGGAGCCTGCTGTGGATTCTCTCTCATTCTCTCTTTCTCTCTCCCCACCCACTTGTGCTGTCCCTCTCACAAAATAAATAAAAACTTTTTTTTTAAATGAAGGAAAGGAAAAACCAAATACATACAGTCACTATCAGGGATGGATGAATTTAAAAGTCATCATACCTCCTACTTGCTTAAAGCCCTTCAATGGCTTCTGCTTCAGCTGGGAGGCTGAGCCCATGGAGGCAGCCCGTCCTGGCCTTCCCTCCACTCTTACCGCCTTGATTGTTCCAGAACAGGGGCTCCTGTGCACGCTGTAGGCCTCAGCTGTGGAACCACTTCCTCAGACACCTTTCCTGGACTCCCTACATGGGTCAAACCCTAAATTACAGGCATTCATAGCACAGCGTGGCTCTTGCAGTTGCTCAAGCCAGAAAGTTCTGAGTGATCCTTCCCTCCTCCCTCTCTGTGCTCCAGATCTAATCCCAGTCCTGCTGGCCAGACCTTCGAAATCTAGCCTCCATCAATACTCAGTCCAAGCCTCATCACCTTCTTCCTAGACGATGCTTCCTTCCCTTTACTGCCAAGCTCGGCAGCCTGAGAGATTTTTTGAAACCTAAGTCCTATTACATCACTCTGCTCAAAACCTTTTCCATGATCCCCATTGTCAAAGCCAATCAATGCTCCCAGGGCCTACAAGATGAGCCCCCACCCATGAACTCACGGTAGGCTGGCCCCTCCCCTCCCCCTCCCCACCACCCAGGACAGCGTTCTGGCCGCAGTGCCCTCCAGGCCCTTCCCCAGACATGCCAGACACACCCGTCCTTAACATTTGCAAAAACTGATCCCTAGGTCTGGAACACTCTCCCTCCAGACAGCCTCCCGGCTGACCCCTCTACCTCCCTCAAGTCTCTGCTCCATCATCATCTCCATAAGGCTGTGACCACCCTATTTAAAACCCGCCCATCCCCCTTCCTTTTACTCGGCTCTACTTTTTCTTTCTTCCGCGGCATTTACCACCTGACAATCCACACCGTTTGCTTACGTTTGTATAGGATGTCTGTCCCACACTGAGGCGTGGTCAGTGACTACCGGTGCTGCCCCCCAACGTATTCCACACACCCAGAGCTGTGCCTGGCACGTAGCACACACTCATATTTGTGGAATAAATAGCTTTATGCTGGTCTGTGGGATTATCCCGTCAACGGGCCTCTGATTCACTGCCGGAACAGGGACTGGTTTGGTTTCCTTCATCACTGGATTTCCCAGAACCTAAGGCAGAGCTCCGCAAAGACTAAGTACACAAACGTTTGTTAAATGACGAGTTTCATCTTTTTTTTTTTTTAAGCCTATCAGAGGATACAAACTTAAAATGACAGACATCATCCAGGGCTGGTAAGAGCGTAAAGGAAATCCACTCTCTTCATATACTGTTGGCAGGCATGAAAATAATACCTTTTTTGAGAGCAAGCTAGCAATAGCTATTAAAATTTAAACCATCGGAGTTCTTACCCTTTAATTCAATAGTCTTACACAAGTAAAAGAGCACCTAAAAAAATAGGTGCAAGATTATCTACTGCAGCACCGCTCATAAAATAATGAAAAACTTGAAAGCAGTCTACTTGTCCATCATTAGAAAAACTGGCCAATAACTCCAGCACAGCACACGCATGGGAGGGAACGCTCCTGAACAAGAATGAAACAGATCCAGAACACTGACCTGGAAAGTGGTTCGTGATCCAGTTAACTGACCACAGGGCCTGGGCATCAGATGGGCGGGGCTTGACTCGGGGCTCCCACCCCCACCCCACGTCCCAGCTACAGAACTCTAACTTTTAGAAGCACTTTTCACTTCTCTGTACTTCAGTTTCCTCATCAGTAAAATAGGGAAAATAGACAGCAGCAGTCACCTCCCTGATAGGAAGATCCCATGAGATAACATGCAGTGCTTCCGGCACAGGACACAGCCCCAGAACTCCAAGCACATGATAAATACACCTAACATGTACTGAGACAGACAAGGTCTGCACACCTACATACGGGCGGCACGTCCGTTTCAGCAGCAAAGTTAGCATGTCTGTGTGACTACAGGAAAAAAGTCAAGAAGGACAAGACACTTAATAGTGGTGACCCCTGGGGAACTGGAGTTGACCCTGTTCTGCTTAATACGCATATTTTTTTTTAATATTTTTATTTATTTTTAGGAGAGAGAGAGACAGCGTGAGCAGGGGAGGGTCAGAGAGAGAGAGGGAGTCACAGACTCTGAAACAGGCTCCAGGCTCCGAGCTGGCAGTCAGCACAGAGCCCGACGTGGGGTTCGAACCCACGAACCACGAGATCATGACCTAAGCGAAAGTCGGACGCTTAACCAACTAAGCCACCCAGGCACCCCAACGCATACTTTTTTAATGGAGAGATTTTACAAGGCAGTGTTTTCAAATAATAAATAAAATCAGAGCAAAATAAAATCAGAGCAAGTGCTTCTATAATATATTTTAACTTGGATTTTAAAATATTAAAATTCCAGGGGCACCTGGGTGGCTCAGTCAGTTAAGTATCAAACTCGGTTTCAGCTCAGGTCATGATCTCATGGTTTGTGAGTTCGAGCCCGCGTGGGGCTCTGTGCTGACAGTGCAGAGCCTGCTTGGAATTCTCTCTCCCCCTCTATGTCTGGCCCTCCCCCACTCTTTCTCTCTCAAAATAAATAAACTTATTAAAAAATAAAATATTAAAACTTGAAAATTTTTACATTGCATTCTCGAGGCAAAATGGCATAACGAGATGTGGATGAAATTTCTCTGGCTATTAAAATCCCCTGGATTCAGCGCACCTGGCTTGCTCAGTCAGTTAAGCGATCGACTTGGGCTTAGGTTATAATCTCACAGTTCGAGGGTTCCAGCCTTGCATCGGGCTCTGTGCTGACAGCCAGCTCAGAGCCTGGAGCCTGCTTCAGATTCTGTTTCCCTCTCTCTCTGACCCTCCCCTGCTCACACTGTCTTTCTCAGAAATAAATAAAACATTAAAAAAAAGTAAAATAAAATAAAATCAGGGCGCCTGGGTGGCTCTGTCAGTTAAGCATCCGACTTCAGCTCACGTCATGATCTCACAGTTCATGGGTTCGAGCCCCACGTCGGGCTCTGTGCTGACAGCCAGCTCAGAGACTGGAGCCTGTTTTAGATTCTGTATCTTCCTCTCTGACCCTCCCCTGTTCACGCTTTCTCCCTCTCAGAAATAAATTTTTAAAATAAAATAAAATATTTTAAAAAATAAAATAAAATCACCTGGATTCTAAATGAATATGCAGACATTCCAGCAAAAGACAAACAAAAATACCTTTTTCAATAAATTTACAAAACAAGGAATTAAAAAGAATAAAAAATTATATTTCATCCTATCAATTTACACACACATCAGTTTTCTTCATCTACCATATTCTCATGGAGACCAAAGATATGCCAACAAAGGTAAACAATATCAACCCAAAGACGGCTACTTCTAAAATGAGACAGGCAAGATTAAAGTAAAAAACTAAACAGTGATCTTTTACTGGCAATTCAACTCAAAAGAATTCTACATGTATTTTTAAAACTCAGCAGGGCTAGGACATTTGAGCGTGCCGAAAGCTAACGTGTTAAGAAGTGACCTATATTAAGTTCGGCCAAAGAGAAAAATTAAATCCCCAAGATGAACTTCTTAGAAGACGCTGACACAAAGCACTCAAAAATACTGACTTCTCTCCGTCTGCACACTGCGGCTGTGGCTGCTCACTTACCACACTAATTGAAAATAAATACAGCAATCTACACAAACTAAATCCCATCCTAGAGTCACAGGAATTGAAAAACAGGGAATAAATCTGTGCTAAGAATAGCAAGGATACAAGATTTCCTAGAGCTAATTTTTCCTACCCTCCTTCAAGTGCTTAGTCATGTCTCCCTATTTACAGGGAAGACCATTTCCCATCTTTAAAGGAGGAGAGAATTTTTATTCCAGGCAGTGTCACCTGAGCTGCCCCAGACGTTTGTTTCCATGCAACTCTGGGGAAGGCAGCGCCAGCTAAGCATACCTACCCCTCCAGATCAGAACCAGAAGCCACTGGAGCTCTCGGTGTTCCGCCTCCGTCAGCAGTAACAAAGACGGGTTTGTGGAAAAGCAAAGTTTTCCTCCCTGACCGCAAATGCAAAAGGTGAGAAGGCCGCACGCCATGGCAGCTTGCTTCCCGGGGGCGCGAGCCCACCAGAGATCCCTCCCGTCTCTCCCGGGGAAAGAGAATACAGAGTAACTCCATAGGCAACTAACAAAACCTAACACCAAAGGCTAACAGGCTCCGGAGCACGCTTCCAAGAGAGCAGCTAGCTTTAAAATCTGATAACATTGTTTCGGGCTCCCCGAAGGCAAGAACAAAGACTCCGTTTTCCACAAACGGCTATTTTAGGAGACAACACTAAGCGAAGGGAAAGCTTACTAAGCACCTACTGTGCGCCCAGCGCCCTACGCCAGCATCACACCGCCACCGAAAGCCGCCAGGCACACACGCCCACTGCAGAAACACACCTGAAAGAACTTCCTCACCTAGACACCCGGCCAAGGACCAAGCAAGCACACGGTCTCCAAACACAACTCCAGGCGGTAAGACCTGGGACGCGGTGGTCGAGCTCTGACGTCTAGAGGTCAGCCCACGTCCCGGAAGGTCAGGAAGGACTCTGGCAACCCCGCTTGGATGATCTAGGATGGGAGGGGGGGCTCTCCTTCTAAGAGAACAAGGACTATGCAGACCCGTTTCCCCGACTCGCACATTCCAACACCACCGTCCTCGTCACTCCCGAATGCCCCCGCAAGGATGCTGCCGGCCTGGCGCACACGCAGGTGGCCGCTTCTCGGAGAAAAGTGCAAAGACACGCGTCAGCCTGTCTTCATGAGCAAGCCGAAGGTCAAAGAGGCTAAATGTGCCCAGACTCGTCGGGGGGTTGGGCTGGGGGGGAAGGGGAGGGTCCTGCAGACCCCCAGGGCCCGGCACTGACCGTCGGGCCGCACCGCCCCTCCGGGGACGCCCCCCCGCTCGCGGCGGGGACGGGGGCGCGCGCGGGGACGGCCCCGGGCTGGGCGTCCCGTCGGCTCCCGCAGCCCAGGCCCCGCGGGCCGCAGTCTCCCCGCCGCGCGGCCCACGTGCCGGGCCCTCCCCGCCCCCGCCGCCCCGCGCGCGCGCGCCGCCCCGCCTCGCCCCGCGGGGCCCCGGGCCCGCGCGCCCGCCCGAGTCCCCGCGCCGCCGGGCAGGCCGCGCCCGCCGCGCCGGCCATGGTGGGCGCCTCACCGTTGGGCTGAGGAGCCGGGCCCGGCTGCGCCATGGCCGGGCGGCGGCCTCGGGGCGCGGGGCGGGCGCGAAGCCGGCGTCCCGGGCTCCCGCGGGGCTCAGCTGGCGGAGGAGGCGTCGACCGAGCCGCCGCCGCCGCCGCCCAGGGAGGAACCGCTAAGGCTGGAGCCGCCGGCGCCGCCACAGCCGCGGGCAGAGACGGACCCGAGCGCCGACCTCCGCCTCCTCATCCTGACAGCGGGAAATAAGCAGTGCGCAGGCGCGGGGGGACGGCGGCACGTGACGTCGCCCGAGGGGCCGGGCGGGGCCTCGCGCGGAGGGGCGGGGCCTCGCGCGGAGCGGCGGGCGGGGGCCGAGTGCGGCGGCCGCGAGGAGGGAGGAAGGATGGAGGGGCGCAGCCTGGAGCGACCGGGGTGGGGGCCGTCGGGCTCTCGAGCCGGAGGGTGAGGGGGGGGCGTCGCGGTCCTCCGCCCCGGCGTGGAGGAAGGGACGAGCGAAGTGGGTGCCGATCCAGCCGCACCCTTGTAGCGGTGTGACCTTGGGCGAGTCACTTCCCCCCACCCCGAACCTCACCCGGGCCCATCTGCAAGGCGGCTTCGGTGCAGGGAAGCGGGAGGAGCTGTTTCTGGCGCACTTGGCATTGAGCATCTGTGTACGAGGTGACTTTCAGGGGCCACGTCCTGTGAAAGCTGCTGAGGACACAGCCAGGCTCTGTCCCCGCGCTCATCTCATCGGATGAGCAGACAGGACCGCCCTCATACCCGGGCCACACCGCCTGCCCGAGGCCCTGTCCGGACACTGCTCCCACACGGTGCACCTGGGCCCTGGGCCCCCCTTCAGGACCACGTCCTGGGAGCCTGTGACCCCAGAACCCCCTCCCCCCGCAAATGGCTGGAGGCTGTGGCCTCTTCCCCAGGCCCATCCCCTCCAGGGCAGAGACGGGGCGTCTGTACAGGTAGCTGAGAGGCAGCCTTATTGGAGAGGTGGCACATCACGTGGACGCTTGAGTTGCAGTGTGGACAAAGTGGGCCAGAGCCCAACAGTCCAGCCCGGCCAGGGCTCCCCTTAGCACCCCAGTTAAGGGGATGAATCTCTGGGGTTCAGGAATTCTGAATCCCTGGTCTTCTCCATCATGGAAGATGTGCATTTGTCAAGATAGAATAGAATATATTAAGGTTAATAGGTGCAATGATGTACAATTTTAAATAATTTTAAGTAGACATGTAGCATCTGTTTGTTCATTTGCCCCAAATTCTGCTAGCAAATAGGGGAGGACCCAAATACAGACTTGAGGGGTTTTTTTTAATGTTTTATTTATTTCTGAGAGAGAGACAGAGAGAGAGAATCTGAAACAGGCTTCAGGCTCCGAGCTGTCAGCACAGAGCCCGACGTGGGGCTCGAACCCACAGACCGTGAGATCATGACCCGAGCCAAAGTCAGATGCCTAACCAGCTGAGCCACCCAGGCACCCCCAGACTTGAGTTTTTTGAGTGGTTAATATCCTCCGATGGCTGGTGTAGCTTTGAGAGAGCAGACGGGGTCATTTCCCCTGCCCACTCCCCTCTTAAGTGTCTTTTGTCCAGGAAAGGACAGCCCAGTGTATCCTCTGTCTTGTGATGACTAACACGAGGTCGGGCCATAAAGAGAGCCGATGCTGATGCCCTCTGTAGGAGGGACTCCTTCCAGGGAGTGAGAGGTATCTTTATTGCTATTGATAATCTGGGGCTTGAAGCCAGGCCCTCAAGATCAAGGTCACTCACCAATGGCCAGGCTGCTGGTTTGGACACCCAGAGCGCCCCCTGCCAAGCAAGTGTTTAAAAAAGCAGTTTTGCAATCGGTTAGGGGCACACAATCAGATAGGAGCATGTGTACAGTTTTGTACTTTTAGGTAAATCCCAAGGCTCAGCAATTCCACCCCTAGGTACGTATTCTAGAGAAAACTAGTGTGTGCTCAAAGCCTTTATTAAGTGTAAAGGGCGTGATTCCCCTATTCTGAAAGAAATCAAGAGACGAGATGTAAACATATAAGTAAATAATTACTTATCAATTATATTGCATATGTGCCCCAGGAGACACAAACAAGGATATTCAAAGTGGCATAGTTTAAATTATTTTTTTAATGTTTTTATTTATTTCTAGGAGAGAGAGAGAGACAGCGTGAGCAGGGGAGGGTCAGAGAGAGAAGGAGTCACAGACTGAAACAGGCTCCAGGCTCTGAGCCGGCAGCCAGCACAGAGCCCGACGCGGGGCTCGAACCCACAAACTGTGAGATCATGACCTAAGCGAAAGTCGGACGCTTAACCGACTAAGCCACCCAGGCGCCCCAGTTTAAATTATTTTTTATTTTTATTTTTGGGAGACAGAGAGAGGGAGACACAGAATCCAAAGCAGTCTCCAGGGTCTGAGCGTCAGCACAGAGCCCGATGCCAGGCTCGGACTCACAAACCACGAGTTCACGACCTGACCCGAAGTCCGATGCTTGACCGACTGAGCCACCCAGGCGCCCGTGAAAGTGGCATAGTTTTAATATACTAAACAACTAGATAACCCAAATGTTCATCAACAGTAGAATCGACAAATAAATATTAAATATTCATACGGTGGAATACTCTACAGCAACCATAACGAACAAACTACCCTTAGATATTCAACGTTGATGGATCTCAAACAGCTTGGAGGGAAAAAAGCAAATTATAAAGCAACATAATATGGCATGATCCCATTTATATAAGGTTCCCAAACAGGTAAAACTAAACATGATGCATACGTGGTAAACTAAACACAGGAGGAGACCAAGTATCAGAGAAATCGTAACAACAGGTCCCGAACCAGGGAGGGAGGGCCATCTATTTAACAAGAGCCCACAAAAGCCCGCCTTCTAAGGAGATGGCAATGTGGTATTTCTTAACTTGGGTCCATTTAAATTAATTATAAATATGAGATGCGGATGGAGTTTGGGTGACAAAGATTGCAAGGTATTTGCTTAAAATACAAGCTTTAAGTGAATAAATTTGACGCACCTGGTCCTGAGCTGCATTAGTAGAGCCACAGAGGGTAGACCGTAGGAGGTGATGCCTGTCCCGCACCTTGCCCGGATCGGGTCACCTCAGCAGGGCTCGGCTGTGTTCATTCCGGGCACCACTGTTTGCAGGGGGGACGCTGACCAGCTGGAGTGGGTGGGGCTGCAGGGAACGAGGAATCGAAAAATGATCCTGTGCAAAGTTCATGGAGATATCAGAGCAAGGTGCCGGAGGGGGGGCGGGGGGGCGGGGGGTACAAAGATGACTTGGGACGTGAAAAACGCCCCTTAAATCCAGGAGGACAGCGGGAACAGATGCGCTGTGTGTCTCACTGCAGACTTCAGCTCAACCCAAAGAGGCACTTTGTCTCCGCGAGAGCTAACCAGGGAGGGGCGCCTGGGGGGCTCAGTCGGTGAAGCGTCCGACTTCGGCTCACGTCACGATCTCGCTGTCCGTGGGTTCCAGCCCCGGGTCGGGCTCTGTGCTGACAGCTCAGAGCCTGGAACCTGTTTCATGTTCCGTGTTTCCCTCTCTCTCTGACTCTCCCCTGCTCATGCTCTCTCTCTGTCTCAAAAATAAATAAACGTTAAAAAATTTTTTTAAAAAAGAGCTAACCAGGGAGAGAAGGGGCTACCTTTTGAGGAGTGAGCCTCCTATCACAACAAGTATGCAGGAGGGGCTGGCTGGCAGTTGGGCAGAGGTGCCAGAGAAGGATTCCAGCCCCAGCGGGGGGTTAGATTAGACCATCTTTACCATCCCCTTGAGCCTCGGGGATGCTGTAATGACAACGACAATAGTCAGTTTGCCGCATTCTAAGGTTCACCAGGTGCTTTCCATGTATTATTTCATTTTATTGACAGCAGCCCGAAAGGTGGACAATAGACACACAGGAGATAAGCCAAATGTTCCCGGAGAAATTCCATTTCAAAATTCTATCCTGTGCAGACATGGCTACCAGACCAGGGGTCCCAACCTGGGACTCAGCGAAGAGCACTCAGGAGTGCTGGGGTTCTCTCTCTCCACGACCCAGATTCTCACGGGCAGGAAGGAACCGGGGAGTGAAGTCAAGGCACTGTGCTTTTCTGGCCTTTGATGAAGGTTATGGGGGAGGGACGGGAATGATGGGGACTCTCTCCCAGGGGCACTGTCTGTGTCCAGGCACCGGGAGACTTGGGAAGTCCCAACCTGGACGCGGGCTTCCTCACTAAGGGTGCCCAGGAAGGGCCCACCGGTGACACGCACCTTTATGTCCTCAGCCATAATCCCCCCGCCTGGTCTCCCCGATCATCCCCTGATCCGGCCGCCCCAGAGCAGCAACCTTCCCCTCCTGGGGCCTGGGGTGGGAAGACCGTGATCGGGGATCCTGCCTCGCTCCATCCCTCTCCCAGGAGAGACGGGTGCGCACAGAGAGCCCCACAACAGAGGGACGGCCTCCTTCACACTCTCACGAGATGGAAGCTGGCATCCAGGGAAGAACCCCAGGCTTGGAATCAGAAGACCCAGAATTCTGGCACAGATTAGCTGTTGACCCAGAAGGCTCTGTTTGACCTCTCTGAACCCCTGTTTACTTAGCTCAAAGGCGAGAACCAGACCAGCGTCATAACCCATCAGGACAGCCAAAGAGATCAAGCACCCAGCACCTAACACGTACTAGTTTCTCTGCAAACATCTGCTCCCACCTCTCCGTCTCTCCTCTCCTCCCTTTTCCCTGATTCATCGTTTTCCATCCTGGTGATGAGGGCTCCCTGGACCTTAGGAGTCAGTCAGGGAAGGTATTCCTAGAAATCCAGGGCAGAAATTTCCAGTATTTTCAAAGCTTAATGGAACCATCCCCTCCGCCTCTGTGCTGGCCGTGCTGGGCCTGCTTGGGATTCTCTCTCTCTCTCTCTCTCTCTCTCTCCTCCTCTCTCTGCCCCTCCTCAGATTGTGCTTGCACGCTCTGTCTCTCAAAATAAATAAATAAGTTTAATTAATTAATTGAACATCAAGTTTCTGTGCTTTCGACAGAAGCTATAGCACATTGTTTATCTGATGCTGATTAGACATTCTTTAATTTTTTTATGGTTTTTTCTATTTATTTCTGAGAGAGACAGACAGTGTGAGCAGGGGAGGGTCAGAGAGAGAGGGAGTCACAGAATCCGAAACAGGCTCCAGGCTCCGAGCTGTCAGCACAGAGCTCGACGCGGGGCTCGAACCCACGAACTGTGAGATCATGACCTGAGCCAAAGTCGGATGCTTAACCAACTGAGCCACCCAGGCAGCCCTGATTAGACATTCTTATTCCAGGTTTTGTTTTTATATATAGTTTTGAGAGAGAGACAGACAGAGCATGAGTGGGGAAGGGCCTGAGCTGTCAGCACAGAGCCGATGCGGGACTCGAACATATGGACAAGGAGATCATGTTCTGAGCCAAAGCCGGACGCTTAACTGACCGAGCCACCCAGATGCGCCTCTTATTCCATTTTTATATTAGCTGTTGGTTAGTAATATAGAGGGATCCATTATTTCTTAATATACATAGTTGGCCAGATAGACAAGGACGTTTAGATCTGACGGGTGCGCCTGTCTCCTGGAATTTCCCAATCGCACAGCGGCATAACTTCCCGGGAGGAAAAGTAGCTGACGTGTAGCAGGCACTTCACGGGCCAGGCACTGGGCAAAGTGCTTCGACCTTGTATGGGCTCATCTAAGCTCCTGAAGAACCTTATGACGGAACTAAGAGAGCAGAGGTGGGAAGTGTTGACAATTCGTTTTATAGATGACGAGACCAAAGAAGTTCACCAATCCAAGGTCACGGAGCTAGTAAGTGACAGAGCTGGGAATGAGACCCAAGTTTGGGTCCAATGTCCATGTGGGTGACTCCCACGATACTTAGCTCCGTGTCCCTTTCTCCCATTGGTGGAAGATGCCAAGTCCCAGAAAATAGGCACACGGTCATTCTTAACGTTGTATGTCTACTGCCTGGTCTAACAAGTGCTCAGTAAATACTTATCGAGCGAATGAATGGATAAGCAGAGGCATAATACGAGAAATATATGGAGCAAATAACGCCATCCTTGGTGGCGAGGAGATCTACAATCTGCAGATTAAATCTGTGTGATTTAATTCATCTGCTTCTCAATTCTCATTAGGTTACAGACCATAATTTTAAATGTTTTATTTTTATTTTTATTTATTTCTAGAAGAGAGAGAGAGACAGCATGAGCAGGGGAGGGTCAGAGAGAGTGGGAGTCACAGACTGAAACAGGCTCCAGGCTCCGAGATGGCAGTCAGCACAGAGCCCGACACGGGGCTCGAACCCACGAACCACGAGATCATGACCTAAGCGAAAGTCGGACGCTTAACCGACTAAGCCACCCAGGCGCCCCAAAAGACCATAATTTTAATCATTACTACTGATAATGCCCACCACTTAACTCAGTGCCTGGCATGTACCAGAGACTTTTACCTGTATTATGTCGTCAATCCCCTTAACAGCCCTTTTATGTAGATCCCATTTCTTATCCCAGGGCTCAGAGAGGTTAAATGATTTCCCCAAGTCACACAGCGAATGGAAGAACAGTATTCCAATCCAAGTCTGTGTGACTCCGAAGCTCGCGCCTTTTCGCTGTTGGTGCTGGTGGCTACATCTGTCAGGTAGCAGCAAGTGCCCCACGCTTCCATGCCGTTATCAACTAGATTCATTTGTAGAATTTTTAACATGAACTTGAAAGTTATTTTACAGGGCGCCTGGGTGGCTTAGTCGGTTGCACGTCCGACTTTCGCTTAGGTCATGATCTCGTGGTTCATGGGTTCGAGCCCCGCGTCGGGCTCTGTGCTGACTGCCAGCTCAGAGCCTGGAGCCTGTTTCAGTCTGTGTCTCCCTCTCTCTCTGACCCTCCCCTGCTCACGCTATCTCTCTCTCTCTCCTAGAAATAAATAAAAAAATTTTTTTAAGTTATTTTACTTTTTACTTCTTGTATACTATCTCAAATTACTCCACTAAAATTCTAAGTATATATTTTTTTAAATACAGATAAAGCAAAAGTACACCCACAACCTCTCCCTGCAACACGCAAGATATCCACACCCCTTCCCAAGGCAAACTACTACTACGAGCTTCGTATGAACCCTTTCTGACATTTTTCTCTGCACTTACAAACAAGCAGAACCATGTGCCCCTGTTTTATGTTCCTCACATAGAGAAGATCACATTGCACACAGGGTGCTGAACTTGCCTTTCTCCTTATTCTTTTTAGCTCTTGCATAATTTTCCATTTTGGTAAATGGTTAGGTTAATCACAGTTTTTCAGTATTTACAAGCATTACATGCCTATGTAGGCCTTTCCGTGGGTCAGTATCCAGGAGTCTTATCTATATCTACCCACTCGGAATTACCAGACCAAAAGTCACAAACACTTTTTTGCTGTAATAGATACTGACAAATTACTCTCAAAAAGTATCGCAGCTGGGGCATCTGGCTGACTCAGCCGGTGGAGCATGTGACTCTTGACCTCAGTGTCATGGGTTTGAGCCCCGCGTTGGGTGGAGAGATCACTTAACTAAATAAACAAATGTTTTAAAAAAAAGTATCACATCATCATAGGTTCCTACCAACAGTGTGTGAATGTATTCATTTCCACATATCCTTGCCAACAATGGCTTTGATCAGTCTTATTTGGTCTGCCAATCTTACGGACAAAAGATTACACAGTAATGTCATTTTAATAAGCCATTTCCCTGAGCATCAGTGAGGCTAGGGATCTTTCTGATTTTTTTTAGCTGTTTGCATTTATCTACTATGAATTCTATATGTCCTTTGCCCATTTGTCTTTGGTTATGTGCCTTTTATTACTGACCTCAAGGAATTCTTTTTTTTTTTTAATGTGTATTTATTTTTTGAGGGGAAGGATGGGCAGAGAGAGAGGGAGACAGAGGATTCAAAGCGGGCTCTGAGCTGTCATCAAAGAGCCCAATGTGGGGCTTGAACTCATGAACCGTGAGATCATGACCTGAGCCAAAGTCAAATGTTTAACCGACTGAACCACCCAGAAGCCCTATTTGGAGGAATTCTTTTTTTTTTTATGGTTTTTTTTTTTTTTCTGAGAGAAAGACAGTGTGAGCAGGGGAGGATCAGAGAGAGAGAGAGGGAGACACCGTATCTGAGGCAGGCTCCAGGCTCCAAGCTGTCAGCACAGAGCCCGAAGCAGGGCTTGAACCCACGAACCGTGAGATCATGACCTGAGCCAAAGTTGGACGCTTAACCAACTGAGCCACCCAGGTGCCCCAAGGAATTCTTAACATATTATTATTTTTTAAGTTTATTTATCTATTTGGGGGGGCAAGGGGCATAGACAGAGGGAGAGAGAACCCCAAGCAGGCTGCATACTCAGCACAGAGCCTGATGCGGGGCTTGAACCCACAAACAGATCATGACCTGCACCCAAATCAAGAGTCAGAGGCTTACCCAAATGAGCCACCGAGGTGCCCTTCATTTAAAGGTCTTTAAATGTATCAAAAGATGCTCAATTTGAAACCAAAGTAAAACTCAAAATGAAACTACATGGAGAAAATGTTTATCATCCATTGGACTGATAAGAATTCAAAAGGTTGACAGCCCACCTTATTAGTGAAGCTCTGAGGAAAATGGGCAGCCTCTTACATTGTTGTCAAAAGCACAAAATGGAACACGCTATGGAGGGAAAATTTGGTAATATTTAAGAAAATTGTATTAATGTGTATTTACCCCTTGATCCAGGAATCTGGGGGGATTTGGGGTGTTTTTTTTAAGATTTTATTTTTAATTAATCTCTACACCCAACATGAGGCTTGAAGTTATAACCCTGAGATTGCACGCTCCACTGACTGAGCCAACCAGGCACCCTAGATCAAGTTATCCTGAGGATACACACCTGTAAAAAATCAAACAGGGACGCCTGAGTGGCTCAGTCGGTTAAGCTTCTGACTTCAGCCCAGGTCATGATCTCACCATTCGCGAGATGGAGCCCCGCATCTGGCTCTGTGCTGACAGCTCAGAGTCTAGAGCCTGCTTCAGATTCTGTGTCTCCCTCTCTCTCTGTTCCTTCCCTGCTCGCTCGCTCTCTCTCTCAAAAATGAATAGAAGTTAAAAAAAAAAAATTAAAAAGAGGGGCGCCTGGGTGGCTTAGTCGGTTAAGTGTCCGACTTTGGCTCAGGTCATGATCTCGCGGTTCGTGGGTTCGAGCCCCATGTCGGGCTCTGTGCTGACTGCCAGCTCGGAGCCTGGAGCCTGTTTCAGATTTGGCGTCTCCCTCTCTCTCTGACCCTCTCCTGCTCACACTGTCTCTCTCTCTCTCTCTCTCTCCTAGAAATAAATAAAAATATTTTTAAAAAATGGGGAAAGAAGTCTATTTATTCTATATTTCCTCAGTTTTACTACAGTCTTGTTGAAAGTCACAGAACATGAAATTCATCATTTTCAAGTATTCACGTCAGTGGTGTTTAATACATTCACTAAGTTATACAACCATCCCCACAATGAATTCTTGAGCATTTCTTAGACAAATAGCTCTTCCCTTTCGGCACTAGAAGCAGCGCCAGACCCACTAGAATGACCCCCATTCTCTTCTCCCTCCAGCACCTGGCAACCATTCATCTACCTTCCACGTGTGTGGATTTTCCCCTTCTGGACATTTCATATAAATGGAATCATAAATATGTTACCTTCTGTATCTGGCTTCCTTCACTAAAGCATAATGTTTCCAAGGTTCATTCACGGTGTAGCCAGTGTCGATGTTTTGTTTCCTTTTGTGGCTAAATCGTATTCCATTATGGATACACCACATTTTGTTTCTCCATTCATCAATTCAGGAACATTTGGGTTATTTCCATGGAACACTGCTGTAAATATTCATGGACAAGCGGTATAGACACATGTTTTCATTTCATTTCATATAACCATGAGTGAAATTACTCTGTGTTTAGCATTTTGAGAAACTGCCCAACTGTCTTCCAAAGAGGTACATACACCATTACACCATGTTACAATTGTGCAGTATATGAGGGTTCCAAATCTCCCACATCTTTGCCAACACTTGTTATTTATTTTCTCTCTCCTTTTTAAATTTTAGCCACCCTGTTGGGTATGACGTGGGATCTTATTGAGGCTTGGAATTACGTTTCCCTGATGGCTAAAGATACTGAACATCTTTTCACGTGCTTATGGACCATTTGTATATCTTCTTTGGAGAAATTTCTCTTCAGATCCTTTTCCATTTTTTTTTTAATTGGGTTATTTTGCTTCATATTGTTGAGTTGCCAGAGTTCTTTTTATATTCCAGATTCAGTTCCCTTATAATATATCTGATATTTTGGAATCAAGAAATGTGAGGCTTCCAACTTTATTCTTCTTTGTTAAGATTGTTTTGGCTAGTGCGGGTTCCTGGAATTCCCAAAGGAGTTCTAGAATCGACTTGCCAGTTTCTTCAAAGAAATCAACTGGGATATTAAAAGACATCATATTGAATCTTTAGATCATTTGGGCAAGTAATGTCATCTTAACAATATAAAATCTTCCAAGCCATGAAGATGGCATATTTTCCATTTTTTCGGTCTTAAATTTCTTTGAATGATGTGTTATAGCTTTTATAAAATTCGCTCTTCTTTTGTTAAATCTGTCCCTGGGCATTTCATTGTTTCTGAGTTATTGTACATGGAATTGATTTCTTAAGTTTTTTTCTTCAGATTTTTTCACTGGTAGTGTATAGAAATACAGCTGATTTTTGTATATTAGTCTTGTATCCTGCATGCTTGGTGAACTCAGGTATTAGTTCTCATGTGTAGTGGATTTTCTTAGGATTTTCTGGATACAAGATCATGTCATCTGAGAATATAGTTGTGCTTCTTTCTTTCCAATCTGGATGTCTTTTGTTTCATTTTCTTACCTAATTTCCCTGGATAGAATTTCCAATCTAATGTCGAATAGATGTGATGAGATTGAACATCTTTGTACGGTTCTTTTTTTTTTTTTTTTTTTAGGTTTATTTCTTTTGAGAGAGACACAGAGAGAGTGAGTAGGGGAGGGGCAAGGAGAGAGGGAGAGAGAGAGAGAGAGAGAGAGAGAGAGAGAATCCCAAGCGGGCTCCACGCTGTCAGGGCAGAGCCCTACGCGGGACTCAGACTCACAAACTGTGAGATCATGACCTGAGCAGAAACCAAGAGTTGGACGCTTCACTGACTGAGCCACCCAGGTGCCCCCTGTATTGTTCTTGATCTTAGAAGGAAAGCTTTCATTATTTTACACATAGCATAGCCACACTATACCACTAAACATGGCATCTTAGACAAATACCTCCTAAGAAAGAGCATTTGCTGTGAGCACTAAACCCAATACCTCACACATGCGTCACTACACATAATAGCAGAGACTCTATACACCACCGGTATCATGCATGTATCACAGAACACAGTAGCACACACACAATGTGTGACTAAACACAGCATATCATACAGCAAAGCACACATCACGCACCACGAAACACAACATCTCACACGCACATTACTAAACATAGAAGTACATACACCACCCAGCTCAGGGTCTCATACATCCATCACGAATATATAGCTTTTCATAGGTATCCCTTCTCAGGTTGAATAAGTTCCTTGTCTTCCTACTTTATTGGGTGTTTTTTCATGAGGTGTTGGATTTTATTAAATGATCTTTTGTGTCTATTGAGATGATCCTGTGTTGTTGTTTTTTTTTTCATCTATTTGATATGACGTATAATACTGATTGATTTTCAAGTGTTTACCCAGTCTTGCATTCCCAGAATAAATCCCACTTTTTATGTGTTGCTGGGTTTTGTTTGCGAGTACTTAGTTGAGGATTTTTGCATCTATAGTCATACGAAATATTGGTCTGTAGTTTTCTTTGTTGTGATGATTTTGGGGGAGGTGTTGGTATCAGGATAATACTAGCCATATAGAATAAGTGGGGTGAGTACTCCTAACTTTTTTAATGATTATTTTTTAATGTTTTATTTATTTTTGAGGGACAGAGAGAGACAGAGCATGAACAGGGAAGGGGCAGAGAGAGAGGGAGACACAGAATCTGAAACAGGCTCCAGGCTCTGAGCTGTCAGCACAGAGCCCGACGCGGGGCTCAAACCCACAAACTGTGAGATCGTGACCTGAGCTGAAGTTAGACACTTAACTGAGCCACCCAGGCGCCCCTCCTAACTTTTTTTTTTAAAAGAGTTTGTGAAGTACTGGTGTTAATTATTCTTTAAACATTTAGTAGAATTTTTTTTTTTTAATATTTTATTTATTTCTAGGAGAGAGAGAGAGACAGCGTGAGCAGGGGAGGGCCAGAGAGAGAGGGAGTCACAGACCGAAACAGGCTCCAGGCTCTGAGCTGGCAGTCAGCACAGAGCCCGACGCGGGGCTCGAACCCACGAACCGCGAGATCATGACCCAAGCGAAAGTCGGACGCTTAACCGACTAAGCCACCCAGGCGCCCCTAAACATTTAGTAGAATTTATCAGTAGAGTTAGCTGGCTCTAGGCTTTTCTTTCTGGGTACTTTATTCTTATTCATAATTCAATCTCATTATTTGTTATAGAGCTATTCATATTTTCTATTTCTTCATGAGTCAGTTTCAGCAGTTCATATCTTTCTAGGAATTTGTCCATTTCATCTAAATTATCTAATCTATTGGCAGACACTTATTCATAATATTCTCCTATTATCCTAATATTTCTACACGGTTGGTAGTAATGTCCCCTGTTAATATTTCTCAATCTCATAACAAGTTTATCAAATTTGCTGATCTTTTCAAAGAACCAACTTTGGTTCCATTGTTTTTCTCTATTATTTTTCTACTCTCTACCTCATTTGTTTTTACTCTAATCTTTATTATTTTCTTCCTTCAGATTGCTTTCGGTTTATTCACTCTTCTTTTTCTAGTTTCACAAGGTATTAGTTTTGATTATTGGCTTGAGATCTTTAATATATATATTAAAATGTTTATTTAGGGTTTTTTTGGGGGGGAGGGACAGAGAGAGAGACGGAGACACAGAACCTGAAGCAGCTCCAGGCTCCAAGCTGTCAACACAGAGCCTGACGCTGGGCTTGAACCCACGAACTGTGAGATCATGACCTGAGCCAAAGTTGGATGCTTAACTCTGCTTGACCCTTCATTTCCTGCTTGCACAAAACCTCAAGGTTGGTTAGAAATGAGAGATTGGGGCCTCCCAAGTATTTCTTACACGTGTGCACAGCCCTGCACACGTGTGTCCTATGGAGTCCCTAGTATACGTCAGAGATTATCAAAGGCCTCCCTGGCCATCTTGTTCCCTAGCTTTTCCATCCAAATTCTTTAATCCGCCTCTCATTAGCCCCAACTGGTATTATGACCTCTGGCAGCTATGATGTCTAACAATTGCAACTGTTTTGTTTGTTTTGTTCCAAGAAATGCCCTGGGGACAGGGCTGTTTGCAGGGAGTAAGCTCTGAGTCAGTTCAAATGAAAACAAGCCCGGAGGGTGGAGATTTTTAAGGAACCGCCAGACAGATCAAAAGGTGACAGTTTTCTGCATTGGGGGACTTGGGGGGAAGTTCAAACCCATTCTGGTCCCTCTAGTGTCTTCTAGGCTGGCAGCTTTCATTAGTTGCTACAGCTTTGAGTCCATCACAAAGATAAGGAGAGGGGTTGGGGTGTCTGGGGGCGGGGGCTCAGTCAGCTGACCATCTGACTCTTGATTTCAGCTCCGGTCAGGATCCCGGGGCCATGGGATTGAGTCCTGCCTCGGGCTCTGCACTGAGAGTGGAAGCTGTTTAGGATTCTCTCTCTCTTCCCCCCAGCCCCTCCCTCACTCTCAGGTAGGTACGTAGGAGGGGGGGGATGGGAATAGAAATAGAGAAAATGCCAGAAAGCTTTCTGTTCTTTACCTAGCTTCGGCTGTTTCTCTTCCATAGATCCTTCTTGGATTGTAGCAAGCCTTTGGTTAATTTCTTTTTTTTTTTTCAATATTTTTATTTATTTCTAGGAGAGAGAGAGAGACAGCGTGAGCAGGGGAGGGTCAGAGAGAGAGGGAGTCACAGACTGAAACAGGCTCCAGGCTCTGAGCTGGCAGTCAGCAGAGAGCCCGACGTGGGGCTCGAACCCGCGAACCGCGAGATCATGACCTGAGCGAAAGTCGGACGCTTAACCGACTAAGCCACCCAGGCGCCCCAGACTAAGACAATTTTAAAAAGATCAAAGATTCACAACAACGTGGATAGAACCAGAGAGTATGATGGTAAATGACATAAGTCAGTCAGACAAAGACAAATAGCGTTTGATTTAACTCACATGTGGGATTTAAGAAACAAAACAAACAAATAAAAGAGACAAACCAAGAAACAGACTCTTAACCAGAGAGAAGGAACTGATGGTCACCGCAGGGAATGTGGGTGGGGGTGGGGGGGAACAGGTGATGGGGGTTAAGGAGGGCGCCTGTCAGAATGAGCATCGACTGACGTGTGGAAGTGTTGGAATCACTGTATTTTACACCCAAAACTAATATGACACTGTAGGTTAACTATGCTGGGAAATAAAATAAAAACAAGAGGGGCGCCTGGGTGGCTTAGTCAGTTAAGCGTCCGACTTTCGCTTGGGTCATGATCTCGCGATTCGTGGGTTCGAGCCCCGCGTCGGGCTCTGTGCTGACTGCCAGCTCAGAGCCTGGAGCCTGTTTCAGAGTCCGTGACTCTCTCTCTGACCCTCCCCTGCTCACGCTGTCTCTCTCTCTCTCTCCTAGAAATAAATAAAAAAACATTTAAAAATAAATAAATAAATACAATAAAATAAAAATAAAACACAAGAGGCAAATGTTCAAAAGAAGAAACCAATGCTTGGAGCTGCTCAGGAAGACAGGTGCGTATATTTGCGGTGACCCCTCAGGTGTATACATTTCTAACCCCACTCCTGGTGAACTTGATAGCCGATGTCTTCATCAAGACCGTCCCAAATAGCTTTCAAATTTGATATAAAATGATCCCAGCCATTGGCCTATGACAGGGTAACATCTTATTTTTACAGATCGTGTGCTAAAACTTTAAAATTCATCGGCTGAGCACATATGGATCAAATGCTTATCACGGTCCAAACACTCTTCTGCACATTGAGGATTACGTGTGTAAGCGAGGGGGAGGGGTGGGTGGGGACATAAGAATCCACCCCTACGCTACTGCAGAAGAGAATTCTACCTACATAGTGCAAACAGCACCTTACCTGTGTATGAATAATATTTTAGGGGCACCTGGGTGGCTCCGTTGGTTAAGCGTCCAACTATCGATCTCAGCTTAAATCTTGATCTCAGGGTTGTGAGTTCAAGGCTGCCATTGGGCTCCATGCTGGGCGTGAAGCCTACTTAAAATAATAATGATAATATTTTAATGAACTAGAAAAAGCATTCATTTAGACCGGTATTATCCTTCCCGAAACAAGGTATGAAACACATGACACATATCAGCGATATAAATGATAAGCAGCAGCTTAATGCTCTCATGTATATTCAGCTCCTAGACGTTGATAGCAGAAAGACAGACAACCGTGGGAAATGAAAGAGGCAAGGGGCAGGAATGGGAACTCGCTCCAGTGGGAAGTGTACGTGGCCGTTAAGCACATGCGAAGAGGCTCGAGCTGTCCGGCAGTCAGGCGTTTACCCGTTCACCCGCCCGAGCTGCAGTAACTTACGAGGGTCCGGAATAATCTACGTTGGTCAAACCATAGGGAAATGAGTACTCTCCCCCTTACTGGGTGCATATGTGAAATGAAATCACTTTGTGTACAAGGATCTTACTATATATATTTACATTCTTTTTTTTTTTTAATGTGGTATTTATTTATTTAGAAAGAGAGAGCAAGCCGGGGAGGGACAGAGAGAGAGAGAGAGAAAATCCCAAGCAAGCTCCGTGTTGTCTGCACAGAGGCAGACGTGGGGCTCCATCCCACAACCGCGAGACCCTGACTTGAGCCGAAGTCTGATGCTTAAACGACTGAGCCCCCCAGGCGCCCCTGGATACTTCTTTATTGTAGGGACACTTCTGTGCACCGTTCGGTATTCGGGAGCGTGTCTGGCCCCTGCCCATCACACGCCAGGAGTACACTGCTGTAGACCCTTCGTGTCTCCCCAAAATGCATATGTTCATATCCTAATCCCCAAGGTGGTAACCGGGGGGCCCTTCAGAAGTGACTAGGTCATGAGCGCAGAGCCCTCGTGAATGATATTGGTGTCCTCTATAAAAGGGGCCCCAGAAAGCTCCCCCTGCCCCTGCTCGGATGCTCCCCGTCCGAGCTTATAGCAGAACAGCCATCCGTGGACCAGGATGCGGACCCGCGAGACCCCGAGCCTGCTGGGGCCGCGGCTGGACTTCCCACCGCCAGAACCGAGGGAAGAGAGGTCTGCGTCTCCAAGCCACACACGGCCTGTGTTCATTCGCCCTGGCGATCCAAGAAGGCTAACGCCTGCCTCCCCAGCTGTGACCACCGAATATCCTCCAGATGTTACCGAACTTTCCCCTAGGAGGCAAAATCAGACCACTCTGGGTTCTGCAACCAAGTCAACGTTGTGTAAGGGCTCCGGGTGGGGATGCAGGGGAAGGCGGGGAGGAGCCGTCGGCTTTACAGTGAGAGACATATTCAGGGCCAAATGCAATAATAGATAAGTCTTCATTGGATCTTGGGTTTAAAAGAAAAACCTCATGGGACACCTGGGTGGCTCAGTCGGTTGAGCCCCGACTTTGGCTCAAGTCATGATCTCGCGGTTCATGGGTTCCAGCCCCGTGTCGGGCTCTGTGCTGACAGTTCAGAGCCTGGAGCCTGTCTCGGATTCTGTGTCTCCCTCTCTCTCTGACCCTCCCCTTCTCACGCTCTCTCTCTCTGTCTCTCTCTCTCTCTCTCTCTCAGAAATAAATAAAACATTAAAAAATTTTCTTAAATAAATAAAAGAAAAACCTCATGGAGCGCCTGGGTGGCTCAGTCAGTTGAGCGTCCGACTTCAGCTCAGGTCATAATCTAGCAGCTCGTGAGCTCGAGCCCCGCGTCGGGCTCTGCGCTGACAGCTGGGAGCCTGGAGCTGCTTCACATTCTGTGTCTCCCTCTCTTTCTGCCCCTCCCCTGCTCACACTCTGTCTCTCAAAAATAAATACATGTAGGGGCGCCCGGGTGGCTTAGTCGGTTAAGCGTCCGACTTTCGCTCAGGTCATGATCTCGCGGTTCGTGGGTTCGAGCCCCGCGTCGGGCTCTGTGCTGACCGCCAGCTCAGAGCCTGGAGCCTGTTTCAGTCTGTGACTCCCTCTCTCTCTGACCCTCCCCTGCTCACGCTGTCTCTCTCTCTCTCTCCTAAAAATAAATAAAACATTTTTTAAAAAAAGAATTAAAAAAGACTAAAAAATGAAGTTGAATCCTTGCTGTGTCAGGAGCAGGTGCTTCTTGGAGACTGGAGTGTGGTCAGGCAGCTCTTCAAAGCGGCTCGACAGCCGCGTGGAATGAGGGGCACGCGGGTGTGGACACACACGCGCGCGCGCGCACACACACACGTGCACACACACACACACACACACACACACACACACACACCCGTCGGATCCTGAGTCCCGGGCGCACCAGGGTCTATCCTGGGCTCCGTTCCGTCACCGCCCCATCAGCCGCCTGTAGGGTCCACTCGTGTGTCTCTGTCCCGCGTGGGAAGGGGCTCGAGATGACGGCAAAGAGCCAGGGATAAAACACCCGCAAGGCCGCGCCTCCTCCGGGCAGGCGGCGCCGCGTCCAGGCCCGGGCGGTAGGGGGCGCTCGTCCGCGCCGCCACCGGGGCTCCCTCCCGCCCAGGCCCCGCGTCACATCGCGCTCCGGGCCCCCGGGCTCCCGCGGCTGCCGCCTCCCACCGGGGGTCCCGGGCCCGTGCCCGGAGGCCAGCCCCCCGCCGCCCCCTCCCCCGACGGCCCCACCAGCCCTCGCTTCGGTTGCTGCCCTGACCACGGTTGCCGGGCACCCGTGACGCAGCACTGGGGGGGGACCCTCATTCTACGTGTCACGTGGCGCCGTGGGTGCGGACAAGGACCCCCTCCCCCCTCCCTGCAGCCTGGGCGTCTCGGGCTCTGCGGCCTCCAGAGGGCACGGCGGGGGCATCGCAGGCGGCCACCAGAGGGCGCCTCCCGCCCCCGAGCCCTGGGGCCTCCGCACCCGCCTGCACCCCCGAGAGCCACCCCGGCCCCGGGGTCAGAAGGCCAAACAGACCCCGAGGACCTGGCCCATCCCGGGTGGAAAGGGTGGGGGGGCCTGGGGACAGCGAGGACAGCGACGCAATGGCAGCCCTGGGCGGGGGCCCCGAGCTTTGCCTCCGAGCAGTGGGCCGCGGCCTGTCCACCCTCGCTGCCGGGCGAACCCCTACACATCCCTCAAGGCCCAGGCCAACGCCGCTCAGCCCAGCGCCCTGCGCTCCCCCTGCGCCTTGTGTGCGGGAGACGGTGGGCTCCGCCAGGGACACCCTCGGGCTGCGGGTACCGACGCCAGCCTGGGTCGCGCCCCGCCAGGGCCGCCCCGCCCCCCGCCCTGGGCCGGGCCCTGGCTCTGTCCCCTCCCGGCCCAGCACCGCCAGGGAAGTCACCTCCGCCCGTGGATGTGACTCACTTGCCTGGGGGGACGGCTCACGCACACGAACCGGGCACTTTCTGCGGTGCCCGCCGCTGTGTGGGCACCGCCGTCCGCAGGGTGGCGGAGAGGGCGCCCCGCCCGCTGGGGACGGCAGACACCGCCGCCGAGGCTCCGGGGCTCAGTCCCGGGGCGCCCTGGGGGCACCAGTCAGCTCTCCTACTTCACAAGCGAGGAAACTGAGGCCCAGCCGGGGGAGGGGCTCGTACCAGGGGCTGTTGTGGGTCTGCACCTGGTGCCGGTGCCGTGGGTGTCAGCAGGTGCCACCCATCCGCTGTGTCATCCCAGCAGGGCCCCCAGCACACCTGAAACCAGCGTGGGTGAGTCAGCGGGTCGTGGCCGGCGAGTCGGGGGATGAGCTCGCCCTCAGAGCCCCTGTTCCCTTCTCAAACGATCGCTGGTTTTTTTTTAATATTTTATTTATTTTTGAGAGAGAGAGAGAGAGAGAGAGCATGAGCAGGGGAGGGTCAGAGAGAGAGGGAGACACAGACTGAAGCAGCTCCAGGCTCCGAGCTGTCGGCACAGAGCCCGTCGCGGGGCTTGAACTCATGAATCATGACATCGTGACCTGAGCCGAAGTCGGATGCTTAACTGACTGAGCCCCCCGGGCGCCCCAAACGATCGCTGTTTTAATGTTTATTTATTTTGAGACAGAGAGCGAGCGAGCGAGCGAGCAGGGGAGGGGCAGAGAGGTGGGAGAGAGAACCCCAAGCAGGCTCTGGGCTGTCCGCACAGAGCCGGTCGTGGGGCTCGAACTCACGAATTGGGAGATCATGACCCAAGCTGGTCAAGAGTCAGATGCCGAACGGGCTGAGCGGCCCAGGTGCCCCAAAAAGATCGTTTTAAGTGTGTCTTTGGGGAGGCTCCTGGGCAGCTCCGCTCTGGGTCGACCGTCCAGAGAAAGAGCACAGACTTGGCGCAGGGACAGACCTGGGCTCCCGGCCCTTCCCCCCGGGGCCGCGGTGCGCTCCCCTGCAAGGTGGAGGTGACGGGCCCTCGTCCCCGTGAACACCCCCCACCGCGGCCGAGCCGGGGACGCCCTGGGGGTGGCTGGAAGGGGCCAAAGCGGCAAATGTCCAAATCCGGAAATGCGTAAACCGTGCACACGGGAATCTGGTTTCCTGCAACCGGCGGGTAAGCACTTGCCGGAAAGCCGGGGGTGTCATCACGGTCACGGACAGGCGGGCAGACACCGCACACAGGTGGCTGTGGTTACCGCCAGGCTGTTCGTTTCGGTGACACGGGTCAGGTCGACAAAATGGTTGGCCGGCTCCGCGTCGTGAGAGGTCGTGGCGCCGCTGCTGACCGGCCGGTGCTGACGGGGACCCAGCCCCGCGGCGGAGCGCGGGCTCCTGGCCCCCCGAGCGGAAGCTGGCCGGCAGCCCCAGGCTTGGCCACCGTGTCCCCCGGTGCCTCGCCGGGGGCGTCCCTGGGGGGAGCCAGCGTCCTCGGGGGGCCCCGGCCAGGCCGCCGCAGCGGGGGATGCTGGCTCAGGCAGGCTGGTGGGCGGGGACCCCCGGCCGCACCGGCCTGACCCCCCACCACGGGTGGGTGCTGGGCAGGGCCTCGCAGGAGGCGACTCTGACTCCTGGAGGCCTCGAAGGGCTGCCTACGCCCCCCGAGGGCTGCGCAGGAAGGGGAAGTGGGGGCCGGCAGGGCTGCTGCTCCGGGTGGGCGGGGGCCGCGGGCGAGGAAGGCTGTCCCAGCTGCGCCCGAGCCGCCACACTCCTGCCCCTGCTGTCCCCTCGGCCGCTCACAGATGGACGCTCCTGCCACCCAGGTAAGCACCTGGGCTCGGGTCACCTGAGTGGCCGCCTGGCGGGGGCTGGAGCCTAGCTCGTCTCCTGGCGGGGGGCGGGGGGCTGCAGGGTGCGCTCCAGCCTCCCAGGCGGGGGGACCTCAGATCCCTGCACCTGCCGGGCCTCCGTTCCCCGGTGTATGTTGGCGGGGGTGGGGGGTGAAGAAATCTGCCTCTCGGGTTGAAGTGACATCATGACGGGGAGAGAGGCAGGTCCCCGTAGACAGGGACTTACCCCTCCGGACTCGCACGGTGACCCGATAAGCGAGAAGACCTGAATGCGTGTGTGTGTCGGGGGCCGGGGGGGGCGAGGGGGTGACAATGTGAACTTGGAGCTGCATCTCGGGACTCTTGCCGGAAAAGCCTAGAACGCCACCAGCCTTGGCATCTCTGTGCCTGTGTCTCTGGTATTTAGGGACCTGTAAGGGGTCCCGGGATCCCGTGGCCGCGGGCTTGAGCTCCGATCCCCGCGGAGCTTCTGGGAAACTTCCTCGGAGGAGGCCTGGGCTCCTCGTGTGCCCAGTTCTGTCCCGTCTCGCATCACCTGTGTCCCAAGAGCCACTCCTTTCCTGGCTCACGCGCCCTGAGCTCGAACCCACGAACCGTGAGAACACGCCCTGAGCCGAAGTCGGAGGCTTAACCGACTGAGCCCCCCAGGCACCCCCACTTCTTGTTACTTTTAGGACCTTCCCCCCACCCCTTCGGCCCCCCGCGAAACTGGAAAACTACAGAGAAAGGGGGGGGACACTGGCCCCTCAAGTAGCCACTTGGGAAAAACCAAGGCGGACTTTGGTGTTTGGCTTCTAGTTCTCTCCCCTGGGAGGCGGGGATACATTGTTACCATTGTCTCATTTTGATGTAAATCCTTTGTCGAGAGGAAATAGGGGGCGGGGGCCTCACTGCCGTCAGCCCCTCCCCCACTGGCCACACGCGACAGCCGCCAGGTGACAGGGCTCCAGGTCCCCACGTTCTCAGAACCAAACAACCAAGAGAGCCCGCAACAGCGCGAGGCCATCTGGTTGGACCCAAGGGAGGACTTCTGGGTTGCGGAAACCCTGGGATAACTCAGGAAGCCGGAGCAATCTGCAACTCCGGAAGGTTCTGCGGAAGTCAGACACAACGCCTGGAACGCCGTGGCGACACCAGAAAAGCCACCTGTTCAGGAAGGGGAGAGAAGCTCTTTATAAAGATGCGATGCCGCAGGGGCTGGAAAATGGGTTCCGCTCCCGCCTCACGGCGGGCTGGGCGGCAGAGAGACCGAGGAGGGGGCTCCCCGTCGCGCCCGAGATGCGGGCTCTGTGCTCTGTCCCCGAGGGCTCGGCCACACCCGCCGCGACGTGTCCGCATGCACCGCACCCGCCTTTCTTCGGTCCCCCCCGCCCCCCTCGCCGGGCTGCTCTGCGCGGGTTTTCCCCACTGCTCGCCGGCTCCTTCCCAGCCCGTCGCGGGGCCTTTGCGCCCCTTTCTGGCCCGTCCCACGCTGCCTGCGCCCTGCTTATCCGGCCGAAGCCGTAGTTCTGCATTTAGGTCTTACTTCCTTTGGGTCACTGGTTAGGCTGGATTACTAGAAATGGTATCACGGAATCCGAGGTGACTGCGTGTCACCGCCCAGATTGTTTTGGTTAAGTTTGTTCATTTGTTTATTGACGTGGGCTCGACACCCAACGTGGGGCTCGAACTCACAACCCCGAGACCAAGAGTCGCTCGCTCCAGCGACTGAGCCAGCCAGGCGCCCCTTAAAAACTTGTAACAGGGGCGCCTGGGGGGCTCAGTCAGTTAAGCGTCCAGCTTCAGCTCAGGTCACGATCTCACAGTTCGTGGGTTCGAGCCCCGCGTGGGGCTCTGTGCTGACAGCTCGGAGCCTGGAGCCGGCTTCAGATTCTGGGTCTCCCTCTCTCTCTGCCCCTCCCCTGCTTGCACTCTCTCTCTCTCTCTCTCAGAAATAAATAAAACCATTTAAAAAAATTTTTTTTAAAAAACACTAAAATTCACCTTGACGGGTGAGCATGAATGAACAGGGTCGAGTCCTGTTACCAAGTCTGCGGGACACGGGACCGGCCGCACGGCTCCTTCTCTCTCACATTGTTGAACGAGGTATAATTAACACGAGGGAAAGGCGTCTGCGTCAGATGCATAGTCGACACGTTGGACAACAGTCTATACCTGGCTGCTTTCCTCTGCGTCCAGGGCTCAGCATCGGTGTCCTGGGCACTGGGATCCGCGTTTTATGTCTCTGGATGGACCTCGTGGCACCAGCCTGTTTCCCCATTCCTCTGCCGAATCCGTTCTGTCTTTACTCGGTTTTACGTGTTTTGAGCTGACGTCAGTAAGTATGACGTCACACGTCCAGGTCCTGAGAATCCGAGCGTGAGCGGGGCAGGAGGGAGAAGCTTTTCAGTTGGGGGAAGATTTAAAAGAAAGGGGAGATAAGGCTGAGATTAGTTTTAATAATACATCTCACTTAACCCAATACATCTAAATATCCTTCCCGTGTGTAATCCATATAGCCGCTTATTAATGAGATCTTTTACTTTCTTCCTTCCATACTAAGTATTTTTAAGTTTATTTATTTATTTTGAAAGAGAGAGAGAGCCGGGGAGGAGCAGAGAAAGAGAGACACAGAGAGAGACTCCCAAGCAGGCTCCGCGCTGTCGGCACAGAGCCCGACGTGGGGCTTGATCTTGTGATCTAGGAGATCACGACCTGAGCCCATATCAGGAGTGGAGCATCCAACCGCCTGAGCCCCCCAGGCGCCCCCACACTAAGTCCTGGAGACCCAGCAGGTGCTCAACAGCCTTCTGGTCTCGGCGGGGCCGCCTCAGGCAAGGGGACTCGCCTCCAAGCCCTAACTCCTGGGGACGAGCAGGGACAGGGCCTCACCTTCCCTCTGAGCTGCATGCAAGCCTGCCTCCTCCCACAGAGGCTTCCTGGAGGCCTCTTAGAATCTTCTAGAACCCTATTCCCCCCCGCACCCCCACCTTCTCTGCCCACCTTTCTGGACTCATGACTTGAGACCATTCCTTTTCCACGAGAAAACCCGAATTTTCAGTAGGCGGACCCACCCCCACCACTTTCGTCACGAGCGAGCGAGGCTGGATTGGGGGAGACATGCTGGCGCTCCCAGGGGTCACACAGCCGGTTCGGGGGACACTTCACGGCACGTGTCCTGTACGCGAATGTACGCACAGCTGTCACACCGTAAACTGTGTTTCTTACGCTACAGAACTTGGTTTAAAAAACCAAAAACAAGCAAGTGCGGCCTAAACCCTGTCTCCGGAATTCCCAGCTGAGGGTGGAGTGTGACTTCTGGCGCTGACTCCTCGGAAATGCCTTTAGGGGAAGTGAGAGCTAGGGCTGGGTGGGTGACTGGGCTCCGCCAGTCATCTCGCCCCCAGGAGGGCCCGGGTGTGGGGGGTGCTGGGCTGGGGGAGGGCTGGGAAACCAGTGAGAAACTGGGGCCGCGCCGCAGCCCGGCCGGGTCTCTGCTTCCCAGCCTGGGCCTGGCGCTCAATGCCAACTGAGCAGGTGCAGAGCGGGGGGCGGCGCCGGGCCAGGGGGCTGTAGGCCGCAGACCCCGAGAGGCTCACCTGCCGGCATCATGGGGGGGAGGGGAGTACACCCGTAGGGCCAGGGGAGAGGCCGCAGTCACACACCCGCTCGGAGCGCCTTCTGTGTGCCGGGTGATGGAGAGAGCGCAGGCTCGCCAGCCTGGGCCACCGGGAAAACCGTCCAGTAACCCGCCCCCCACCCCAGGCGGAGTCTGGCCTTGGCCTGATCTCCCACCCGCCCCACCCAGCACCCAGCAAGCCTTCCTCAGCGCAGCGTCCAGCCTTCTCCTGCCTCCTGGGTTTACATCACTCCGACCCTGGAGCGCCCACCGCACCCCCCCGCACACACACACTTAGACTGTTATCCATTACGCACGTCACAGTGTGGATGACATTCAGAGCCCGTCCCGAGGGCAGGATGACTAAGGAGAAACGGGAAGAGGGGTGACCAGGAGGAGGAAGCGGAGACAGGAGAGTCTTTGTTCCTAAATCGCGTGAGGTTATATCCTCTGAGGACCTTGCACAGGATCCTAGGATGGCCTTGCACTTGCCAATGGCCTAGGGGATTCAAGGAAGGAATCCAGTGCCCGGGGGACCCAAGGAAGTCATTCACACCGTAGTAAAAACCAGTTTCTCTTCCTCAGAGTCTGGCACACCCAGGCAAATGAGTTTGAATGGAGAGGAATGGAGAGAGGGAGCTTGGAACTTGGTTCTGCAGAGAAGTGACTGGTTGATGACGGAATTTCGGGCGTTGTGAGGAGCGCACAGGAGTGGTGTTTGGTTCTGGGGTCTTTTTCGGCACCTTTCTTCTCCCACCCATTCTGCTGCTGCCTCTGACCGTGAGGGTGGGGGGAAGCCGCCAGCTTCCTCAGCTGCCCCGGGGGGTGGGGGGCTCTGCCAACCGGCCCCATGCACGTCCCTCCCTGAGGCGGAGCCCCTCGGGGCGCTTGTTGAAAAGGCCGATCCCCCAGCCCCACGCCGATCCCCCAGCCCCACGCCGACCCCCAAATGGGAACGGGGAGCGGAGAAGGGGCCTGGGAGCCTGGCATCTGCGTTTTCACACACTTCCCAGAGCCGCCCTTTGGGGGCCACACGGGTCAGGGTCCTGGAGCCCAAAAGACCTGGGTTTGGCTTCTGGTTTTCCCGCTCACTGGCCCTGCGGCCCCCCCGGGCCAGTAGTTGAGATCTCCTGAGCTCCTATGGTCTTATCTGTAAAATGGGCTGGTAACCACCAGCCTCCGTTGAGAGGATGAAGTGAGACGGGGGCGCGCAGGGCACCCGGTGCTTTTCTGAGACGCATTTTCATACCGCGGTTCTAATTCCGTGGCACAAGGCTGACGTCTTGCCAGTTTTGGAAGCTCTTGAACGAGGTTCTGCTTTCAGTTCTGTTATGAAAAGAAGCATTTACCAGCCCGGGGTCAGCCTGACAGAGTAAAAAGACGGCACACACTGGCGTCTGACTGGCCTGAGCTGCAGTCCTAGGTTAGTCCATTACTGGCTGTGTTACCTTGAGCAAATTGCTTAACCTCTCTGAACTCTACGTCTTCAGCTGTAAACGAAGGGGGATACTAGCTGGTGCTCGGGGAAGGTTATCACAGGGTCAAGAGATGGCGTTTGATCCCTGGTTCTCAACCTCGGCCGCCGCATATTAGACTCCTCTGCAAAATTGTATTAAAACAGATAAAATCCCCTCGGGCCAGGCCCCGGCCCGGATCGGTTAACTCGGAGTCTCTGGTGTAGGGCAGACAGACAGGCAGGTTTTCAAGCTACCCGGGTGATTCCAGGGTTCGGGGAGGGCGGGGGGCTTCCATATTCCTCGTGCTCTTGACCCAGCATCTGAAGCATCCTAGCCGCTCAGTGAATAGCAGGGCGGCGCCCCCACCACGTATCTTGTCTTCCTTCCTCCTCCGTGTGTGTGGGGTCCACCAAGGGCTCCCCCCCCCGCCGTTGACGGGAACTGGGGTCAGGCCCGGGCTCCTGACCCCTCCCAGCGCCTGTACCTGGGGACTCAGCCCCTCCCCTCCTGTGCCCTGGACCCGCCGACCTGTGCTTTGGGGGTGGCCGGGCTCTGCTCCTCCTCGGGTCTATACTGGACCCTGGGCCCCCACCCTGGGTCACCCGCGGGCCCTGCCTCCCCCGTGAGCTCCGGTCCTGCCCTGCGACCCTGCCTGTGTCCTCAGACTCTCGGAAACAAGGGTTCTCCCTCCCGTGTGGCAGACACAGCCCAGAGATAGGACCCGAGTCCGTCCCCAGCCCCGTGGCAGGTCCGCGGGCCTCTCAGCCGGGTGGGCAGCGTCGGCCACCGCGCGGTGGACTCTGTCCAAGACGGAGAGCCATCCCTGTGCCGCTTTGCTCCCGGACTTCCCGAAGGCAAGAATGTGCGCTCGCCAACCAGCAGCCACGGAAGCACTTCATTTATTTATTTTATGTTTTTTAATTTTGAGAGAGAGACAGAGTGCAAGCAGGGGAGGGGCAGAGAGAGAGGGAGACACAGAGTCCAAAGCAGGTTCCAGGCTCCGAGCTGTCAGCGCAGAGCCCGACGCGGGGCTCGAACCCACAAACCATGAGATCATGACCTGAGCCGGGGTCGGACGCTTAACCGACGGAGCCCCCCAGGCGCCCCTACATGGAAGCACTTTAAACCCGCGTCCTGTCCTACTGAGGTGACAACCCCAGGTGGCTTGTGCAGCGACCCCACCCCCGCCCTCACCCCCAGAAGCTGGCACCGTCAGGTCCCTGCACTGAGGCTGCAGGTGGATTAGGGCTGCTGGTCGGGGGACCCCACCATGGGGAGATGATCTCGGGTTGTCCGCGTGCAGGGGGGAGGCGGGAGAGGAGGTCAGAGGCAGATGTGGCGATGGAGGAATCAGCCTGCTGGGCCACGAGCCGGGACACAAGCGGCCTCTAGAAGCCCACAGAGCAAGGGAGTGGAGCATCGGCGGCAGGGGTGGGGGGAGGGGGGTTGGGCCACAGCCCTGCCCACGCTTGGATTTCTAGCTCTGTGACGGTGGCGTGTGGGACTCCTTATCCCCCGGGGAACAGACAGCGCCTTCCTGCTGTTTAAAGCCCCTGCGCTAGTGGTGACTGCGCACCGTGGGTTCGTGCCCCTGCCCGGGGGGGGGGTCCCCCTTGCCCCAGCGGGTGGGCGGCCACCCCAAGGACAGTTTAGTCCAATTCTAAAACTTTCAAGTTACTTTAATGGCTGGACAGACTCAGTTTGTAAAACGTGGCTCATTTTAAAGCTTCAGTTTCTGAGTCAAAGCCGCTCACTTTGCCCCAGTGAGGGGACGGGAGGAAGGGACAGCGGCTACGGCCGCCCCCCTGCACCCCAGCCTGCACTGAGGACAGACAGACAGACGTCTCTCCGTGGGAGTCGCTCACCAGTGGCCTTTCCTGCTGATCTAGTTCGTGGTTTGGGTGGAGACTCAGTGTCGCCCGAGGGATCCCTTGAGAGACTCGCTGTGGGCTGACTGCCAACGCGCTGGGCCCGCCCCTCAGCAGCCCCGGGGAGCCCTGCACCCCACAGTCCTGGCCGGCCGGCCGACACAGGTGGGGTTCAGCTTGCACACTTTGCGGAGCCTGAGCTGGGTCCAGCCAGCCACCTGCACACGCCCCCCACGGGCAGGAACGCCCCCCATCGCTGCCCGGAGCCCGTGTCCCCTGTCGGGCAGCATCGCGGCCATGGAACCGGCCCGGAGCCCAGAGGACACCCAGCGGGGACAGGGCGGGGTTCTGTGGGGAGCCTCCTCGCGCAGCCGCCCTCTCCAGAAAGACAGCGCATCTCGGTCTGCGGAGAAGTCCGCAGGGATGTGCTGTCTGGCCCTGGGCCTGGGGGAACCCCGGACTTCTGTTCCCTCATCCTGGGGAGCCCCGTGGCGCCCACCATCTCCCCACTACGGCTGTGCGCCGTCGAGGAAGATATCCTGAACCCGATGACTCGTGGCATCGCGACTGACGCCAGCAAGGAAGGGCTGGCACCTCCAGGGAAAGCACGCGCCTCCTTCCCACCAGGTGACCTCGGGCAGGCCGCTCAAGGGTACGGTGAGGGGACCGATGGAAAGCTCCTGCGGGCGGCCCGTGCCCCAAACGCACTCCAAACGCCGGCTGGCGGGGCGCCTCGGGGCTCAGCCGGTTAAGCGTCCCACTTCGGCTCAGGTCATGATCTCACAGTCTGTGGGTTCGAGCCCACGGGCTCTGTGCTGCCAGCTCGGCGCCTGGAGCTGCTTCCGATTCTGTGTCCCCCTCTCTGACTCTCCCCTCCTCACGCTCTGTCTCTCTCTCAAAAATAAATAAACATTAAAAAAAAATCTGGCAAACCGAAGCCCCTCATTTGTAAGACCAGAACTGCCAGATATTTATCAACTGTGTGGTTCTTAGAAGTGACCCAGGTTTCGCTTTCCTGATATCGCCCTTCTTCCCCTTCCCCAGGGAACTGAGGAGAACGACACTTGTCCGAACTTGAAATGGGAGAAGTAGCTTTTCATGGAAGCTACACTAGATGGTTGGTTGTTTTTTTAAATTTTTTATCAAAGTAAATACACATAGGTTTTTTTAAATTATTTTTTTTTTTTAGGGGGTGAGAGTGCAAGCAGGGGAAGGGCAGAGAGACGGGGATGGAGGATCCCCAGGGGGGCTCTGCTCTGACGGGCTGACGGCAGCGAGCCCAATGTGTGGGTCGAACTCCTGAACTGTGAGATCACGACCTGAGCCAAAGTCGGACGCTCAACCGAGTCACCCAGGTGCCCCAGTAAATACACACAGTCTTAAAAATCAAGTGATTCAGGGGTGCCTGGGTGGCTTAGTCGGTTAAGCGTCCGACTTTCGTTTGGGTCATGATCTCGCGGTTCGTGGGTTCGAGCCCCGCGTCGGGCTCTGTGCTGACTGCCAGCTCAGAGCCTGGAGCCTGTTTCAGTCTGTGACTCCCTCTCTCTCTGACCCTCCCCTGCTCACGCTGTCTCTCTCTCTCTCTCTCCTAGAAATAAATAAAAACACATTTAAAAATTTTTTTTTAAAAATCAAGTGATTCAGAGGGTTTACAGCAGAAAATGACAGCCCCTGGTCTTCCCGCCTCCATCATTCCACCTCTTCGTCTCCTCAGATGCAATAGCTTTTAACTCTTGGGTCCTGGTGTTCACTTCTCTTGCCCTAAAGAGTATGTCTGTGTTGCTTTTTGGAGAAATCTTTCAAGATTAAAACAAAAAGACAAAAGGTAGAAAATATGGGAGACAAATCAGACAAGGAACCAGGTGATACACATTTGAATATGAGAGGAGAGAATGAGAAAATGGGGGGGGGAGATTCTGTCTGTTCAACCATCTGTCCATCCACCCATCCCTCCTTCCTTCCTTCCTTCCTTCCTTCCTTCCTTCCTTCCATCTCCCAGCACTAAAGAAGGTCAGATTCCAATTAGGTTTATTAAACAAAGAGCCTACTCTCCGATATGTAGCATTTTCTTAAGTCCAGTGCCCCGTGACCTCACTGGGCCCTCCCGAGAGCCAAGTTTCCAGTCTCCATGCTTTCCCTTTTTCCCTCTGTTCTTGTCCCTGTATCGCTGTCTTCCATGCGTCCTGAAAAGGTGATGTACACCACAGCCCCTGCTGAGAGCGCGCCTGGGGCCGGGCTGCCTGGCCAGCTGACACTTCCCTCTCCTAAGAGTAAATTCCTGGCACACCCACCGCCATGGAGAAATAACGCTGAGCAAAAAGTTGAGCCAAGAAGCTGCAGGATGATGCACGTACAGTTGGATGTGCTACGAATAACCGGATTAATGGCCAAAAATATTATGTTTGATCAAGCCTAACTTTCACCAAAGAAACGAAGTTGGGAGCCGAAAATCCAAATTACAATGGAACAACGTAATAAAGAAATGAGGAAACTATGCCAGTAATACAAGCACATGTTTAAACATTGAGCCAAGTGGCACCTGGGGGGCTCAGTCGGTTAAGCGTCCGACTTCGGCTCAGGTCACGATCTCACCGCCCGTGGGTTCGAGCCCCGCGTCGGGCTCTGCGCTGACGGCTGGGAGCCTGGAGCTGCTTCGGATTCTGTGTCCCCCTCTCTCTCTGCCCCTCCCTCCCTCATGCTCTGTCTCTGTCTCTCAAAAATGAATAAATGTTAAAAAAAATGTTTTTCTTAATTAAAAATAAAATAAATAAATAATAAACAAACAGTAAGCCAAGCCAGAAGGCTTTATAGGAACAATGGCCTCAGCAGCCCTGACCTGTCCTTGCTCCTCTGCCTGGGTCCCTGTTTATAGCGTTAATGTCACTCAGAAGCATGAACTGGAAATGGCGGTACATGAATATGCATGCGCGAGTTTCCTCTGGCTACGTGATGACGCAGGAAGTTGATCCTCACACACCCAGAACATGCCAGGTCTCAAGGGTCATTTTTTCCTTTAATATCCAAAGGAACAGGCAAAGCGCCCACGCTGTGGGCGAGGGGAGCCCCGCCCCTGCAAGCCCCTCCTACAAGCTCCCCACCATCGCTTGGGGCCGGCACCTGCTGTCTGTCCTTGGCCATACGTCACCCCTGGTTGGGAAGCCGCAGCGCACATGTCATTAGTCCCCAGTCTCTGCTCATACAAGCTTTCATTGTGCAGTTTTATTGAGGATTTGACGGGATCGGAAGACGACAGCCCAACGGCTCAGACAACAGCTTCCGACTGAATGTTAGTCATAACCGTCCTGTGAAAGTTCTGGACAACCTCCCCCACCGGGACTTTCTAACAATCCTCGGACTTCCCCCTCTCTTACCGTTTTCTTTTCTTTTCTTTTCTTTTTTCTCCTTTCTTTTCCCCCAGCTTTATTGAGATATAATTGACTTAATAACACCGTGCAATTTAAAATGCACAATGTGGGGCGCCTGGGTGGCTTAGTCGGTTGGGCGTCCGACTTTCTCTTAGGTCATGATCTCGCGGTTCATGGGTTCGAGCCCCGCGTCGGGCTCTGTGCTGACAGCTCAGAACCTGGAGCTGCTTCAGATTCTGTGCTTCCCTCTCTCTCTGACCCTCCCCCACTAATGCGCGCTCTCTCTCTCTCTCACTCAAAAATAAACATTGAAATTTTTAAAAATTTAAAACGTAAGAAAAAGAAAATACAAAATATAAAGAAACACAAACAAATTAACCGGCACTTCCCTTTGAAAACCTTCATGGCTGGTGTGAAGGAGACAGGAGAGCAGAGAATTATTTTTTAGGACAACTTTCACTCTCACTAACGGAATCACTGGGTTCTATTGGCTCAACAGAACCTTTTTCCCTTCATGTAACTTTAACAAGGAACCTGTCCAACGGCATAGAATGGAGCAAAGCACCCAGAGCTCACTCTTGTCTGCAGAAGCAAAGGACTGTCCATGGGGACTCTGAAGTGACAAAAATACACTCATGCTAGTTGTGGCCACCTTCCAATGTTCCGAAAATTCAGATTGCTGCCAACCACCACGGCCTGAGACGGAGCATCCAAGCATGGGAATCACCCACGATCCCGCAGAGAGAGGGAGAGGGGGAGGGAGAGGGAGGGAGGAAGGAAGGGGGAGGGAGGGGGGAGAGAACCAGTGTTGATCATGGGATGTTCCGCATCAGATACTCGTATTATAAGACATCAATCGTTTATCCAGTTAAAATTTATTATTTGGGGCGCCTGGGTGGCCCAGTCGGTTAAGCATCCGACTTCAGCTCAGGTCATGATCCTGTGTTTCGTGGGTTCAAGCTGTGCTGACAGCTCAGAGCCTGGAGGCTGCTTCCGATTCTGTGTCTCCCTCTCTCTCTCTCTCTCTCTCTCTCTGCCCCTCCCCTGCTTGCCCTCTGTCTCTCTGTCTCCCAAAAGTAAATACATATTTTTAAAAGTTTTAATTTATTAGAAACATTTGCTCATCTTGCGGAACATTCGCATAACAAGACCCCAAGGTTTCACCGTATTGCGAAATGCCTGCCGCCACAGCCAACGTCACTATTTCTTTTCTGTGATGAGAACACTCAAGATCTGCTCTTCCCAGACTTGGCTGCTTCCCGAGCCTGCCAGCTTTCCGCCCCCAAATTCCTGTTCCTTTTTCACGTGGCCTAACTTTGCATTTCACCTTCCGCGTTCTGAGCCACGCCTCACTCAAAGAGACCCACCAAGGTATATCTCGAGCCCCCAGGCCAAAATCACAATAGCAGTTAAGTCTCTGTTACCCCGTGGACATAAAAGTGACAGCACTTAGTTATTCTTCCAATGACATTAGTCCCCTACACCTTTGACAACGGAAGACCGAGCAGTGAGTCAGCCTCCTACGGATGCGTCTGATCTCCGGGGCTCGTGAGTCTCCAGGGAAGCACTAGGCAGGCTCACTCCATGCTGCACACGGGGACACATGGAAGCTCCGAGACTAAGGGCCACGCCTGACGGTTCCCAGCTGCTGACGGGCAGGGTTTTCTGAGCCTCCGCCCGCCTGACGCCTAAGCAGAGGTAGCCCCGAAACGTGGGAGACAGTGGCCCCCACCCCTCCCCCCAGACGCCCCCAATCATGTCTATTTCCTCTGTCTCCGTTCTTCTCAGGGTCCCATCACGATGGATTGGTGGAGGGACAATTTCTTGATGATCCTCGCCGTGGCCATCGTCATCGTGTCCGTGGGCCTGGGGCTCATCCTGTACTGCATCTGTCGGCAGCTGCTGAGACAGGGTAACGGCGGTCTCACCCGCGTGGTGGAGGGCAGGGAGGGCTGGGGTGGCTGGACTGTGGGTAAAGCATTAGGTATTCTGGGTCTGAGCCCAGCCCTGCCTCTACCTTGCATCTCCGGGCCTCAGTTTCCCCATCTGCAGGCGCTCTCCCAGCGCCCAGGGTGTGAGTACGGGCAGGATCCGTGGAGGCACACACTGGCCCAGGGCTTTCTCTCTCCAGCTCGACTCTTGCTCTCACCTCTGGGACCTGGGAGACGGCACGGGTCCAGAGAACGTCAGGGGCCGCCTCAGTTCCGAGCACATCGAGTTGAACACGTGTTGTATACACGGAATACACACAGTCTTTTCTAGGTCGATCATTCCCCACCAACGCGGTTAAGAACAGAATGTCTTGAGGCATGAAATATGGGCTCAGTCCGTGATGGACGCTTCGGCCACCACCACTGTGTCCCCTAGGGTCAGACCCTGAACCTTTCAGGATGACAGCCGCCTGGGCCACGGGTACTTGGCACCTTCAAAACGTATATAAGCAGCTTCCTGGGTACGCTAACCTCACACCATCTACAAGCGGGTTTCCGCTTTGCCGTCCATTCTCTCAAAACCTGACATCCTTGACTTGATAGTGTGTTTGACTTGATGGTTGCGATCTGATCCCTTCCAATGACCCGGGGATGGTAAAGGCACTGGCGGGTGCGGCTGCCTCCCCCGGGGCGGTCTGGGCAGGCCACCCTCGGCACCGACCTGCCGCGGCGTCTGGGACAGCCCCAGACCCCTGCTCGCCCGGTGCTGACAGGTGCGGGCTCCCTCCATCCTTTCTTAGAGATGTGACCTTAAGGTTCAGAGAGAGGAAGAGCCCTGACTGGGGGCTCACAGGAGTCGGTGGCAGAGTTGGGACCAGAACTCAGGTCCACTGGGCTTCTTGTTCAATGGTCTCTGCCCTCGACCCCTTGATGGTAATTAGTTGTTTTTTGTTCTTGTTTTATAATTGTTTAAGAAACGTATTTTAAGGTTTATTTTGGTGGGGGAGAGAGAGAGGGGGAGAGAGAGAGAGAGATCAAGCAGGGGAGGGGCAGAGAGAGGGAGACACAGAATCCAAAGCAGGCTCCAGGCTCTGAGCCGGACCTGGGGCTTGAACTCACGAACCCGGAGTTCATGACCTGAGCCGAAGCCAAATGTTTGGCTGATTGACCCACCCCGGCGCCCCTTTTTGTGGTTGTCCTTTTAACACGAAGGGCATATTCCGGCTCCCATAGCCCTCCGTCCATTTGCCTTCCTGAAATGTTTCGTTCTTAGATCCGGACGAAAGTAGGACCCTGAACAGACCCTTCCCCCTTCTCCCGGGCCTTAGGCCACCGCCGTGAACACGCAGCTTAGCACGAACGGTGACGTGCGCCCGGCACGCCCGGGGTGCCTCCGAGCGCGGGCTGTGCACGCCGGGCTGTGCACGCCGGACGGGGTGACCCGGGCTCGGTCAGAGGGCGCGCGTCCAGCCCCGCCCACCAGGGGCCCCGCCCACCAGGGGCCCCGCCCACCAGGGGCCCCGCCCACCAGGGGCCCCGCCCACCAGGGGCCCCGCCCACCAGGGGCCCCGCCCACCAGGGGCCCCGCCCACCCGGGCCCCAGGCCGTTTCTCCCCGAGGTTCCGCCCCCTGCGCGCCCGGCACGCGCCTGACGTCTCGGGGCCTCTCGCACACGCACCCCTTCTGCCGACTCTTCCCAAGTGACAATTAATGCCTATTTGGATCCTTAGGCAAGAAGTGGGACGTCGCCAAGTCCTCGGGAAACGGGCACAGCGACGAGGAGAAAATGTACGAGTAAGTACGGCACACGTGAGAGCCGCCCGGTCACGTGGCCCAAGCACCTGCGCTTCTCCGCTGGTGGGGGGAGCCCACTGCGCCTGCGCAGCCGGTGACCTGTCCTGTCTGCCAATTCCCCGCCCCCAGGGGAGGGGCCCCATCTGGGCTCTGCTCTCCCAGTTGACCTTGTCTGGTCGTTTGGGAGAGGTCACAGGTCAGGCCCTGTGTGCTGGGCCCACCCTTCAGAGTTAGGGCGACCCTCCTCCTCTTCTTTCTTTTCTTTCTGTCTCTCTCCCTCCTTCCCTCCTTCTCTTCTTTCTCTTTCTCTCCCTCTCTCCCCCCCTTCCCTCCTTCCTTTTCTCTTTCTTTCTTTCAAGAGTTTATTTTAAGTAATCTCTACACCCAGGATGGGTCTCAAACTCCCAACCCTGAGATCAAGAGTCGCAGGCTCCAGCAAACGAGAGGCAGCCAGGCGCCCCTACCCTGCTTTTCTTTCTTTCTTTTTTTTTTTTTATAGTTTATTGTCAAGTTGGTTTCCATATAACACCCAGTGCTCTCATCCCCACAAGTGCCCTCCTCCATGCCCATCTCCCCCCTCCCCCTACTCTGCTTTTATTTAGATGGACGAGCAGTAGAGTCCTCTCAAGGCTGTGTGCCTAACCATACGATGGCATTCGCTTTATTTTTGCATTTTGTGATCCATTTGGGTCTCTTATGATTGCTGTGTCGGAGGTCCCCAAGATCACCTTTAGGCTTGATGATTCACGAGAAGGGCTCACAGGACCCAGAAAAGCTACTACGGTCATGGTTCTGGGTTATTATCGTGGAAGGGGACAGAGTCAACTCAGCAAAGGGAAAGCACATAGGGTGGAGCCCAGGGGAAATGAGGTGGAAGCTTCTAGTAGTCTTCTCCTGGTACAGTCGCACGCACAGTGCTTCATTCCTGCACAGAACTTGGAGGTTAAGGGCCAGGAGCTGGTCAAGGGCCAGGCCTTTTCTTGGAATGTAATACATCGTCTGAAACAAATTTGAGCGAGTCGGGGAGGGGCAGAAAGAGAAGGAGACACAGAATCCGAAGCAGCTCCAGGTTCTGAGCTGTCAGCACAGAGCCCGACGTGGGGCTCAAACCCACAAACCATGAGATCATGACCTGAGCCGAAGTCAAACATTTAACCCCACTGCACCCCAAAATCTGTGCTTTCCTAGAGTGACTTTTGTTGTGAATCCAGCAAATGATAGACCTCTTCCCCGCCAATTCTGACCCCCTTGAGGAGTAAGACAAATGTGTCGTGCAAGCACAAAATACCGCCTTTAGTGAGAACAAACCTGGCATCGCACCATGGGGCTCTCCTCCACGGGCAAGTGCATTTGCTAATTCACAACCAGGCAAACCTTCCCACGCGGTGCACGGCCCGGAGAAGCTCAGGTCACCGCGTGGGGCAGCCCCTTTGACCAGCAGACACTCGAGCACCATGTGTGTTTTCTGCGGTCCGGCCTGCTCTGGAGGAGAAAGGGGAGCAGGTATCTCCCAAAGGCAGATCAATTCCCTTCTCTCCTGGGAAGCCAGGCGGGCTGGACGGAGGCCACTAACGGAGCTCTAGCCACACGTCCCCTTGTCCACCCATCCCAACGTCCTAAACGGGCATGTGCGTCCCCAGGGGCGCTTAACCAGGTACAGGAGGCCCAAACGTGGCTCAGAGTAATCTCTTCCGGTTTGGAGGTCAGACAGAGTACACGGAGGGGATAGCGGGTGTAGGCAGAGGCTCCCCGGCGTCTCTTTTCGTTGGAGCTTCCTATCCAGGTGCGATAGAATGTAGAAAGGAGGACAAGGTCGAGCACGACTCCGTGAATTTCCACACAGGACAGACCCAGGCGGGTGGCGCCCAGATCAAGAAACAGAGTCGCTAGTTCCTCACTGCCTTCTACTCCCTTCCAGCCACCTTACCCCAAAGACGGCCACTATCAGACACAGGAGAGGCTACCTTTTTTTTGTTTTTGTTTTTATGCTTTATAGAAATGGAATCAGCCAGGGGCGCCTGGGGGGCTCAGTTGGTTGAGCATCTGACGCTCAGGTTCGGCTCAGGTCATGATCTTGTGGTTCGTGAGTTCAGGTCCTGCATCGGGCTCCACCCTGTCAGCGAGGAATCTGCTTGGGATTCTCTCTCTCCCTCTCTCCCCCTCCCTGCTCATGCCGTCTCTGTCTCTCAAAATAAATAAGCTTTAAACAAATGTTTTAATCAATAGAATCAGCCAGCATATGTTATCCAGCCTTTGGCTCCTATCGGTCAACGTTTCTGTGCGCGCCCTCGCGCGTGTGGCTGCAGGTTCGCACCCGTGAATCTGCGCACTCTGCGGCCGGTGCGCGCGTTTGGGGCTGCTGAGTCACGCCGCCAGGAACCTTCTCGCGCACGTCATCTGGTGACCACACGCAGGCATCTCCGCAGGATGCGCGCGCCCTTAGCGTTAGGGACACGTGTGTTTTGCGAAGGGAAAACACACCTGCTGCTTCCTCGCCCCCCCTTCCCCCACCCCCACCTTCCTCGCCCCCTTCCCCACCCCACCTTCCCGCTCCCCCTTCCCCCCACCCCCACCTTCCCGCTCCAGGGAAGCCAGGAGGATGTGCTCCACGCTAAGTCCCTTCCTTCCCTCCACGCCAGCTGTCCCCGGGGCTGGACGATGCGGTTCCTATGCAAATGGGGTGCAAAACAGAAGGAAGGAGATACCTCCAGCTTTTAGGAATGAAGATTTAAATGTTCAACGGTGTCTGTTTCCTTTGATAGTTTCCTTTCGGGGGCTGACAGCCAACATGCTCAAACCCACACCCTGACTCCTCTTTCTCTCTCTCCAGGAATGTTCTTAATGAACCACCAGTTCAGTTACCCCCTCTGCCGCCCAGGGGTTTGCTCTTTCCAGAACATGCCCGTAAGTATCTGCTGCTGGTGACACTCAGGGGAGGGTAATAAATTCATCTAATGTCTTAGCTCAGGGGCGCCTGGCGGGCTCAGTCACTTCAGCGTCCGACTCAGGCTCAGGTCGTGATCTCAAGGTTTGTGGGTTCAAGCGCCGCGTCCGGCTCTGTGCTGACAGCTGGGACCTGGAGCTGCTTCAGGTTCTGTGTCTCCCTCTCTCTCTGTCCCTCCCCTGCTTGCTCTCTGTCTCTATCTCTGTCTCTCAAAAATAAATAAGAAATGTTTTAAAAAATTGAATAGGCAAACCTGTTAAAAGGGGAGCAGAGCAAATAGCAAAACTCCTGATAGTCAGTGTGTTCGTTCGTCTTCAAATCCCAGCTCGGAGCCGAGAAAGAAGGAACTGGGGTGGGGGGGGGCTGTCACCCGGACTCCCAGGCTTCCCATCAGAAAATCCCTGCCTGGCTCCCTTGACCAGAATGTTCTTCCTGGAGCTGCCCGTGTGGTGGCCGTCCTGCAGCCCCCACACGTCAGCACAGAGGTCACCTCCGAGCGCCCACTGCGGAAGGCAGTTCCCCGACCTTGTCTTACGTGGAGCTCACGTGTTGCCTGCCATCTGTGTCGTCCCCGGGGACACAGGGGACCGAGGGGACCCATCACAGTGTTAGCTTACGTGTGCCGCCCTCCCCGCACGATCTCACGTCGCCCTCTCAGCCGCGTTCCCACCCCGACGGACGGGGACACTGAGGCACAGAGGAGTTAAGCGTCTCACCCGCGGCGACGCAGCGAGTGGCCGCTGGAGGCTGTGCAGGAAGCGAGTGGCGGCCTCTCGGGTCCTTGGTGGCGGCCGAGGCCCTGCGACCCCAGCTGAGCGCCTGGGGCGGGGCCGGCCCAGTGCTTCCGCCACATACCCCGCCCCACTCGTTCCACCTTTTCAAACCCCGCCGCCCCCTTCCTTCCGAGCAGAGATTCGTGCGGCGGCAATCATGGAATGTTCTGGAAAACACTCTGAGTCACTGTGAGGGATGTGCCGAAAAGGAAATAGGCTTTGTATCACTGCCTCGTGAGAATTAGGGTCTCCCACGACTGTGCCCGCTCGGGGACGCGCCCGGGTCCACGTTTTCCGCCTCGTGCGGCTCCGGCAGGGGACGCGCGAGCCGACGCGTCTGACCAACGCCCGCCATTTTCCCACGTGGGTGGTCCCGGGGCCGTGCCCTGTCTGTACCTCAGTTTCCCCTGTCAGCTGGCCCACCAGGGAGGGGCTCCCCCACCCATGGAGATCATGCGGAGTCACTGAGGATATACACGGCGGCCTGGGTGGCTCCGCTTTCGGCTCACGGGTTCGGGAGTTCGAGCCCGGAGCCCGCGTGGGAGTCTCTCTGCCCCTCCCCCACCCGCGCTCTCGCGATCCGTCTCGAATAAACTCGGCAGCCGGCCTCCAAGGACCTTTCTGTGTGTTCCAGCCCCGCAGGACGCCCCGAGTCCGCCGCCGGCCACGTACTCGCTGGTCAATAAGGTCAGAAATAAGACGGTTTCCATCCCGAGCTACATTGAGCCTCTAGATGATTACGATGATGTCGAAATCCCTGCAAATGCGGAAAAGCGCCATTTCTGAGGCAGCCGTGCCCCCTCCTGGCGGCGGCGAGCTGACGACGGTTCGCGCCGCGGACTTCACGCCGTCGGGAACCGAAGCGCCTCGGTCACGGGACCCGGAAGCGGGCGGCGCTGCGGCGCGACGCCGGGAAAGACACGCTCCTGGAGCTTCGACCGAGGCGCCCCGGAGACCCGGAGCGGCCAGGCCTCGAGCTCCTGTGGGCGGGTGCCCCCGGGGTTCCGCGGCTCCCACGCGTGAGAAGCGGCCCGTTCCTGACACTCCGTCCCCCTTCCCTTCTCGTGTTTGGGCCCGAGCCGACCCGGGCCGTGCCGCGGGGGTGCAGGGCCCCCCGCCCACCCGTCGCACCCGGGGCCTGGGCACAGCTGCGGCTGGGCGCTGGTGCTGCCGCCGCACGTCACACCGAGGGGAGCTTTCTGCGCCCGGGGACCGGCCCCACCCACGCCCACCCCTGGGTGACGGCGGCCGCGCGGGCGGAGCCGGCTGCGCACCCGGGTCCGTGCTTCCCGCCAGCGCGGGGACCGTCCGCACACACAGACGCTGCCCGCGGACCCGAGCACGTGGGTGACGCGTCGCGGCATCCGCTGCGGGAGAGCCGGCTCCCCGGGGTGGGGGGACGGGCCATTAAACGGCAGACTCAAGACGAGAGTTCAGGGGGCTCCGCGTCCTCGCGTGTGACGCCCGTGACGGCCTCCTCCCTGGAGCGCGCGCGGGCGGACGGCGGTCCCCAGCCCCGGGTGGCGGGGCCGGCGCTGATGGCCTGGGGCCGCGGACGGGGCGCCCCCCGAGCCCGGACACGCCGAGTTCGCAGCAAGGGGGGAACGGCAGCCGCGAGCAGGCCCGCGGGGAGCGCCCCGTGGGCCCCAGGGCGGCCGGGAGCGACCGTGGGCCCGGAGACGGACCGCGCGCCTGTGGGGCTCAGGCCCCTCCCCGCGCGCCGCTGGGCCGTGGGGACGCGGGCCTCGGCCGTGTCCACACTCCGCGGGGACGTCCGGCGCCCTGGGTCACTACCGCCTCACAGTGGCCGGCGGCTCCCCAACTGCGGCCTGTGGGACCCCGCGCCTCCGTGAGCCCGAGAGGACTTTTCCTCCAAGTTTTAGGGGGGGAAAAACCCAAAGGGCAGAAGTGTTTCACATGTACGGCTTCCTCTTCTACATTTTTCTGAAAACCACCCACGTGTATGACAGAGTTGAAAGCAGAGGCCTGACGTCTCTTCCTCAGGCTCTTCCTGTCGTGGGCGCCTGGGGCTCAGCGCCCCTCTATTCTGGCAGCTGAGCCCCCCCCCCTCAGTCCCAGGCCGGCCGCCCTCCCAGGACATCCCCGCACGACCTCCGGCAGGGCCTCAAGGTCAACATACCCCAGAAGGAACGGATGCCCCCCTCCCCCCGCCCCCCCCCACCACGGGCATCTCACCCTCCGGTCCCCTTTCTACACAGCTTTCTTTAGGGAACATCTGATCGCTTCGTTCTCTTGCTTAAATCTCTGCTTCACCCATTACCCTCAGAAAAAACCGAAACCCTTTAACTTGGGTTCCGAGATGTGTCAACTTCACCTTACAGCTTCCACCCCGTCCAAACGTTTGCTCCTCCGGCCATCTGAAATGACCTGGTCTGTGGTCTCTCCTGCCCCTAAGGCGACCCACAGGAACCTCCTCTCTGTCTAGAACATCTTTCCCCAGCTTCTCCTTCCCTTCTCTGCTCAGAGCCTTTCCTCAGCACCCAAAATGTGAGTGCGGTGCCCTCTTTGATGCTTCTCCCACAGCAAGAGCACCCTGGGACGAGCCGTTTGCCCCACCTTAGACTGAGGGCAACGTGGGGACAGGGACCGTGTCTCTTTCCCCAGTGTTTTCTCTGTTCCCGGCACAGGGCTCAGGCGTTTCGTGGCTGCTCGCTCCACACGGTGCATGAATGATCAACTGAATGAATGAGTGAATGAATGAATGCGTGAACTCCTCTGGGATGCCACCGCTCCCTGTCCTTGACCCTACGGAAATCCATCTCCTTCTGCATTATAATTGTCTCATGGCTTTTCCATCCTTCTATTTTTTTTTTAAATTTTAATGTTTATTTTATTTTTGAGAGAGACACAGAGCAAGAGCAGAGGAGGGGCAGAGAGAGAGGGAGACACAGAATCAGAAGCAGCTCCAGGCTCAGAGCTGTCAGCACAGAACCTGATGTCGTGGGGCTCGAACTCAGGGACCGTGACATCATGGCCTGAGCCGAAGTCGGCCACTCAACCAACTGAGCCCCCCAGCGCCCCTACTCATCCTTCTTTCTCACTGGGGGGCTCCTCTGGGGCGGGACTTGCCTGGCTCACGGCTATACCCCCCTACCCAGCAAAAACTCTGGTACATAGTAGGCCCTTAATACAATGTTGCACGTTACTAGAAAGCCCGCCAATCAGCTTGACAAAAGCAAGTAGGTTTTCTCCCAACGCGTATGATTTGCCAGAGAATTTACCCTACACGCCAGCAGGTAATAAAGCCATGGTTTTGCTGGTTTGGTTTAAAAAAAGTTGTTACCAGCTTGGATGACAGCATTAAATATATTAAGATTCGACAAGGCCTTTCTGTATATTCCAGCCCCATAGGAAGCCCTGAGTCAGCCATCAGCTACGTACTGACAGATAAATAAAGGTGGAAATCAGAAGACAGTGTCCATCCTGAGCGGGTGGTGTCTGAAGGGACCACGATGGTGCTAAAACCCCTACAAATTTTGAAGCACGTCATTCTGAAACTCTGTACTCTGCCACCTTAACTTCTCTGAGAGCTAGTGGTTTACTCATATCAGAAATCCATGGATTATAGTTCTCTTTGAAACAGTCAAACTGAAATTTATGATACAAACAGGACTGTTTTCAGGAAATGCTCTGGTATTACCAGTAACAAATTTTACAGATCATTTGTATCAGTTAGTATGTGTCTGACTGCAAGGCACAGCCCGTCCAATAATGAGGAATGGGTGGCCTCACACAGAAAGTCTAGAGGTAAGCACTCCCGCATTCACAGGTCCGAGACTCAGGACCGCTGGCTGACTTTTCTTTGATTCTCTTAGTTTTACCACTCATGGTGACAGGTAGCTGCCATAGCTCCAACCATCACATCCTCACAGGACAACATTTGAAGTTAGGAGACAAAGGGACATTTCCTCCCATAGAGCTCTTTTTAGTGGAGAGAAAATCTTTCCTAGAAGCCCCAGGCGACTTTCCCTAACATCTTACTGGCCTGGATTGGTGCAGGCGCCCAGCTAGGGGAAAGGCTGGGGAGTGAGCATTGGGCAATTTTAGCCTTTCAAGCTGGAAGTGATGGCTTTGCCATCCAGGAAAAAGAAGCCAAGAGCCGCTGGATAGGCACCTACCCGCGGGGTGGGCTCACTTTCACAAATAACACTGTTGAGTACTTGCTCTTGATCTCGTTACAATTTCAGAGGTGTTCGGGGATTCAGGCCAAAGGGCGGTGTCCAGGTTCCACCGCTCACCTTTTCTTCTCTTAGGGGGTGTAGACAAATAAAAACGGACGGAGGACTTCCAGCCAGGTGGGGAGCACATCGGTAAGGCCAACAGGGACTAGGGAGCGCCAGTCTGGTCGGCGTTTCTAAGGGTTTCACTGAGCGACGTAAGCATGACCCTGAGCGGGCAGCACTGGTGAGATGTGGTCCGAGAAGCACTTGACCCCCCTTCACCCCCTCAGCCTCACTGCCCCCCAGAAACCAGCTCTGACGGGCCAGTTCTCCCCTGCCCTCTCCGGCGAAATCCCAGGTGGGTCCCCTTGGCTGTTCCGGTCGCCCTTAGGCAATGAAAGTGCCCCAGGTGTGGGCTGCATAAACGTATGCATTTGTCAAAACCCTGGGAATGCGCACTTAAGGTTTCCGCATTTGGGGCGCCTGGGGGCTGGGGGTGGCGGTGCTCAGTAGGCTGAGCATCAGGCTCTTGATTTCAGTTCCCGTCATGATCCCAGAATTGTGGAACCGAGCCCCGTGTTGGGCTCTGTGCTGGGCGTGAACTGGCTTGGGATTCTATCTCTAAAATTAAAAAATTTTTAAATAAATAAATGAGATTTCTGCATTTCAACCTAAGTAAAATTTAACTCAAAAGTGAACGAACACTTCACTACGCTTGATGATCTGCACGCTGCATGTTGGGCGAAGGTGGAACCGCGTTTGTAATTACCTTGAAATGCACCCAAAGCCAAGGCCGCTGTAGAGCCGGCTCTTCAGGACGTAGATTGACGTGGAGCCATCACCCCAAGCGCAGGCAGGTCGGGGTCTGCAGCGCACCCACTTCCAGGCGAGAAAAAGGGGGAGCATCTACCTCTCGGGGCTCAGAGGCGGAGGCTGGAGCCGGCCTCCCTTTCGAGGCAAAGAACCTGTCCGTATTCTCAGCAAAGGTCTCGGGCTCTCGGCGGTACAAGACCCCCTCCCAACCTCGCCCGGCGGCCCTCTCCAGGGCTGCGGGGCCACGCGGCCGGGCCGCCCGCCTGCAAGCCCCTCCCATCCACGCTCAGTTGGCACCAAGTGTGCGCGGCCTCACCACCCCCCTTCCTACCTCCGGGCTCGAGCATGTGACCCAGTGCAGCCAATCAGAGGTCCTCACACTCCCGGGCGCAGAGACTGATTGGTTGATGCTGTTTGGAGCATGTGACCCAGCGCGGCCAATCAGAGGTACTCACTCTCCCGGGCGCAGAGACTGATTGGTTGATGCTGTTTGGAGCATGTGACCCAGCGCGGCCAATCAGAGGTCCTCACTCTCCCGGGCGCAGAGACTGATTGGTTGATGCTGTTTGGCGAGGAACAGATGCTCTCTTCCGGGAGGGGTGCGAGTGCGCGAAGTGGACCCCGCCCCAGTGGGGGGCGGGCCGCTGAGGGAAGGGGAGGGTCTACACCCAAATGGCTCTGTTCTAGCGCCTGTACCCAGCGTCCTTCGGTGTAGCCGTGACCTCTGTTCTGGATTCTTTAGTCACAGGACTCAGTCTTCGTCACGTGCTTTCAGCTCCACCGCGCAAAGCCCATCCCTGCCATCGGGGCCTACCCTTGGCCTTGCTTTCCTCTGGCTCCATGCAACAGCCTCCTGACTCTCCTCTCCCAGTGCGTCCACCACCTGCTCTCAGAGTGAACTTTCTAGAACACAACTTGGAGTAGGTCAAGGCCCTGCTTAAAATCCTTCGGTGTCTCCCTTGTGCCCACCAAGGTAACCCCCGCACACCTTCGCACACCATGCAGGGTCCGGATAACCTGCTCCCCACAGGCCTCGTTTCAGTGGCTGCTGTCCTCCCCGCCACGGAGTGACCATTTGCAGCCCCCACCCCCACTGCCCTCCCCCACAAAGCCTCCAGCTGGAGCCTGGCTTTCTCTCCGAGGTCTCGCCTCCCTGGGCTGGGGGGGACCCGCCGGAGCCCCGCTCCAGCCGCTCCAGGGGTCCCTGAAGGACGGACGGTGTCAGCGAGAGGGAGGGAGAGAGAGAGCGAGCCCCGGAGATTCTTTCTGGTCACCAGGCAGGCATCTCTGCTGACTGGGGCTTGACTTTATTTTATAATTGTTTGGGGAACGGCACAGAAGTAGCATTTGTTTTAGACAGTGATTTCTGATGACAAATTTCTTTGATACGTAAAATTTTCCCAGAACACAGATTTGGAGAAGACTCATGCATAACCTTTATCCACAGTGATGGAGGTAGGTGATTTAGAGGCTTATCCTCTAGGAAAGGGAAGTATCTTTAGCACACAAGACAATGTTTTCAGCATAAAAAAGGCAAAGTTAGTTCTTTGTAGGCAGGGGTCAATAGCCTGTCTGCTTAAGGGGAAGTATTAAGAAAAACAGGTTTTTCAGGAAACACAAATGTTTGCTCGCATAATCACAAAAGAAGAAGTTCCTACAATAGGTTCCTTCACAAGGTGCACTAAGCATATCAGGGCCAGAATAAGTCACTCTGAATACCAATCAACAAGGTGACTTAGGGAGGGGGGTGGGTTCTCAAGCAGAAACAATTGGGTGGGGGTGGATAGCGGTTGCTATTTGACGGTAATAAGAGTCCATGCAACTTACTTTAACCTCACAAGGAGTTCTTTCTTAACCTATGAGTTCAGAAATGGCTCCCGGGGCGCCTTGGCGGCTCAGTCAGTTAAGCGTCCAACTTCGGCTCAGGTCATGATCTCACGGTTCGTGGGTTCGAGCCCCGCGTCGGGCTCTGTGCTGTCAGCTCGGAACCTGGAGCTGCTTCGGATTCTGTGTCTCCCTCTCTTTCTGGCCCTCACCTGCTCACACTGTGCTTTCTCGCTCAGAAATAAATAAAATACATAAAAATTTTTTTAGAAAATGGCTCCCAACAGGGAGCCTTCCTCAGCTTTTCCCTGCACTCTTCACAGTGCATGACTCCCCCCACCTCTCCTTCCCACTGGACACTGCGCCCCTCGAGGGCGAGGGTTAGGTCTGAGGGCGAGTCTAGATTCAGGTTTGCCCAGGACGGTTTGGCTTTTCGTTCAATGTCTCCTTGTAATGAATGGCACCTCCCTCCTCACTCTCAAAAGTGTCCAGGTTTGGATGATAAATTATATGTTCCCCCTACTTACTCAGTGCACAGAGTGAGCGTCACGGTTATTTTCCAAATGAAGGCATGAATAAGTGATCCTTCCTAGGCCTCATTTTCTTCTCTCAACTCAGTCTCTGAAGTAGACGATCTCCAAGTTCTGTACCGCTTACAGTGAGTCCAATAAAGTGAGTAATGCAAAAGGCTAAGACCAGAAGTTCTGATTTAGCTTCCCCTTGAAAAGGAGCCTCCCTACAGAATTCCAGGCTGCAACCTGTTCGCACCCGGCTCAACCCTCTTAGAAACCTTTACCTGCTGGGAGCCCGACTGTTGACACGTTAAATAAAGCAGGTTCCACGGAAGACATAGTTCCCTCAGTCCCACTGGAGGCTGGAAACTTTCCAGGCAAATCTCCAGTTGCCTCAGTAGCATCCTTACAGCTCAGATGTGTGTCCCGAACTGTGATGGGCTGGGGTCCCTCCCTGGGTCTCCCACCCTCCCTGAGCGCACGTGCGCATGCGCCGGCACCGCGGAGCTGCGGGATGGAACCGCGCCTCGGCTCATCCCGGGCTGCGGGAAGCCCCCACCATAAACCTGCAGGTGACACACGGCTGTGGCCACATTTTGTCTGAGCAGAGTTGAACGTACCAGTCACTGTGCAAAACCATGGTGAGAAGCACAATGAGGTAGTATTGCTGCATCTCGATCCTTCTATTATAAAACTCAGTTTTATGTTTACCCACATCTTGCTGCCAAATTTTAGCAGTTAAAGTTTTAGATCAGCTACAGTTGAACACTTTATGCCACAATCAGGAAATAACACTAAATTGCTTAAATTTACCTTGGTCACTTATAAAGTGACCCACAAGCTAAGACCCTGTGAATTTTGTTAACAGTAGATGCTTCTGCATTAAATGTTTTTTTTAAATATTTTTTTTATTTTTGAGAGAGAGAGACAGTATGTGAGCGGGGTGGGGGTGGGGGTGGGGGTGGGGCTGAGTCAGGGAGACACAGAATCCCAAGCAGGGTCCAGGCTCTGAGCTGTCAGCACGGAGCCCGATGCAGGGCTCGAACCCACGAACCGTGAGATCACGACCTGAGCTGAAGTCAGATGCTTAACCAATTGAGCCACCCAGGTGCCCATATGTTTGTTTTCTTTCTTTCTTTCTTTCTTTCTTTCTTTCTTTCTTTCTTTCTTTCTTTCTTTCTTCTTTCTTTCTTTCTCTCTTTCTCTCTCTCTTTCCTTCCTTCCTTCCTTTCTCTTTCTTTCCTTCCTTCCTTTCTCTTTCTTCCTTCCTTCCTTTTTCCTTCCTTCTTTCTTTCTTTCGTTCTTTCTTTCTCTCTCTCTCTTCCTTTCTTTCCTTTCCTTTCCTTTCCTTTCCTTTCCTTTCCTTTCCTTTCCTTTCCTTTCCTTTCCTTTCCTTTCCTTTCCTTTCCTTTCCTTTCCTTTCCTTTCCTTTCCTTTCCTTTCTCTTACTCCTCCTCCTTTTAACAATTGGTTATCAGTGGGACATGGTTTTGGTGTTTTGTTTTGTTTTAAGATTTTATTTTTAAGTAATCTCTATACCCAACATGGGACTCAAACTCAGGGCTCTGGGATCAAGAGTTGCATGCTCCACTGACTGAACCAACCAGGCACCCCTGGCGTTGGTTTTAATAAAAGTTCCAGAAGGTAGTATTTATAAAAAATGACAATTTCCTGATGGTAAAAAAAAAAAAACTTATTTGCATAGCTTGTACACTTCTACCTCCCATGAGGTACCAAACAAAAATAAAATTTCCAGTACATTTAATGTCAGCTTTCTACGATGCTATTCTCAGTGACCAAGACAAACTTCCTCTGAGAACATTAAGAAGAAATATTACCCTGCCTTTACCCACTATTGCTTAGAAAAAATATGCAATCAACATTTCACAGATCAAATCTCTATTGTATCACTGTCGTAGTTTAATATTTTAAACTTCCACAAATCTTCGCAATTTGAGATTTGTCACCCCCCCCAAAAACAACCCTATCTACAGATTGCTTTTTAATTTTGTTAACATTCATTTTTGAGAGAGACAAAGAGACAGAGAGCAAGCAGGGAAGGAGGGGCAGAGAGAGAGAGGTCGACACAGATTCTGAAGCAGGCTCCAGGCTCCAACAAAGCCTGATGCGGGATTCGAACCCATGAACCCTGAGATCATGACCTGACTCAGCTAGCCAGCCAGACACTCCAAGATTTTTTTTTAAGTTCTTTTTTTTTAATGTTTTATTTATTTCTAGGAGAGAGAGAGAGAGCGCGCGAGCAGGGGAGGGTCAGAGAGAGAGGGAGTTACAGACTCTGAAACAGGCTTCAAGCTCTGAGCTGGCAGTCAGCACAGAGCCCGATGCGGGGCTCGAACCCATGAACCGCGAGATCATGACCTAAGCGAAAGCCGGATGCTTAACCAACTAAGCCACCCAGGAGCCCCTTTAAGTTCTTTTTTAAGGGACGCCTGGGGGACTCATTCGCTTAAGTGTCCGACTTTGGCTCAGATCATGATCTCACGGTTCTTGGGTTTGACCCCCGTCGGGCTCTGTGCTGACAGCTAGGAGCTTGGCGCCTGTTTCCGATTCTGTGTCTCCCTCTCTCTCTGCCCCTCCCCTGCTTGCTCTCTCTCTCTCTCAAAAATAATATACAACATTTTTTAATAAGTCAGTTTTAGCCGCTTTCGAGAACAATTGGGCAGCAACTAGTAAAGCTGAAAATGTGGACCCCGCGTGACTTGGCAACCCCACGTCCCCAAACAGACGCGCCAACAGTGGTTTTTCCACTTTTTGGTGCCGTGTTTCTGTTACGCTCTTAAAAATGAGGACACCATGGGGCGCCTGGGTGGCTTAGTCGGTTAAGCGTCCGACTTTCGCTCAGGTCATGATCTTGCGGTTCGTGGGTTCGAGCCCCGTCGGGCTCTGTGCTGACTGCCAGCTCAGAGCCTGGAGCCTGTTTCAGTCTGTGACTCTCTCTCTCTGACCCTCCCCTGCTCACGCTGTCTCTCTCTCTCTCTCCTAAAAATAAATAATACATTAAAAAAATTTTTTTAAAAAATGAGGACACCAAAGAGATTTTGTTTATGCAGAAACTACCTATTCTTATTTACCTTATTGGAAATTAAACCTGAGAAAGAGTCAAAATATTTATTAATGCATTGGAGATCACAGTAAATCCAGCCATGTGAATACAAATAACATTTTTATTAAAATAGCTATGTGTCCTCAAACCAAAGCAACTGGTGAGAAAGAGTTTGCTCCTGCTACAGTTTTGTAAATCTCCTTAATGTCTGGCCTAATAGAACACATTCTCATATCTGCTTCTGCA
>JAESUZ010000932.1:0-79142 GCA_017311185.1 Proteles cristata cristata
GCGTGGCCCCATTTGTGGCCCCAGGGGCAGGCCGTGGGCCCTGCGCAGTGACACTGGTGTGGCTGCGCTGCGCCACGGACGCGGCCTCCGCGCGTGGCCCAAGGGCCATACGTGCTGGTGGCCTGGCTCTCCACTGGGGCCTCAGTGGACTTTCCACCCGGGCACAGACCGCTCTGTAGGAACGCGACCGCGAGTGAGGCTGCTGAGTGCCCTCCTCTGTCCTCTGGTAACGGACGCGGCTCCCCACGCGGCCGGTGGCTGACAGACTCCCCACCCCAGCCACCAGTGGCCAAGCCTGGCCACCCAGACGACGACTCTTGACCCCCGGCCCCAGCCTTGATTTGGGTCTGGCCACAGGACTCACGCCCTGTCCTCCCTCCCCGGATCATGAGGCGCAGCTCCCGAGGTCAGTCTGGGCGCTGACACGGAGACGGGGAGAGGGGGGTCCGACCGGACGAGGTCACCGGAATCCCTGGACCCGGCCAGGCCTGGGGCCACGTGAGCCCCGCTGATGGACACTTCTGCCACGAGAGCCAACAGAGGCCCTTGTCGCTCGGGCCTGGGCTGGCACGGGCTCGGCCGGCAGAGAACGTCCGGCGCGAGAACACCCCGCAGAGGGGCCGGGCCGGGGCTGCCCACCTCCCGCCAACGCTCGCACTTAAACATGGTTAAGTCGCAAACTGTCTGAGTACGAGGGTTGGTTTGGACGCAGGAGAGGGGATTTCTGTTCACTCCGCAGAAGGCAGCATTGGAGGGGCCCTTCCCCAGCCCACGCCGTCCCTCCCCACCCCTGCACACACACCACGAGCCTCATCTGCCCAGCCAGAGCTGACGTGCGGGGGCCGTTAGCACGTTTAGGGCCACTGCTGGTGAGTGGCGCGCCCTGCGGTCCCCCTGGCCTCTCCGGCTCGTGAGCTGTCACGGCTGGACAAGCACCTGCTCCGTGGACCTGGGGGTCCTGCCGGGCAGGAGTGAGGCCCAGGCCCCGCCACCACTCCCACCCCGTCACGGTCAGACCCTGGCTCCACAGGACAGGTCAGCACACGCAAACCTCCTCCAGCCGTGAACCAGGGCTGTCCAAGCTCAGGACACCACGGTGGTGGGTAAAGGAGAGGAACTAGCTGAGAACTAAAACAATAAATGCCCCACAGGAATCAGTGCTTGAATCATCAACGTCACGGTGACTCGCATTCAGCACAGGCTTTGGCCCCAGCCGTCCTGGCCTCCGGGTCACGCGACATCTGGAGGCCCCTCTGAGCTTGAGGTGTGTTCCAGGAGAGGGATGGGGCAGGGGGGCGGGGTAGGGGGCAGAAGCTCTGCCCCCACCTGCAGCTGCTTCTGCTCTGCTGCCCCTGCAGCTCCCCAGGCTCTGCCCGAGACCCCGGTTATCGGGTATCGGGCCACCTGCTCTCCTCCGGCAGGCACACCACCCTCCACGCACCCACACACCCCGCCCTGGATGCTCCTCCGAGCCCGGACCCCACTGGGCCTGGATCTGCTGAACAAAGTGCTCTCCAGGGCCGGCTTCCCAGCTCACAGTGACGCCCACGCTCCGGAAGTCTCCGCACTGGACAGCAGGCAGCCACAGCTACCGGTGTCGCCTCGCCCTGCCCCAGGCCAGGCTGCCCGCCCTCCCAGAGGCACCGGGAGGCGCTGCCGCAGGTCCCCTGGGTGCCGGACTCGGCCTGCTGTGCAGGCTGTGGGGCCTGGTGTCATCTGATCGTTAAAAAGATCCTTCCTTTTGTTTAACCTTAAATACAAAGCAATTTCACGGACGATACAACTCGATGCAGTCATTTGAAGGTTGAAAACAGTTGCCCAGGATAAGAATTTATCTTAAGCAAGCCTTCCTAGCCCTCGGTCTGGGAACGCGGCGGCCAACCGCGTGCATGACCCTGCACTTCCGTGGGAACGCTTCTTTCCGGAAGTAGGAGAGAAAAGACACGAGCCCAGCACCCTTCCTGCCGGCGATCTGCCAGTTCACCTCACAGCCCCCTTAGGAGAGGAGGGCGGGCCGGGGCTGGCGGGCCCAGTGCGCGCGGCAGCAGAAGCCACCTACCTCGCCCGTGGGCCACGAGAACTCCCCGTGGCCCAGCTTCATGTCCAGCCCGAAGTCCCCTTGGTACACACAGCCGTCCTGCCACTCCTGCACGCCTCGGACCAGCTGCACGTAGGCCTCCTTCAGGCCCTGCTCCCTGAGGGGCCCGTCGGGCTCCTCCTCCTCCTCCTCCGCGGCCTCTGGGGTGTCCCTAGGAAGGCAAGGGGTGGGACAGGGAAGATCAATGGTGGCGTGGGCCTGGGGCCTGGGGCGGGGGCGGCGGGGGTACCGTGTGCAGAGAACCACACACCGTCTCGTCTCTCCCTCCCAGCAACCCTGAGGCAGATGCTGTTGCCGCCCCCATTTTGCAGAAAGGGAAACTGAGGCAGGGGCGTGCAGTGATTGCCCAAGGTCACACAGGAAGTGTGCAACCCCGAGTCTAACACGGGTAAATGGCTGCCGGTGCCCCAGAAGCCGATGGGTTCCAGCCCCAGCTGTTTGCCGGGCAAGCCTGGTGTCCTCCACCAGCCCAGCCGCCCCGCCGGGGTGCTGGAGCCCACACTCCTATGCTGGAGCTCAAATCCCAGGACCTCACGTGTGACTGCGTTTGGAGCTGGGCTCCTTACAGGGGTAACCGAGCTCAAGCCGAGGCCAGTGGTGCCTGGTCCCACGTGCCTGTTCCTACGACGAGGGGAGGTTTGGATGCAGAGGGACAGAGGGAAGATGATGCGTGGACACAGGGAGAAGACAGCCGGCTACAAGGCAAGGAGGCAGGCCTGGGACAGAGCCTCCCTCACACCCTCGAAGAAACCACCCTGCTCACGCCTTGACCTTGGACTCCAGCCTCCCACCTGAAAGACAATACATCTCTATCGTTTAAGGCACCCTCTGTGGGCACCTTGTCACAGCCTGACTGTCACAGACCTTGTCACAGACTGACTTGCCACGCTTCCTGCTTTGCCACCAGGCACACACGCTATATGCTTAATTAAAAAACAAAACAAAACTTTTGTTTGAGTTAGTAAGAGGAAAAGATACCGGACTACACAAATATGAACAAGTAGAAATTTCTCTTGAAAAGCAAAAGGAAATGATTTTAAGACAAAGCAAGAAAATTCCTAACATAATAATTTAGTCCAAAGGCCCATTGTTGGGCCATTGGAACGGCTGGCCGGCTCCCTGTCCCCCTTGTGACTCAGAGACCTTCCCCACCTGTAAGACGGGGCCTCTATCAGCCAGCCCACAGGCAGGGCGCCTGGGCCCCAGGCATCTGTTCTCACGGCTCTGACGGGGGCGCGGGACACACAGGTGCCCGTGGACTCGGCTCCCAGCACCTGCGTCCTCATGTGGCAGAGGAGGAAAGTGTCAGCTTCCTCCTCTTAGAGGGCACTAATGTCGTCCCGGGGCCCCACAACCTCATCTAAGCCTAAGTACCCCCCCGGGCGCGCCACCTCCAGGGCTGGGTGTGTGGGTGCGTGGAGGGCCGTGTGCCTGCCGGCGGAGAGCAGGCAGCCTGATAACCGGGGCCTCAGGCTGAGCCCGGGGAGCGGCTGGGGCAGCGGGAGCAGAAGCAGCTGCAGGCGGGGGCGGAGCTTCTGAGCCCCCAGCCCCCAGCCCCCAGCTCAGAGGAGCCTCCAGACCTGCTGTGACGGGGACAGAGGGCTCCTGCGGAAGCCTGTGCTGAGCCTCTGCGGACGAGTGCAAGTCACCAGGACATTGGGGGTTAGGGGGTTAGGGATTCAACACGAATTTCATTCCGGGAGTGGTGAATGGGGGAAGGAAGGCACAGGTCGGTCCGCACCGGGGACGAATCCGATGGAATTACAGGCTGATTTCACAAGCTGCCAAGGTAAGGGCCGGAGGGCAGCCCCGGCCCAGAGTAGGCCTGGGGGGCGTCGGCTGGCACGGTTATCATGCTGTGAAGAAGCTGCCCAACTCGGGAGCCCCACAGTGTAAAGTGACCGTCCGCAAGGCCGCAGGAGATGGCAGGGCAAAGGCAGAGGGGCGAGCTAGGAGGGAGTTGTGCAGGGGTTCCCGCCACCCCATGGTGTAACTTTCCTCACTGGCCGCTGACGGCCGATGCAACGCTGAGGTCTTCCTCTCTCTCCACAGACGACTTTGTGAGTGGCAAAATAACTTTTAGGGGTTTTTAACACCAGCTCCAACTCTAGATCCCAGTGAAGTCTGGTCCCCAGGGTCAGGCTGGGCCCCCCACACCTTTTGGTAGAGAGCATCTCCAGGGTCCCCAGGAAGTCGGTGGCAGCAGGCTGGCTGCCCCTCCCTGCCAGCTGATTTTCAGAGACGTCACCATCTGGGACCGCATGATACAAGGGACGCCCACTTTCCATGCCTCTTCTCTTCCAACCTGGAAGCAAAGTCAGGGACCCACATTCGCCCTCAGGGGACCTGCCCACAGCCCCGCCTGCCTCAGAAAAACTAAGCCCCCTCCCCTAACCTGGCGATGCCCCCATCCTGTTGGAAACTCCGCCGGCGCCCCGAGGGTGTCCCTGTCCCTTCCGAGGAAGCAGGAACCGCATTAAGGGCCATCTGGACACCCCCCCCCCCAGCTCGTTAGGGCCCTACGTTGGAGCCAATATTCCTCCCCGAACAGCAGGCGCCCGCTCCCCCGGGTCTCTGAAGCCGGCCCGCGAGGGCGGCCCGAGCGAGCGCAGGGACGCGTCCCTCACCCGGCCTCACACGGGCGCGTCGGGCCCCAAATTTCCTGCCCGCCCCGGACCCGGGAGGACAGAAGGCCGGGCCCGGGGGCGTCGGGACCACTCGCAGGCCTCCCCGCCACCCCCGCAGAGCCCCGGGACTCGCCCCTTCCCCGCTCACCGCGCTCCCGCCGGGATCCCGGCTGCGCCCCTGCCGCGGGGCCGCAGCGACGCTCGGACGCCTCGCACCTGCCGCACCCGGTGCGCCCAGGGCGCGGCCGCCGCAGCGCAAGCCCGCCTGCCAGCCTCGGCCCGGCCTCGCACGGCGCCCGGGGCCCCCGAGCGTCGGGTTTCCCCGGAGACCTGCCCGCGGCCCCAGTGCGGCGGCCGCTCTCGGCCTCCACCAATCCGCGCCCGGCTCCTCCGCAGGCCCCGCCCCGCCGTCCCCGGCGGAACAGGGGACGCCCCTCTGTGACCTCACAGGCCCCCGCCCGCAGGTAGCCGCCGAGCGCCCCACGCCCCGGCGGGTGCGGCCTGTGCCTGAGCCCCGCGAGGGCGCGGGAACCCGGCCGAGCCGTGTCCGCCGGGGGCCCCGACCCCCACGTCCCGCAGAGGGCGGGGAGCCAGCTCTAGGCCGAGGGCTCCCCGCGGGGGAGAGCACCGTGTGCCCCCTGCGCCCCCGGGAGACCCCTGCGGAAACCGAGGAGCAATGGGGCCGTGCGCCAGGATGCGCCAGACTCCAAAGCCGGGTTTTGTCGGTTCCGTGCAAGTTTGTGGAAGGCACGAAGCGGGAGCTGCTGGTCTGGTTCGGGGCCTGAGGTCACGGAGAGAAGAATTAGCTGTGTGGACCGAGGAGTCCCGAATAGGGCCTCAGGGGTGCGCAGTTCTCCAAAGGGCAAAGAGAGCACAGCCCAGGGACCGGGACCGGGAGGTGCAGACGCACAGCGGTGTGACCAGCACGTCCTGCAAAAGCCGCAACGCGGGCCCCCTGGAGAGAGGGCGGGGCTCTCGCAGGCGCCGGGCCTGGGGTTCGCGACCCAGGCTGCCCCTTACAAAGAGGGAAAGGGATATGCGAGGCCCTCCCCCGCTGGCGAGATTCTGGCTAGGGTTCCGGGGTGCTTCCTCCACCCCTCTATCTCCCAGTCCCCCCCCCCCCCGGGTCCGTCACCTTCGGGTCCCTCCAGCTGCAGCCTGGGAATTTGGGCACAAACTAAACTGTCTTTAAAAGTCCTGTTGTGAAGAGAAAGAAGTGGTCAACTTCTAAATATCCTACAAACTTGTCGAACCAAGCCGTCTGTCGTAGGCTGATTGACATCCCCCAAAAGATTAAGTGTAAACCCTACTCCCTGGCACCTGTGAGTGACCTTATATGGGAATCGGGTCTTTGCAAATAATCAAGGGGTCATACTGGATTAGGGCATTCGCTACACCAGATGACTAGTGTCCTTATAAGGAGACAGAGATTTGTTGACCCCAAACACGGGGAAAAATAAACTTGTTTTAAGCCACCTAGTTTGTGATACTCTGTTACAGATGAGCCATTATTGTGCCATTATAAACAAACCGCAGTAGCAACGTATGCAGGGCGGCAGGACAGCTTTTCACTGAAACAGGTCCCTGAATGACACCCCTGAACATCAAGATGACACTGGACATCGTAGAAACCTACCAGGAGCGCCTGGGGGGCTCAGTCAGGCCCTGGTCTGGAGGAGGCAGTGCGGGTTCGGGTTCGAGCCCCGCGTCGGGCTCTGTGCTGACAGCTCGGAGGCTGGAGCTGCTTCGGATTCTGTCCCCTCCCCCCCCACCCCCGCCCCTCCCCTGCTCGCACTCTGGCTCTCAAAAATAAAAACATTTAAAAGTTTTTAAGAAGAAACGGGGAAAAAAAACTCCTGAAGAGTCTTACATAGTAAATGTATGGGCAATAAATGATCTGAGGTTTTAAAAGTTACAATGATGAACCGAAAGTTACTAAGAAAAGTTTTTAAAATATGGGTGTGTGAGGGGCGCCTGGGTGGCTTAGTCGGTTAAGTGTCCGACTTTCGCTCAGGTCATGATCTCGCGGTTCGTGGGTTCGAGCCCCGCGTCGGGCTCTGTGCTGACTGCCAGCTCAGAGCCTGGAGCCTGTTTCAGTCTGTGACTCCCTCTCTCTCTGACCTACCCCTGCTCACGCTGTCTTTCTCTCTCTCTCCTAGAAACAAATAAAAATCTTAAAAAAAAAAAAAAGAAATTATTTGTGCTGAACAATAACAAATATTACATAAAACAGCCTGTGAGATGCAGATAATGCTATATTTAGAGGAAAAATATCTCCTTGTATGTCTCTTAATAGAAAAAAGGCTAAAAATTTATGAGCTAACCATCTGACTCAGGACACCAAAATAAATCCAACAAAAATATCAAGAAAAATGTTAGAAGACCACAGACTAATCAAAGAAAACAGAAACAATTACCAAAGCAAATAAACACATTGGTTATTTGAACTGACACATTGGAGGGGCGCCTGGGTGGCTCAGTTGGTTGGGTGTCCGACTTCGGCTCAGGTCATGATCTCACGGTTCGTGGGTTCAGGCCCCGCGTCGGGATCTGTGCTGACAGCTCAGAGCCTGGAGCCTGTTTCAGAGTCTATGTCTCCCTCTCTCTCTGACCCTCCCCTGCTCACGCTGTCTCTCTCTCCTAGAAATAAATAAAAAACATTAAAAAAAAATATGGGTGTGTGAAGAAATGATGAAAACTTAACAGCAAACAGCTTTATTTCAAATGAACCATGTTTTACAATTAAAGGGAAAGAAAAATACAGAAAATACAAAGAGCAATTTCTTAGGAAACAGGTAAAAAGGAAGAAACAAAGCTGTACGGAAAGGCACTTCTGGCGGCAACACGATTACGAGCAGTTGTAAGGGCCGGCGAAGCCACGCAGCCCGCGGACACACCCCAGGGAGGCTACCGGACGGGCCCCCAGTCCTGCGCGCTCCCGCCACGGCTGGACGAGGGGCCCGCCTCCCGGGGGCCCGCTGTCCCGGCCCGGCCCGCTCTGGGGCGCGTGCCCGCGTCTGTGAACCACACCCCCACCTCGGTCGCAGGGACAGGCCCCGCAGCACCCCTCCAAGCACAGCGCCCGCCGACCGAGGACGCCCCAGCCCGCGAAGGGGCGCGGCTCCTACACCCCCGCGCCCCCAGGGGCCGCCCCTTCTTCCCGGAGTCCCGGCCCCGCCCACCCCCACTGCAGCCAATCCCACTCCACAAGCCCAGCCAATGGCCGCCATCCCTGCCCGCAGCCAATCGGGAACGGAGCCCCGCTCCGGCCAGCCAATGGGGAGGGAGCCAAGGTCCTGCGGGCGCCCCGGAGGCCTCTAGGACCCAGGGGTTCCCGGCGGTCCGCCCGGCCGCCCAAACTAGACGCGCGGGCCGGGTGCCCGAGCGCCGGTCATGGACGCCGGGGGACCCGGCCGCTGTGGGGCCCTCGGGGCCGCCTCCCCCGCGCCGCCGCCCTTCGCGCGCGTCGCCCCGTCACTTTTCCTCGGGAGTGCGCGCGCCGCGGCCGCGCCGGAGCTGCTGGCACGCGCGGGCGTCACCCTGTGCGTCAACGTCTCGCGTCAGCAGCCCGGCCCGCGCGCGCCCGGCGTCGCCGAGCTGCGCGTGCCCGTGTTCGACGACCCGGCCGAGGACCTGCTGACGCACCTGGAGCCCACGTGCGCCGCCATTGAGGCCGCGGTGCGCGCCGGCGGCGCCTGCCTGGTCTACTGCAAGAACGGCCGCAGCCGCTCGGCCACCGTGTGCACCGCCTACCTCATGCGGCACCGCGGTCTCAGCTTGGCGCGGGCCTTCCAGGTGGGCGGGCCTCCCGGGCGGGGCGGGCCTGCCGGGTGGGCGGGCCTTACCGGTGGGGCGGGCCTTCCAGGTGGGCAGGCCTCCCGGGCGGGGCGGGCCTGCCGGGTGGGCGGAGCCTTACCGGTGGGGCGGGCCTTCCAGGTGGGCGGGCCTCCCAGGTGGGCGGGCCTCAGGGCGGGGCGGGCCTTACCGGTGGGGGGCCTGCCGGGCGGGGCGGGCCTCCCAGGTGGGCGGCTCCAGGTGGCAGGCCCGGGCGGGGCCCCGGGTGGGGCAGACCTGCCGGGTGGGCGGGCCTGCCAGGTGGGTGGACTCCCAGGTGGGCGGGCCTCCCAGGTGGACGGGCCTCCCAGGTGGGCGGGCCTCTCGGGCGGGGACCCGGGTGGGCGAACCTGCTGCGGGCGAACCTGCCGGGTGGGCGGGCCTCCAGGTGGGCGGGCCTCCCGGGCGGGGCGTCGCCGGGTGGGCGGCTTTACCGGTGGGCAGGCCCCCGGGCGGGGGCGGGCCTTACCGGTGGGGCGGGCCTGCCGGGCGGGGCGGGCCTCCCAGGTGGGCGGGCCTCCCAGGTGGGCGGCCTCCCGGGCGGGGCCCCGGGTGGGGCGAACCTGCCGGGTGGGCGGGCCTGCCAGGTGGGTGGGCCTCCCAGGTGGGCGGGCCTCCCAGGTGGGCGGGCCTCCCAGGTGGGCGGGCCTCCCGGGCGGGGACCCGGGTGGGCGAACCTGCCGGGTGGGCGGGCCTCCCAGGTGGGCGGGCCTTTCCGGGAGGGGCCCCGGGTGCGGCAGGCCTGCCAGGTGAGGCGAACCTGCCAGGTGGGGCGGGCCTTACCGATGGGGCGGGCCTCCCGGGTGGGCGGGCCTCCCGGGCCGGGCCCCAGGTGGGGCGAACCTGCCGAGTGGGGCGAACCTGCCGGGTGGGCGGGCCTCCCAGGAGGGGCCGCGGGTGGGGCGGGCCTGCGGGGTGCGACCGGCCTCCGGGCGTTCGAGGTGCCCAGCACCTCGTGACGCCGCGTTCATCCCAAGCTCCTCGTCCTCAGGCGGTGAAGAGTGCCCGCCCGGTGGCCGAGCCCAACCCGGGCTTCTGGTCTCAGCTCCAGAGGTACGAGGAGGCGCTGCAATCCCAGTCCCGCCAGCCCGGGGGGCCCTCCGGACGGTGCCCCCGGAGGAGAGAAGAGCTCCGGAACGAGCCCTAGGCCTCCAGCCCGTGGAGATGACCCAGTCCCCAGAGCAGGGCGCGTGGAGCCGAAGGTAGTTCAGGCGCTGCCCGGAGGAGGGTCTTTCTCCTCCTCTCTCGCTGCCGCTCAGAGTTTCCATTTCCTGCATCTTCCTGAAATGCAGCTCTAGTGTGTGTCCTTTTTGACGGTACTTCAGGGGTGTGTCCACTTAGGAGGGGACTGGAATCCCCTCCTTGGTCAGGTTTATCAGACAGGGCTTGGTCCGGAAAATCAACACCTCTTGAGGAATTTTAGGCAGAAAGGTATTTAATACAGAGAGCAAGGCCAGGGAGCCAAAGTCAGGAGATGCGAGGTACAGGGGTCCTGGAGACCCAGCCCCACGCCCCCGTCCGGACCCCTGGAGCACTTCGGGGCTGCTGGCAGAGGCTGCGCCTGCCACCTGTTCAGGCCTCGGGGGCTCTTCCCAAACCTCACACTGGCCCCATCTCAGAATCCGGCACGGGACCCAGACGCGTAGTTACTACAGTGCACCGGCCAGGGTGTGAGGCTGGGTGACAGACAGCCTCGCAGGGGCACCCTTGTGCTCTCGGCGCCTGTGGCCACCCCCGATCTTACCGACAGCCTAACGTCCTGCAGCCTCCATCGTCTGAAGGACGCAGTGGCCACCTGTGAGCGTGTCGATTCCTCTATTGGGTCAGACGCCCCTCACCTGGTTCCTATGGCCTAAAGATTATACTAGAAAACTAATCACCATACGGCACCTGGTGACTCAGTCAGTTAAGCGTCCGACTCTTGATTTCAGCTCAGGTCGTGATCTCACAGTTCGTGAGTTAGAGCCCTGTGTCCGGCTCTGCCCTGACAGTGCAGAGTCTGCTTGGGATTCTCTCTACCTCTTTCTGCCCCTCCCCTGCTCGCTCGCTCTTTTTCCTCTCAAAATAAATAAATAAGCTTAAAAACAAAAAAAGAAGATTACCATCAATATTCCTTAAATAAGAAAGGGAAAAAATAAAAAGGAGAAATTGGGTTATAATTTGAGTTACAAAGAATACAGTCCCTGGTTAGTATTGCCACTGTATACATATTAAGGTAATCGATAAAACATCACAATCAGCGTTTAACGTTTCCCCCTCCCGCTAGTCATTTCGCGTTCCTGTTCTCCTCAGCCAGCACCTCGTAGTCCTTCTGGTGACGGGACTCACGCCTTCGTCCTGAGGGGCCCTGAGTGGCGCAGCCTCTGCAGGGCTGTGGCCGCTGTCCTCTCTACTCCACGAGCAGGACTCCTGGACGCACCGGCAGAGTGTCCTGAGCTCAGGGTCCTCCTCCTGGCAAGTCGGGATCAGTCAGTGCAGCCAGGGAGGAGGGGTCCCCGTGTCCCAACAGCGGAGCGTGTGTGTCCCCGGTGGAAGCGTGCTCCCTGGGAACGGAGCCCCCGACTCAGCAGAGCCCAAAGCCGTGGGTTGCGAAGCTGGGCCTGGGAGGCACGGAGATGGTTGGCACGGGGCTCGCTCCCCTGCCCCTCACTCCTGCGCCTGAGCTCTGACCCCACCTGTCGGCCCTGGCTCCGCACACACACCGGTAGGCCCGGCACCCAGCCCCCTCCGTGTCGCCAGCCTGCCGCTCGCTGCGGCCAAGCCCGCTTCCTCCACGGCCCTTACTCCCTCCAAGCCCCTCGTAGCGTGTGGCACCTTTGTGTCAACCCCTTGCCGTAGGGAAGCTATTGCCACGTCTCCCCTTAACAGGTGAGGCTGGGCTGCTCTGGAGGGGAGCTGAGCCATGCGCCAGGGCCTGTGCCCAGGTTCTTACCCAGCGTGCCCCTGGCACCTTTGATGGGACGCCCCCCGACGGGCTTCCCTGCTCCTGGCACCAAAGGGGCAAGAGCTGGGCCCATCAGTGTTTCGTCCCGCCAGTTGTGCTTGAGAACCAGGGAACCGGGGCCCTCCGCAGAGACAGCTGCCCCAAGGGCCCCCGCCCGCCTGCACGTGCACCCAGCAGGCGAGGCCACGGGCCTGCTCCCCTCCGGGGCGCAGGAGCGTTAGGCTTGGACGGCCGGGACACGGGCAGAGTGTCGACTGCTTCAGCCACCCAGGCCAGCCGGGACTGGATCTCCAGAAAAGCTAAAGTGTGAAAATTCCTGTGGGAGAAGCCCCGGCCTCTGATGGCCCCAACTTCCTCCTTCCTCTCCCCAGAGGCAGGTCAGGACAGGGGGAGGAGAGCTGCGTCCTGCTGCGGGGGGCAGGGAGGGCAGCCGCGTGGGCTCCGGGGAAGGGCCGTGGGGCTGTGCCGCGGGCTCTGTCCTCTGAAGGGCAGAGGGGTGGGGGGTGGGGACAGCCACAGCGTCCCGTCTGTGGGCCTCACAGTCAGGAGGTGCCTTAGCGCGCTGGCCCTGCTACTGCACAACACGTGTCTGCTCAACAAGTGGCTTGTGTTGCTTCCTTACATAAGCGGGGGGTGGCAGGCACCCCCACTCTGGGAGGAGAGGTGGTAACCTCTCTGCCCCCTCCACCCCTCCTGTGTGCAGAACCCGCCTTGGGGAGATGCCCAGGGCCGTCCAGCAGGGAAGGGATGAGATGCAGCCCCTGCGTCCCCAAGTCCAGGGGACCGGGAGGGCAAGAAGCCCCTGGTGGCTTCTGAGGGCACAGGCGGCCGGCCGACCCGCCTGCGGGGGCGCCCGGGGCAGGCTCCTGTGGGCACTCACGTGCCGCCCTGGTGATGTCCCTCCGGCCCCGGCCAACTGGCCTGGGGGAAAGGGCTCAGAGCAGCTCATGAAGGTGGGAGCACCATCGAAGGCCCTGCCCCCGGCACTTCGGGGCCCTGCCACCTGGGCAGGCACTGGGCCGCCTGGACTTGGTGAGGACCAGTCAGACCCCTGCTCTCCTCTCTCGAGTCTTGGACATAGGACTGACCTCCTCCTCCGGGCGGCTGCGCGAGCCCGGGGGGCTCCTGGTGAGCTTGAGCCGGACCCCCAACAGGGAGGTTGTGTTACCCCAGCTAAGAGGACACTGGGGACCCGAGGAGCCGGGGAAAGTTAAAGCGGTGCCGCAGTGCGCGTGCTCCACACCAGCGCACGTGGTCCTCCTTCCCCGCCCCTCCCCCACCCCAGCGAGGCCGGTGGGCACCAGCTCACGCTACAGGTGGGGACAGAGTCCAGAAGGGCTGAACACTAGCCGGGGTGCCATCTGGGTCGGCTGCAGCTTCTGCCCCACGCCACAGCTGAGCAGAGGGGAGAGGGGTGGGAGGTTCCCGGGTGCCCTCCCAGGCCGAACCCCCTTCTCCCCGAAGACCGGAACCCTGACCGGAACCCTTACATGATGGTAACGGCACCGTCTTGGTGGCCCCTCGCCTGCCAAGGCATCAGGCTCCACCCGATGGTTTGCTCACAGGGCGTCCGCGCCTCTCACTGGTCTGCAGCCCTCTCCTCTGGACCCAGGCCTCGGGACAGGACCCTGCCAGGTGGGATGGGGGCTCACCAGATCGCTGTTCCCGCCCCCGACACTCGCCTCCTAAACAATCTGGTCCCCAGGGCCCTGCCCGCCCTCTAGGCAGCACCTCCCAACAGAACTTTCTGTGATGATGGAATGAACATCCACGCCATCCAATATGATTGCCACTAGCTACACACTACCCTACACACACTCGTTGGAGACCCTGAAAGATGGCTAGTGCCACCAGGAACTGAACTTAACATTTTATCCAAATCCAAATAGCCACACATGGCCGTTACTACCTTATGTGACAGCCCAGCCCTAAGGCCCCGAGCTCCGCCACACAGACCACCGGTCTGGAGATGGAGGTGGGACGGGGAGGGGGGTGCATACACTTCCAGGCTTTTCAGAAGCAGACTGCGCCACGCAGCTGCTACTCTCAGTACCTGGCTCAGGGCTACCCTGACGACAAGCCGGGTGCGAAGCGCACAGGGCTTGGGATGCCGCTTGGCCAGCGGGTGCACCCAGGCCCCTGTGCGCCCCGGCCCGCCAGTGCTCCACACTCCCTCCCCGGCTTGCTGTCCGGCCCCGCACATAGCACCCATCCCCGCGCACGTCGTCCCCGGTCCCCCGCACACAGCTCTCCCGGCTCCCCAGGCCCGCCTGGCGCACAGCACCCCGACCGCTCACGCGTTGCCCCCGGACCTGCACTCGGGGTCCCCCGCTCCCGGAGCCCCCGGCTTCCCTGGCCAGGCTCCTGGTATAGCGCCCGGACCTCCGGTCCCCCGCACACGGCTCCCTCGCCGCCCCGCCCCGGTCCCGTGCGCCCTGCGTCCCCCGGCTCCCCGGCCCGGCCCCGCGCACAGCGCCCCCGGCGGCGGCCGAGCGGAGCCCGAGCGGGGCGGTGCGCGGCACGGGGCCGGGCCGGGCGGCTCCCGGCGCGACTTCCTGTTGTGCCCGCGCTCCGCCGCCGCCGCCGCCGCCTTCGCCGCCCGGCGCCCCTCGCCCGCTCCCAGCGGCCCGGCGCGGCCGCCGCCCATGGATTTCACCTAGCGCGGCCGGCCATGGCGGCGCAGTGCTGCTGCTGCACGGCGCCCGGCGCCCAGGCCGCGCCCGCCCGCCCGCCGCCGGAGCCGCCGCCCGCCCTGGACGTGGCCTCGGCCTCCAGCGCGCGGCTCTTCCGCCTCCGCCACCTGCAGCTGGGCCTGGAGCTGCGGCCCGAGGCGCGCGAGCTGGCCGGCTGCCTGGTGCTCGAGCTGTGCGCGCGGCGGCCCGCGCCCCGCGCGCTCGTGCTCGACGCGCACCCGGCCCTGCGCCTGCACTCGGCCGCCTTCCGCGCGCCGCCCCGCTGCCGCCGCCGCCGCCGCGCCGCCCTGCGCCTTCGCCTTCGCCGCCGCCGGGCCGGGCCCGCGCCGCCGCCCCGCTGCCCGCCTTCCCCGAGGCGCCCGGCGCCGAGCCCGACTGCTGCCCGCTGGCCTTCAGGGTGGACCCGTTCACCGACTACGGCTCGTCGCTCACCGTCACGCTGCCGCCCGAGCTGCGGGCGCACCAGCCCTTCCAGGTCATCCTGCGCTACACCTCGACCGACGCCCCCGCCGTGAGTCCGCCGGGGCTGGGGGCGGGTCTCGGCCGCCCGCGCTGCCGGGTCAGGGGGCAGGACCCTGGGCTCCGCGCCCCGGGCACCTGCCCCGGGGGTCCGTGGCCTCTGGCCCGGCACGCCCCCGCCTGGCCCCGCAGCCCCGGCCAGGGGCCCTCAGAGATCCGAGCCGACGCCCGGGGAGACTTAGGAGCCTTGGACGGAGCGAGAGTCCTGGTGGCGGCCCGGTGGGGGCGGGGCACAGCCTGCCACCGAGGGAGGCCTCTCCCTTCAGTCGTGCAGGTGGCCCCTGCTTGGGGACTAGGGCCACCTCGGGTGGGTACCAGGCAAGCCATACGTCTGCTGAGCTTGGCGCTGGGGCCGGCGCGCGCGTGGTGTCAGACCTGGAAGGGCGGCCGTGGGACCTGGGTCTTCAGAGGACTTGGGGGCACCGGACGTGCTGCCCGGAGGGCATGAGGCACAGACAGACCTGGCAGAGCGGGAGACGGAGAGGGCCGGGTCCCCGCGCACCGATCGGCCGATGCCGCAGCTGGGTGGCCCCACAGACAGGCCCCGAGGCTCTGCAGGGCTCTGGGCAGGGACCACTGTGGGCAGGATGCTTTCCCGAAAAGCCTTGGTGGCTCAGGTGGGGCACTATGGCTGCGGCACCCCTGCACCATGGTGAGGCTTCTAGAACGGAGGAAGGGCCTTTTGCGCCCGCGGCATGGGGTTCCCTGCATCCCCACGTGGACAACACACAAGTGACACCCTCTCCCCCCATGTACACAACACGCGCGCGGCTCTGGGAGGTTCCATCTGTCACCGCCTGCAGCTTGCAAAGGGACAGGTGGTGTCGCGGCATCAGGCCAGGGGCCACCAAGGTGGCATCTGGGTGGGAAGAGCCCGGACCACACACACACCTGTGGGCTTCCTGCCTGGTTCCTGGGAGCCCTCCGCAGGCCCTGCCCGCACCTGCTGCCCTGGGCCCCCGCCAGCGTGCTGGCCCCTGCCGCCTGCGCAGGTCATCCGGGGCCCTGACAGGTGGCAGGTGCGCTCCCAGCGTGCAGTGAGAAGACGTGCTCCTCCCTGAGCTCGATCTGCGAGCTCGGAGCCCTTGTGTCTGGTCCACTCAAGACCACGACCAGCAGAATGGTGGGGCCAGGACCCTCGGCAGGCTGCTGGGGTTCGGGTCCGGCCAGCAAGAGTGGCCGTTGTCCCTGGGCTTTCTGTGGTCTGGGTGCTTGGAGCAGGGACGGGCGCCACGGTGCCCACACAAACTGTGCAGCCCTGGGAGGGGGTGACAGGGGCCTGGCGCGAAGCTAGATCGCTTGCAGAGGACAGAGCGTTTGGCGCCTGACCTCGGGCACCCACTGTCACGCACGAAGGCCACGGGGCTCGGGGTCCCCTTCTCTCCCTGGCTCGTTCTAGGAATCAGGCCTAAATCCCTCAACCTGCCCCTGTGCCAGGTGAGCATGCAGCTTCCTGGGAGGCCCTGCCAGTGGGTCCCCCCTCCTCCAGAGTCAGTTTGGGGTGCTGCAGGCTCTGGGACGTCTCTTGCCTCCCCTTCCTGAGTCCCGCCCACACCCACGCTGCCAAGGACAGCTCTCTTCCTGGCCTGTGGCGTCTGGGGGCGTCACCAGCCCGTCCGCAGCTGAGCCTCGGCCCCTGCACCCTGAAAGCACTTGGTGGCTCACCCCTGGGGCAGGGCTCCGCCTTCCTGGGGTCCGCCCCAGCCCCCCACTCCCAGGGAGGACTGTGGACCTCACTGGTCTCTGCTAGGCTAAGGGGAGGCCAGTGCTGGGCGGAGCCTGTGACCCCAGGGGAGGAGTCAGCGGAAGGGGAGGCTGTGGCGCTGGAGTAGGTGTGAGAGGGGAAGTGACATTGAAGTGGGTCTGGGGGACCTCGGGAGCCTGTCCCCAGTGAGGGCCAGGACCGCCTGCAGCACCGTCCACTGCAGAGTCTCCTTAATGCAGATTCCTGGGTCCTGGCCCCAGAAAGCTCTAGGGTGGGGCCCAGGAGTCTGAAGTTTTGAACAGGCTCCACAGACGGGTGGGCTTCTCACAGCGAAGGGACACAGACATAGCAGCCAAAGGGGAGTAATAAAGACACCTGTGAGCACTGGCCAGAGTCGGCCCGGAGCCAGAGAGGCAGCCCTGCCCGTCTAGGGACCCACTGGGGTCTGGGGTCTGCGTGGGAGAGGCAGCCCTTCCTGGGTCTGGGGCCTGTGGTCTGCAGGGAAGGGAGCCCTGCCTGAGTCTGCCGTCGACCGCTCCTGTGATTTCAGCATAAACCACCACTAGTGGCCGGGCAGCAGCCGTGGTGGCCAGCAGCCGTGAATCCACGGAGCCATCACTGGCAGAGGCTGTGTGTGCTGGGGGGGGGCTCCTTTCACAACCGCCTGGGAGGACCCTTGTGCACTTGGTCGCTGAAGTAGACGGGGAACAATCCGGCTTGCTTCAGTGATCGTGTGCTGGCGGAGGGGACCACGTGACGAGAAGATTCAGGGGCTTCTTGGGGCCACTCCTGTCCTGCTGTCCTCTCCTGGCCCAGAGCCCGTGCCCCCATGGGGCCCCTCCCGGCGAGGATAGGGCGGCCCTGGGCTCGGGACTTCCCTCCCAGGGTGCAGGTCGCCAGGAAGCCCCACTGTCCCCCATTCTCACCTTCCCGGCTCCCTGGCCTCGCTGCCGGCCTGTGAGAATTTGGACTTGGGTCTTCAGACCCGGGAAGCTGGGATGAGGAGCAGGGGCCCAGACTCAGCTCCCTGTGCCGCTCCTGGACACATGGCCTCCTACCGGCCCCGGTGACAGTACAGGCTGCGCTCTGGCTCATTGGCCCTGCCTGCCCAAGGGTGTGGGCGAGCAACCATGACCAGGAGTGGCCATTGGCTCTGCAGGAGCCCAATCAGACCATCTCCCCGTGGGCCCTCAGTGTCTGCCTCTCCCACTGCCTTCCCCAGAGGCCCTGGAGAAGCCCAAGCGGGACCACGGGTCAAGGCCACTTCGCTAAGGCCCTGTTCTCTCCAGGAAACCTGCCCAGCTTCCCAGGAGCAAAGTGTGGTCGGCAGAGGCGTCCTGGCCACCTGGCCGCGTGACGCTTTCTGTGGGACGGGGACCCTCGCGCCTCACCAGGGAGAGGGGCAGTGGCCCACTGTGACGGAGAGGGTGGCGCTGACGCCCTGCCCACTGCCCACCTGCAGATCTGGTGGCTGGACCCCGAGCTGACCTACGGCAACGCCAAGCCCTTCGTCTTCACCCAGGGCCACTCGGTGTGCAACCGTTCCTTCTTCCCCTGCTTCGACACGCCCGCCGTCAAGTGCACCTACTCAGCCGTCGTCAAGGTCAGTGTTCTCCGGCCTGGCCCACCTCCTTGCCACCTTCTGAGAGGGAGCTCCAGCGCTGGGTGGGGGACCCCTGACCGGGGTGCCCAGGGTGGCGTGGAGGCCCTCCAGGAGGAGAACTACCCCGTCAGGGGGGTGGGGCTCCCTACCACCACGGATGTGGGATTCCCTGACCCAGCTTGTGGACTCGGAAGACCTGGGTTACCCTGATCACTACGTGGGGTGCCCTGCTGGGGGATGTGGGGCTCCCTGTCCAGGACGCGGGGCGCTCTGATGGGCGGGGCCTCCTCGCATGCAGGCCCCGTCGGGGGTGCAGGTGCTGATGAGTGCCACGCAGAGCACGTACGTGGAGGAGGAGGGCGTCTACCACTTCCACATGGAGCACCCCGTGCCCGCCTACCTCGTGGCCCTCGTGGCCGGGGACCTGCAGCCGGCAGACATCGGGCCCAGGTAGGGCCGCAGCCCCCTACAGCCCTGGGGCCCAGCCTGCAGGGACATCCCACCACGGGACCCCCAAGGTCATCCCTTGCCCTGCCAAGGACCCCCCACGCCGCGGCTCCCACTGCCAGGCTCCTCCCACCCCACCCCCGCCCGGCCCAGCCCGGAAGCCGGGGCAGTCCCCCTCCTTAGCGTCTCCTGCTGGGGCCACACCATAGCCCGACGCACCCTCAAGCCTGGGTGGGTTATCTCGACCCAACGACAGAGGGAACCAGGCCACCCCCCTTGGCACGTGGCTCGGCCACTGCGTGGGAAGGGCCTGCGTGGCAGCCCTCACGTGAGGTGGGGTGGCGGGCAGTGGGCTGGCTGCTCCTGGAGGTGTGGGTGTTATTTAAGCCCAGAAGGAGAGGTGGCCTGAGGGGTGAGTGCGGTGGGGGCCGCTCAGCCTCTGCCCGCCCTCTCCGCCCTGTGATAGGAGCCGCGTGTGGGCCGAGCCGTGCCTCCTGCCCACGGCCACCAGCAAGCTGTCGGGTGCGGTGGAGCAGTGGCTGAGCGCAGCCGAGCGGCTGTACGGGCCGTACATGTGGGGCAGGTATGTCCTGGGGCACCTGGGGCCCCAGGGGCTACGTGGTGGGCGGGCCAGGAGGCAGGTCCTGCTCTCTGGAGGGGTCAATGAAGTGCTGCGGGGAGCCCCCTGGCTGACGTGCTGAGGAAGAAGCCCCGGCCTCTCACGGTCACGCGCCCGCCCTCCCTCCGGGGCAGGTACGACATTGTCTTCCTGCCGCCCTCCTTCCCCATCGTGGCCATGGAGAACCCCTGCCTCACGTTCATCATCTCCTCCATCCTGGAGAGCGACGAGTTCCTGGTCATCGACGTCATCCACGAAGTGGCCCACAGCTGGTTCGGCAACGCCGTCACCAACGCCACTTGGGAGGAGATGTGGCTGAGCGAGGGCCTGGCCACCTACGCCCAGCGCCGCATCACCACTGAGACCTACGGTACAGCCCGTGGCCAGCGGGGGCAGGGTTGGGGGGCGTGGGGGACCGTGGAGCCCCGCACGGTGTCATGCAGGCTGGGGCCCGGGCCATCCTGGGGGCTGTGCCCGGGGCTGCGCCAGGGGCTGGAGCCCAGCCCCGCCCCGGGGGTGTGGTCCCCTGCCGAGTGCGTGTCCAGCAGGGTGGCCTTGGGTTAGCTCCACGCAGCTCAGGGCAGGGAGCTGCCTCGCACCTGCCCAGGTGCTCAGGCTGTCCCCGCCCCCTCCCGCCCTCGCTACTCCTCCCCCAACTGCTCTGGTCCCCGCGCAGGGGCTGCCTTCACCTGTCTGGAGACGGCCTTCCGCCTAGATGCCCTGCACAGGCAGATGAAGCTGCTCGGAGAGGACAGCCCGGTCAGCAAGCTGCAGGTCAAGCTGGAGCCAGGTACCTCCCCGCCCCCGAAGACGCCACCAAGCAGGGCCTCGGCACCCCTGGCTTCCTCTGGCTGGATCCCGGCCCTAGGACGGCCTCTCCCAGGCTCCCCCAGCCTGCCACCGCCTCTTGCGGGCACTGAGTGCCGGTCCCCATGACGTGTGACCCTCGGGCAGGCCCGGCCCCATCGCTGCACGCCAAGGGCCCGGGAAAGACAGAAGCCCTCAGCCCAACCTGCTCCGCGGCGCCCAGCCCCCCAGCCCCCCAGCCCGCCCGATGCGGGAGGGTGGGGACGCCGCCAGAGCCGGGGCTGTTCCCCTTGCAGGCGTGAACCCCAGCCACCTGATGAACCTGTTCACGTACGAGAAGGGCTACTGCTTCGTGTACTACCTGTCCCAGCTGTGCGGTGACCCCCAGCGCTTTGACGACTTTCTCCGAGTGAGCAGCCCTCTCCCCCCGGGGCAGGCCCTGCCCTCCACCCACCCCAGCCCCTCCCCAGCCCCCGGGGCTGCCTTCTGTCCCGGAGGGTGGCGTGGGGTCAAGGGGGCCCGATGGCAGCGATGCGGGGCACCGCCTCCTCCCTCGGGCTCCCTCCCAGTTGCGGCCACTTGGCAAGGCCCACGCGGCCGCCGGGCCGCCCCTGTGCCCACCCCTGCTCTGGCGGAGGGCGGTGCGCTGGCCCGCAGGCTTTCTGAGCCCTGCCCCCACCCGCGCAGGCCTACGTGGAGAAGTACAAGTTCACCAGCGTGGTAGCCCAGGACCTGCTGGACTCCTTCCTGAGCTTCTTCCCGGAGCTGAAGGAGCAGAGCGTGGACTGTCGGGCAGGTGAGGCCGCATGTCCGTGTCCCGCAGCCCTCGGCCCCCAGAGGGACAGTGGATGTGGGGGGGCTGCTGCACAAGATGCCGCTTCTGCCTGGAGAAAGGCCCCTCGGGTTCGTCCATCCCCCCTTCCGCCAAGCCTAGCTGGACGGCATGGTCCTCAGGTTGGGAGAACGTGGGTGAAGAGAGGAGAGCGTGCTTTGCGGCCTCAGGGCCCCAGGAGGCTTCCCTGAGGGGGTAGCCATAGGTCAAGCAGGCAGTATGTGCAAACGGCCTGTGGCGTGATTGGCCGGGCAGAGGGAGGTTTGTCTCAGAGCTGCCTGAGGCCAGCTCACCCACCTGTGCGATGCAGGTGTCTCTGAGGGTCCAAGGGCTTGAGGCCGAAGGAGAGACTGGAGGGGTCTGACGTCTAGGGAGAGCCAGGACTTGCCAGAGGACGACGAGGCTGGCTGGGAGGGCTGGGCAGCGGGGCTTGGTTTCCGAAGGTTTGATAGAAGCACCAAGGGCTTTTGGGGGTGGGGAAGGGCAGCAGGTGCCCAGGGCTTTAACAGGATGTTGGTTTTCCAGCAGGTCGCTGCCCAGCACCCCGCCCCCCACCCCACACTCGCATCCACTCCTTCACTCACTGCCCCACTGCACTGAGGTTGGGTTGAAAGTGCCTCACTGCTCTGTGCCCGTGAGAAGTAGGGAGGGAGGGGGCCCTCGGCCACAAGCTTGTCTTCAGCCCTCCCTACGCTCCTTCACGGAAGCCATTCCTGCGGCTCGAGGTGGCCGGTGCGGGAGCGGACTCTGGGGCTCCCAGGCCCTGGGAGAGTCACACCAGGGGCACTCAGAGTCCGGGGTCACCTGGGCAAGCGGGCTTTGGGTGGGGACCCCAGGACGGCATCTCCCGCAGGGCTGGAGTTCGAGCGCTGGCTCAACGCCACGGGCCCCCCGCTGGCCGAGCCGGACCTGTCTCAGGGATCCAGCCTGACCCGGCCCGTGGAGGCCCTCTTCCAGCTGTGGACCGCAGAGCCTCTGGACCAGGCCGCCGCCTCTGCCAGCGCCATCGACATCTCCAAGTGGAGGACCTTCCAGACAGCGCTCTTCCTGGACCGGCTCCTGGATGGGTCCCCGCTGCCCCAGGGTAGGTCCTGCAGCCGCCCCGGGGGGCCGGGGCGGAGTGTGCCTGCCCGGCCCTGACCTGCCCGTGGCCCCCCAGAGGTGGTGGTGCGCCTGTCCAAGTGCTACTCGTCCCTGCTGGACTCCATGAACGCCGAGATCCGCATCCGCTGGCTGCAGATCGTCATCCGCAACGACTACTACCCCGACCTCCACCGCGTCCGGCGGTTCCTCGAGAGCCAGGTATGGCCTCCTGCACGAGGCCCCGCCCCCGCGTCACCCAGGCGGCGGGGCATCCGGGAGGGTGGCTGGTGTCTGGGTTGGCACTTGGGGGCACAGGCCAGGTGGGAGGGGCCCGGACCCCCAGGCCCCCAGGGGGCTGTGTCCTCCAGAGGGGAAGCCCGGAGCAGAGTCTGCAGGTCTAGGCATACCGGGTCCTGGGCCTGCGGGCAGGGCAGCCCCGGGTCTGTGGCCCCAGGAGCATCGGAGGGTCCCAGGCTCCAGCCTCTCCCCTCCGCACAGCGGCCCCTGAGCCCAGGCTCCCTGGAGACAAGGCCTCTGCGGACAGCCTGTAGCTGGGGCCCTCCCCGCCCTGCCAGAGGCCTCGAGAAGTGGGAGTGCAGGCTGGCTGGGCTGGTGGGGCGGGGCCGGGGCTGGGCGGGGCCAGGGCTGGACTGGGCGGGGCCGGGGCGCGGTGGGGCGGGGGCGGGTTGGGGGGGCGGGGCCGGGCGGGCCAGGGCTGGGCGGGGCCGGGGTGCGGTGGGGGCGGGGCTGGGCGGGGCCAGGGCTGGGCGACCGGGCGGGGCGGGGGTGCGGTGGCGGGGCCAGGCAGGGCCAGGGTGCTGGGCGGGGCGGGGGGCCAGGGCTGGACTGGGCGGGGCCGGGCGCGGTGGGGCGGGCCGGGGTGGGGCGGGGCCGGGGCGCGGTGGGGCGGGCCGGGCCGGGGCAGAGGCGGGGCCACAACGTGCCGACCTCCCCAGATGTCCCGCATGTACACCATCCCGCTGTACGAGGACCTCTGCACCGGCGCCCTCAAGTCCTTCGCCCTGGAGGTGTTCTACCAGACCCAGGGCCGGCTTCACCCCAACCTGCGCAGGACCATCCAGCAGATCCTGTCCCAGGGCCTGGGCCCCGGCGCCGAGCCCTGCGCGGAGCAGGGCGCCGCGGGAGCGGACTCGGAGGTGGACCCGGACGCTCCGGCCCTGCTGCTCGGGGACGAGGCCCCCGGCGGCGCCATTTCTCTCAGGGACGTCAACGTGTCTGCCTAGCCCCGGCCCCCCAGACACCACGACTGTGCCTTCTGCGGCCCCGGGCCCGCCGCGACTGTGCCTCGGCTCCGGCCGCGAGCTCCCCGCTGTGGGCTCGGCCAGGGACTTCCTCGCGGCCGGCGGGGCGGTGGACCTGGTACCCCAGCTCCTTTGCACTGCAGGCCCCGGAGAGGCCAGCACACGCCATGCCTGTCTCGACACTGACCGCCGGGCACTGCCCCCGGGGTGACAGCCCCACAGTCCCACGGCGACTGCCACACTGTGCCTTACGTCCGCCGGAAGTCCAGGCCACGCCTCCTCACGCGGGGCCTCCCGCCCACGGAGTCCCGCCCCCGCTGCTGGGGTGGGCAGCCTCAGCTGGCCCCTGGCCGAGGACAAGGACACAGACATGCCCTTCGTGTAGGGTCAGGGGACACTGAGGAGGGGGTGGACCTCCCTGGGGAGGGCGCCCCGGAAAGCCTTAGCCCCTCAGGGAACACGGGCCCCAGGACAGGAGCCTCCGGGCTGTAACACCCCCCAGGGGAGAGGGCAGGGGGGCTGGTGCTCTTTTCAGGCCTGCCTGCAGGGAGAGGCCTGGGGGCCCTGCACCGGGTCACCATGATCGTCCCATTAAACCCCCACTCTGCAAACAGCCCCCCAGCCTGTTCCTCCCCGCTCGTCTTCCGCGTGCGCCTGGCCACCCTGGCCGGTCCTCAGGCAGGGCGACGCTGATGGGGCCGAAGGGTCTTCCTTCACACTCCAGCCCTTCTGGCTCTGCCCTCAGAAGCCCCAGATCTTGCCCTGCAGCTCAGGGCTCTGAGGGCCAGCAGCAGGCCAACCCCCGCCCTCCCCACCCAGACCCTGGAACACCAAAGCGGAGGAGGCCACTTGTCACCACCCTCGCTCTAGGCCGTTCTCAGGAGTGGTCTCCATCCCGAGCTGGAGTAAAGGCAGGGGTGCATGCATGGGGGGGGAAGTTTGATCTTGGATGCCCAAGGGTGAACGTCCACTGGCACCACTGCAGCGGACGCTACAAGTGTGAGGGGGGCTCAGAGAAAGGCCAGGGGCTCCACCCAGGAGTCCACCACAGAGGGTGACCGGCGGGTGTGATGCAGCCACCGAGACCAAGGGCTGAGCCGGGTTCTGCTTACGATCGCCCAGCGGCTCAGCCTCACGGGGCAGCACCTCCGTCTTCTGCAGAGCCTCACGCTCGGCCGGGAAAGGACCCATCACCTGAGCCACTGGCCAGCCCCAGCCCCAGAGCCTCACTCTGCCCAGGGGCTGGGATGGGGGAAGACTGAAGCGCCACACCCAGCCGCCGGGTCACCAGTATCCGCTCTCTAGACCCCTCCCCCCGGGGGATGGCCCGATCCCTATGTACCCAGCATCTCCTCCAGCGCAGGTGTGCGCACCAGGGCTGAGTGGGGTTCCACTCAACCCGGAAACCTGGGAACCGGAAGGCGGGCCACCCTCCCTGCAGGGGACAGGCCCGCTGTAGCAACATCCCTGCGGAAGGGAGAACACAGCAATCCTGGTGCCCTGTAAGAGGCCCCTCAAGAGGGTCCACTCTTCCCAAACAAGGAGCCCTGTTGGGGCTGAGCTGCTCTCTCAGCCCCTTCCCTGCAAGAGGGGAGGTTGATGTCAAGCCTCTGGTCACACACGTTTTAGTCTTGGGCTCTTGGTCTTTGGCAGTTCGATTCTCTCAACACCACCAGCCTTGCCACGGACTTGCCTGCAGCCCCACGGCCACGGTGCTTCCCTGGCTGCTGCTGGGGGCGCTTCACGCCCACCCGCCGCTCCAGCTGCCAGCTCTCTCCTGACGCTGCAAAGCCCAGAAGCATCTCCCAACTCTCACAGCTGGGGGGGTGGGGGGACGCCCTTCTCCTTGATGATGTCCTTGTCGCAGTCCTGGCTCTGAGCGACCCTCTGGGCGAGCCGGAGCACTCCCAGCCCCGGGAGGCCCTGCGTTCCTGGCCTTTCGACATGCCTTCCCCCCCAGCCCCCCAGCTCGCAGCCCCTGACCCTCCCAGCTCGCAGCCCGGGCAACCCTTTCTGGGCCCACCTCTTCCTTGCAGTCTCTTGCTCAACACAGCCTGTGACCAGCACACGCTGCCACTCTCCCACCAGGGTTGCGAGTGCGTCACACATCACCTGCCTTGTGAGTCACTGCAGCCGGCGCTGACCATGTTGTGCCACCGCGGAACACCACCTGCCGACGCTCCGGCTTCCAGAGCGGCCCGCCGGCCCCACGCCCACGGCACACGTGTCCTGTGTTCTGATAGAGTGGCACCCCCTACTAGGGGCTGGTTTCTAGGCCACAGGCTAAGTCACGCTCCAGCAACACCTCTGAAATACTGACGTTTGCACAAGGTGTGTTTCTCATTCGGCTACAGGCTGGTAGGGGGTGGCCTTCCCGTCACTGTCGCCCCTCAGGGACCCGCCCTGCTGACAAAGGAGAGGACATCTGGAGCACCCCAGGCACCTCGCCAGAGATACGGGAGAGCCGGGGAGGGGCTCACACTGGCCACTGCCACCACATGCACAGGAGGGGGGTGACGCACGGCAGTAGTGACCACACAGGGCTGAGGGCAGAACACTGGCTGCACTTTTGGGACAGACAAGGGAGCAGCCAGGCAGGTAGGAGAGTGATGTCGATGGGGCCATGGGGTGGGGCAGGGGGTGACGTCCCGACAGGGGACAGCAGTGCCCATGAGCATCAGCTCTGCTGCTGCCAAGGAAGGTGGGGCTGTGAGGAGAGCCGCCACCTGAGGAAGGAAGTGGGGAGGCCACGGGTTTGCATGTGGCGCCCCACGCTGCCAGGGGCCTCTGGTCCTTAGGGAGCCTCGGGCCGTGTCCTGTGCAGTCCAGCCCTGTCCCCAGGGTGCTCCCCACTCTCTCCAGGACTCACCGCGGGGAGGCCCCTTTCCTAAGACCAGGAGGCTTGGGTGGCCTTCAGGTCTAATGATAATGCCCAGCCCAGCCCCCCCGGGAGAGCCCCAACCGCGTGAAAGAGGGTCAACACCCGCCGGACCCAACTGCCCCCCGAGGGAACAGTAGGCAGAGTGGTCAGAGGACGTGGCAACACATGGAATTAAAGTCTCCACCACGCGGGGGGCGGGGGGCGGGGCGGGGGCGGGGCGGGGGGCGGGGCGGGGGGCGGGGCGGGGCGGGGCCGCATAAACTGTGCGACAGGGATCGGCACTGGCGGGACTGGGAGATGTGAGAAAGGACCAGGCAGAGGCTTTAGAAATTGTTGTAAGCGTCAATCATGAAGATTTAAAACAAACAATGACCCCCCCCTCCAAAAAAAAAAAAAAAACACAACACCTCAGTAGAATGGTCACAAGGCAGAGAGGACTCACCGGCTGGAGTACAGGGCAGAGAATGTTCCCAGAACTGGCAAAGGAATGTAAAAGGGTAAACACAGAGACGTTTGGCAGAATTTCCTTAAGACCAGGGGGTCATGGAGAGGCAGATAAAGCCACACAACATTCAGCTAAATCAAGACACCCTCACTCTGCCCTTCCTTCCGCAGCCGGCCTTCCTTCGGGCCTTACCCCCTAACCCCCACCCCTACCCCATGCCCGGCCTCTCCTTAGCCACTGCCTCTCCTCTGCTCCTCCCCGTGACACTTCCCTGGGCCTGGCTCCTCCCTAACCCTCACACCCACCCCCCGTCACCCGGCCCACTTTCTCTGTCACCATCACCTGCCCAGACCCCAGGAGAGCAGAAGCCGAGAGCCGGGAAGTGGGGCCTCCCACCCCCCACCCCCCCCCACCCCCCCCCGCCCCAGGCCCACAGAAACAGGTCCCTGTTGGAGACTGAGCATCTGCACAGAACAGCCGGGGCCGGAGGCGGGCTCACGTCGGAGAACCGGAGCCCACGATGAAGGTGGTCCTCATTGTGCTCGTGACCCTAGGGCCACTTCGGAGCAACAGTTGGGGGAGGGGGGATTTCTATTAGGAGCTTGTATTATTTTTATGGAAAACAATCATGTTTGTTTCTTGTTATTGTTTACTTAAAACATCCCCTGAAAAGAACTCATTTCTCCGCCGCGGAGGGCGCGGTGGCCAAGGTCCGCCTGGTCTGGGGCGCTGGCGGTGTCCCGGCTCCCGCGCTGCACCCCTGGGCCACCGCCTCCTCCCTTTGGGATGTGTACGGACCACACTCAGCGTGTTTCAAAGGAGTTGGACCCTCGGAGCCCTGAGAGGCAGAACCCACTCCTTGGAGAACTGACCACGAGGCAGGCAAGGCAAAGGCGGCCCTGTTCCAGGCCGGCCGGGGAAGATTCCTTCTGCTGGAACCTTCTAGCCGGGGAAAGGGACAGACCTGGGCTTCTAGGGCCCGACGCCCACTCAGCCTTGGATGAGCCCAGAGAAGCAGTCCATGTTTGTGCCCCTCGCTGACCACCCCCCACAGCCCAGGACCGCGACCCTCAGTGACCGTCCCCCCTAGCTCGGGACCAGCCAAGCACTTTGCATTTTCTCATTTAACCCTCACGACCACCCTAGGTCCTCTGTACCACAGGGTTTGTGGCCACAGGCGGCCAGGAGAATCCTAGCTCAGGTGGCTCCAGGGGGGTCCAGGCTCCAGGACCCTGGACCGACTGGGACGGTGGCCCGGGCTCCTGCCACCCCTCGGTGTTCCGAGGGCTGCTGGCTGTGGGGCGAGCCTGGTGGAGGCGGCCCCTGCAGGCTGGGGACCCTCGCCCCTGTGCCATCCCCTCACTTGGAGACTCCCCGAGAGAAAGCTTAGCCCACGCGATGAGGACACTGGGCCCCTCTCCGGCTGTTGGGTGTGAGAAACAGGGCCCGCACTGTTCTGTGGGCCAGACACGGCCGGTAATTCACACCCGCCAGCGAAGCTGAAAAGAGGCCTGCCCCAGCTCCGTGTCGGGCCCGACCCTGGACAAAGACTGTCCTTTAGCAGGAGTCCAGGAGCTTCCTAAACCGGCGGGGCCTGAGGCTAGTCCTCCCGCGGGGCCCCGGGCTGCCTCACTTGGCACCACCAGCCCGTGGCATGCCCCCCTTTTCTGACTCACGTGACTAGTCACCAAGCACCTTCAAAGAAACGAAATCTCCTTCTCCATTGCTGGTTCGGAACCTGGGCGTCCAGGCTCGCTCTCCCACCCCGGCCTCGAGCGCCTCCTTCTGAGCCCACCACGCAGGGCGAGATCCCTTAAAGCACATCTGGGTCGCGTCAGAGCCCGGGGCTCCCCAACTGCTCACCTGTCTCCTGCACACACCACACTCTCATCTCACCCCTCGGGGCCTACGGGGGGCATCACGTGTGTCCACAGGTTCTCTGATGCCCCCTCCCTGGAGTACAGGCTGCACTGGGTGAAAGGCAGGCCACAGGAGCCAGGGAGCAGGGCACCGAGCTGCGGCATAAACACACCGCAGCTTCCGCCCTCCCTTCCCTTGGATCTCTTGCGCCGGGAGAATCCAGCCGCCATGCTGTGAGGACACCCAAGCAGCTTCATGAAGGTCCACGCAAGGAACGGAGGCCGCCAGTTTCAGCCGGCCTCCGGATAGCTTCAGTGCTGGCCCACCTTTTGGCTGCTATCTCCTGTGGGCCCCTCAGCCAGAACCGCCCACCAGGGTCGCCGCCACATTCCTAACCCACAGAAACTGTGACATGACAAATGCCTTTTTAAGTTCCTAAGTTTGGGGGACACACAGCAGTTGATAATTAATAGACGTTTCTGCACAAGGTCAGTTACGTGTCAACAGATTCGATTCAAGATTTACTCAAACAGTAGAACTGCATTTATAACCTATGACCAGAAATCCCAAAATGGAGGATTCTAGCACCAGCAAGTTCAGGAGCTGAGGACGTCACCAGATTCGTCATCTGTCTGCTCCGGAGTCTCTGGAACACTGGCCTTTGTCTTCTGGCTTGTCCCTTGTGGTCACCAGCTGACCGCAGCAGGTTCTGTTCCCACACTCCCGCACACAGGCATCCGAGGTGGGTTACAAGAGAAAATGCCATCGCATGTCCTTGGGAGATGGCAGAGACTCCCGGCGGCCCCCCAGAGGGCTGTCCCCGTGTCTCGCCCTGAGCTGGGGCACACACCCATCTCTAAAACTTCTGACCTGGAGCCAGGGAGAGGTCCAGGTTCCCTGGGTGACTTCAACTGCAGCAGCTGAGGTGGCCTCTTGCTGGGGAGGCGGGGTCAGCCACCGGGTGGATCCTAACAGGATGTGGCGGGCGGGCTGTCACCTCGGCCCAGATGGGGCACCCCCCTCCCCCAGGCGACGTGTGCGCAGGATACAAGCTTTAATCTCTGTGTCCGCATGCGGATGCAGTGCCTGGTTATTGCCCACTGACCAGAAGCGATGTGGGGGTTGGAAGAGACAACCCCCAGCCCAGCTGCAAACCCAGAGAACACACCTCTTGAAAAACAACAGGGACAGTCATCCAGGGACAAGTGTGGGCAAAGCCACAAGCGCAGAAACTCCAGAGAAGTGATAACCTGGGGAGGGAGGAGGGGGGCAGGCAGGTTCCAGATTCCACAGAACCCGTGACACCCACAGGCTTGGGAAAGGAAATGGTCAGAGGCTGCACACCGCCCGTGGGCGGGGGGCGGGGGGGGGATGTCAGTAGGGAGGCTGATCCTGCCTGACGGCTGGGGAACCTTTACCTTCTTTCTCCTGTAACCTCCAAACAGCACTGTGACATAAGGGTGGCATCCCCACCTGACAGTGACGACCCTGAGGCTCACACTTGCAAGGGCCTGGGGTTGTGGGAACTGGGGGTCACGAACTAGCTGCCCCGGAACACCTTGCCACACCCCTCAGGCTGCCTCCAACTCCTATTAGTACTCCAGGAGCCACGGGCCCCCCTCTGAATAGGGCTGGGGGTGGGCCCAAGCGGCAGAGGGGGACATAGGACACACGGGGTAAGGGCGGTGCGGGAGCTGTGCCAGGCAGGCCTCAGGCCATCTTAGTGCGGGTCACTCGCCTGCCTTTCCAGGCCTGGGCTAACGCCTCCCCAGCACCAGCTGTCTGCTGGCCCCTTCCCTGGGCATGGGCCCAGCCCTGGACAATGACATGTCTGTAAGAGGCTACCTGCTCTCCAGACCTCGCGAGCCTGGGTGAGGGACACAGCAAAGGCCGCTACCTACAGGCCAGATCCCGGGCTGGCTTCAGTTCTGCCGCTAACCACCCCGAAGTGTTACGTGGGGGAACGGCTGTCCAGCACCCCAGGCCGGGTAGGAAATTTGTCTCTTACTCCTTCAGGATCCCTGCATGAAGCAGAGCCCAGGGCCCTTCCAGATTCCCTTCAGCGACAGTGCAGCCACCGGCCTGCCAAGGAGGCGGGAGCATCTTCTGGGGGAGCTACCACCATAGGGATGCTAAATGGTCGTGAAGTCCCAGCACCCCAGAGACGGGTGCTGAGCTACGTAGCTTTCTTCTAGAACCACAACATCAATACCTAGGCCCCCAAATAGCGTGTGGGTGTCACACCACCGCTAGCAGCTGCCGCTCGTGCAGGCCCGTCGTGGCCTCTCGGAGGGACGAGCTGCGGCTGTCACGGGAACCTGGGGCTGAGGCTCCAGCACCGGGTTCCGTTTGTTTCCCGGCAGCAGGGACTATTCAGATCGGACGGCACAAGGGCTTCGATCCGACCAGCCCTCAAGTACTGTCCTCGTCTCCCAGCAGCACCAAGGGGCCATGCGCTATGGCCGCACGTCTAGCAGGTCACTTTCCTGCCCACCAGGACCAGATGCCCGGCCATCTGCTGCGGCCTCATCCCCTTCCCCGCTCGGGATCCAGCGCGTCTGACCCCAGAGGGCCCCGAGACAGCCGCCTAGGCCCGAGGGACCCTCGCCCCCCCGCGGGCCGGTTCGGTTCGGGGAGCCCCCCACCGCGACCCGTCGCTGTCTTCTCAATCGAGCCGCGGCGCTCATCCCCCGGCTTCTTCCCCCAACAGGCGGCCCGACCTACAGCCAAGCAGCGGGACGAGCGGAGCATTCTGGGAGGCGATGCGGCATGCTGGGACCTGTAGTTCGCGGCCTGGACCTCGGCAGAAGAGGCCTCTCCGGTCCCTTCGGCCCCGAAAACCGCGAGTCCAAGAGGCACCGACGTCCCAGCTCGAGCTGCACCGGCCCGAGGACACTAAGCCCGTCAGCCTCCCGGGGTGGAATCTCCGCCGGGTCCGTTCGCACACACTGCGGGGGAGGGAGAAGGGCAGCCTGGGCGGTGGAAAGGTCTCGCGAGGGGCCAGCTCGGTAGCCACGCCCCGAGGGCGGGATACTGGGAATCGGCCGCCCGAATGCGATTGGGCCGCTGTGTCACGTGGCCCGGCGGTTACCGCGGCGACGGGACGGGCGCGCGCCCGGACGCGCGGCGGATTCGCCCTCCTTCCGGGCTGTCAGTCGGGATCCAGGGCGCGCAGGATGCGGGCGCCGGCCAGGGAGCTCTTCCGCGACGCCGACTTCCCAGCCTCGGACTCCTCACTGTTCTCCAGCTTCTCCACGCCGCTGGCCCAGTTCCGTGAGGACATCACGTGGAGGAGGCCCCAGGTGCGGCCCCGGGCGCCGCCTCCGGCGGGGTGCGCGGCGGCAGGGGGCCGCGTCTGCAGCCGCGTGCCCGGGAAGGGGGTGGCCCGGCGGGGGCAGCCCCTCGGAGCTCCGCGCCGGGCCCGCCCCCGGCGTGCGGCCGGACCAGCGCCTGGCCCTGCCCCGGAGGGGCCTCGGGGCGCGGCGGGAGGGCCGGCCCCGCAAACCCAGCCCCGCTTCTGCCCCGACGGGCGCCTGACCGGACCTCGCCTCTGGTGCGCGCCGCCCTCCCGGCCGCCAGCGGGCCTGTCCTGTGTCCTGTGTGTGCTGGTATCGCTACGCCTGTGGCCTTCTGGAAGGGCCAGCCTGAGCCCACAAAGCATTGTTTTCGGGCTTCGTGCACCCTCATTTTCAGATGTAAACGCTCTAAGGTGGCAGTTTGCAGGGACGCTTGGTCTGGTGCTGTGTTGATAAGCCTTAGAAGCAGTGTATCCGCAGAGTAAGACATGTCAGGTACCACCCACCCCTGCCTGCAGGGGCACAGTCGGCGTGGCCAGCAAGCCCTCAAAGCCAGAGCAGCTGGGGTCACCTGGAAAGTGCCTGTTTGGAATGGGAGGAGGCGAGGGCCAAAGCATGAAGAGCCTTATGGGCCGTGCCAGTGGGATTTGGGTTAAAAATGGGTCTTAGGCACCTTGGAAGGCCACTGAGGGTTTTAGCAGCGGAGCGATTGGACTGGGTTTATATTTTAAGAAGCTCAGCTTTCCTGCCGGCCGGGCAGGGGGCTGACAGGGCAGGCACGCAGGTGACCAGCACAGGAGCGGTGTAGGGCTCGCGGTGGCGTGGAAACCGCTAGGCTGGGGCTTCGCACGGGGCGGGGGGTGCAGGGGTTGAGAAATACTTTGCAGGGGGATTCGTAGGTCTTACTGACCAACTGAAAGTAGAGTGAGGATACAGCAGGACTCAGGAACGACCCTTGACTTTGAGGCCGAGCCCCTGGGCAGATGGTGGTCCTGTTTGATGTGCTCCAGGACCCTGGGAGGGGGTGGGGTTTGCAGAGCTGTCAGAGGCAGGTGGGCATGAGAGTGGGGCACGCAGGACCTTCCGGGCTGGAGGTTCCGTCTGGGAATGGGGACTGTCACAGGCCCCAGGGCCCCGAAGAGAGTCTCAGGAGACAGTGGGGCTGGGGGAGAAGAGAGGGCTTGGAACTGAGCCCTGGGCAACCCTTCCGTGTCTAAGTGTGTTCCGGCAGGTGCCCTGGCAGGCACCCTCGGGAAGCAGCAGGCAGTGAGGTAAAAGGACAGCCAGGAGCACGTGGCACCATGGGAGGGGACTGTGGGGACGTGCCCGGGCACAGCCCCCGTTCTGGTGCCTCCAGGTGTCCGGAGGGACGAGTGCAGAGGGCTGCCTGCTGGGTCTGACCACACAGGTGACCGGCTCAGAGGCTGGAGGGGCCTGTGCTGAGGGACGAGGAGGGAGAAAGCAATGAGGCAGCTGTGCAGGAAGTCAGTCAGTGAAGGGGCGCCTCGGGGGGAGCTCATGCAGGGGGGACAGTGTTAGAGAGGATGGGGGCTCTCTCTGCCTTATGCTGGTGGGACTCTGCCTGCGGGGGTGGAAGAGGGAGGGGGTCATGGGAGGAGCGCAGGCTCTGGAGACAGAAGAGGGGGTCAAGTCAGGTTGCTTCTGATGAAGCTTCTGCCAGGTCATCAGCTCAGAGAGGCACAGGCAAGGGGAGCAGTGCAGAAGTGTCGAGAAGAGGGGGCGGGGGGAGGAACGAGGGAGGCTGGGGTGTGGGCAGCTAAGGCTCTGAGAGAAACCAGGGTTCCCAGCAGTGGGGAGGACACATTCGAGTTTGTCCTTGTGGATTTGAAGTGAGACCGTTTTCTAGGCCAACAGGTAGCTGTTTGGAGAAGGCGGGCGGTGGATTCATCCTGGGTTGGGGTTTTGCCACTCAGTGAAGGTAGATGGAGAGGGGACCCTAGGACCTAAGCCAGGCGGGGTGATGTAAAACCAGGCGGGCTGACAGATGGAGCCTGCAAGGGGCGGCTGCTTCCGTTCCCCTCTTAGGCAATGCGGCCGACCGGAAAAGCTCCTCCCCTGCTCCTGTCACCTAGATCCCGTGTTCTTCGTTTTAAAGACTAGCCTTGGGACGGGTGTGACTGGATGGTACTCTTCATTTCAGGAGCTGTGTGCCACCCCCAGGCTGTTTGCAGATGACCCGCAGGAAGGACAGGTGAAGCAGGGGCTGCTGGGAGACTGCTGGCTGCTGTGCGCCTGCGCCGCCCTGCAGAAGAGCCAGCGCCTCCTGGAGCAGGTACCTGCGTCCCGCGGCGCTCGCTGCTGTCTTCCTGGCCGCTGTGCACAGGAAGGAAGCGGGAGGCAGGGCAGCCGAGCCTCCTGCTCTGTGGGCTCTGCTGTGGTCTCCCCGCGTGGCTGCTGGGGAGGGAGGGCTCTGCTCTCAGCCACTGGGTCTCAGGGCACAGACACCACATCCCCCTCTCCCCGGGGCTCCCCATGCTTTTCCGCCCTACTCTGCCCTCCGGGGCCCTCAGAGGGGTGCACGGATGAGCAGGCGGCCCAGGGTAGGAAGGCCCTGGGTTTGGAGTAAGTTTCCCCAGCTGGTCGGTGGTGGTGGTGTTTTTTTTAACAATGCAATTTATATTGCATATAAATTGGCAAAAGGTGATTACAGGGGTTTGATTACAGGCGCAGGGGGGAGGGCCGCCGGGAATGCCTCTCTGGGAGCACCACAGCTTTGTCTGGCTGTTACTAGAATGTTACTGATAATGCATCAAGACTGACGGTGGTGACCCGTTCAGACCCCACCCCACCCCCGTGTCCCAGGCTGTGCTTGCACAGTGTAGGTGCTGGCGTTGGCTCTCAGGGGCTTGCTGGCTTTGACCCCGGTTCACAAGTGAGGGCGCTAAAACCATGGCCATCGCGGTTGTAGCTGGGGAGCGGCCGACCGGGGCCAGACAAGCGTGTCCAGGGCAAAGCCCAGCATGTGGGGCCAGAACACCGGGGCCGGCAGTGGATGTGCCCGCCCAGGTCCTGGGGCACCGGCCTCCAGCTGGGGGCTGCTGTGCCCGTAGCGACCCGCTGTCTGCCACCGGCTGTGCTGGCAATTGGGTCACTCGTGCCCGTAAGAGTCACGTTGGGTTTGGATTCAGGTCGAGTGCTTATTTGGGACAGTAGGACACGATGGTGGCTTTAAGCTCCTGGAGACACTCGGCTCCCTCAGTGTGGCCCCAAGATACTTACACTGCAGAGTCGGTTACTTCCGTGAGATGACTGGGTTCCCCGCAAGCCCCGGCGTCCGGGCAGTAGAGGACAGCCCTGCGCAGGCCCGCAGGGCCCCGCGGGACGGCCCTGCTGAAGATGCGTGGCGGGCACTGTGTGCTTTGCCTCTCATGGTCTCCTTTTGCCTTTCCCCGTGCGCGGCAGGTCATCCCTCCGGGACAGCCGAGCTGGCTCGACCAGACGTACCAGGGCTCCTTTACCTGTCGAGTGTGGCAGTTTGGACGCTGGGTGGAGGTGACCATAGATGACCGTCTGCCTTGTCTTGCAGGGAGACTCTGCTTCTCCCGGTGCCAGAGAGAGGATGTATTCTGGCTCCCCTTACTGGAGAAGGTCTACGCCAAGTACGCGTGCTGGAGGCTGCAGGGTCGGGGTGGGCAGGGAGCCGCAGCTGCCTGGGTCGCCCCCGGGGAGCACACGCCCGCTCTCTGCGGGCTGCAGCGCCTCCTCCCTCCCGGGGACCTGACCGCCAGGCCGGCGGCGGGACTGAGCCGGCCAGAGACCCGGCCTGGGGTTTGCCCCCGTCCCCGCTGCGCCCTCTTTCTCGGCGCTCGTTGCTGAGTCGGGCGTGGAGGCGCCACCCCCGAGGGAGGGGTGTGCGCGTCCCACCGCTGGAAGAGGTGGCAGGCGGCAGGCCAGCCGGGGCTCAGCGCTTGTGCAGCCTGGTCCTGCCCAAGACCACGCCCCGCGACCCCCAGAAGGCCGCTCACCCCGGAGGCTGTGCTGGCAGGGCCTACGCGCTGAGGGAGTGGGGAGGGCCCTCCATCCCGTGGCCGCCATGGGGTTTGGTCTCCAGAGGCACAGGGGTGCATGTTCACAGGCTCACGCCCCGCACCCCTCACGCTCGAGTCCACGCGGAGGCGGCGGGGCTTTGCTGGGCCGCTGCGCGTTACGGCCTCAGGGTCCAACAGCATCTGGTCCTGAGGAGGACGAGGCAGGGGCAGAGAGAGGCGGTCGAGGTGGCGGGCGGGGGACACGGGGGCGACGGGCACCCTGCCCCGGGCAGTTGCTCACTCGCTGCGGCCGTGTCCCCAGGGTCTGCGGGTCCTACGAGCTCCTGTGGGCAGGGCAGGTGGCGGACGCCCTGGTGGACCTCACCGGCGGCCTGGCGGAGAGGTGGAGCCTGAAGGACGGGCCCGGCGGCCCCGAGCACAGGACCTGTCGGCGGCTGCTCGGCCTCAAGGACCGCTGTCTGATCAGCTGCTCGGTGCTCAGCCCCAGAGCAGGTGAGGGGGGGCTTCTGCTTGGGCCCCACCAGGGCCGAGTGGACAGCGACACGTTTGTCCTTCAAAGCTGGTGTCTGGTGTGTGACCGTCCCTGCCACCTGCTCCCTGGAGGGAGGTGTCCCTGTTCCCCGACTCAGTGCTAGGGTGAGGCCTGAGCCTCGGCGGGGACTTGGTAGGAGACAGGTGGCGGCCACACGGGCCCCGCCGGCGACCCAGCAAAGCCAGCACGAGCTTCTCACGTTAGTGGCACTTGTGCTCATCAGAGACCTTGTTGAAAGGAAAAGAACTCGTAAACACAGCTCCTTTGACGTTTTCATGGATTTTGCTAGGTTTTTTTCTCACAAACACGGGTATGTTTTGCATTTTTGTACCGTATGCCGTTTTCTCAGATGCTGTGTAAACTGTCAGCATCTCGTTTCATTCTCGGATGTGCTGTGGTTGTATTTTCCTTAGTGCCGGACCTCTAAGGTCTGCGTAGTTTCTCCCGTTATAGACGGCATTACAGAACATCTTCATGTGTGAGAGTGTTCGAGGTGATTTTCGTAATGAAGCTTTTGGCCTGAGAATATGGACATTGAAATGAGTGGACACGTGTGGACAGTGGAGTCGCCCGGCCTGTGCGTGAGGCCTGCGTCTGCCCCCGCATTCGGGAAGTGAGGGAAGCACTCAGAAGGCCGTCCCCGAGTCTTGGCATCAGCTGCCCCCAGGGTGGGGTGGGGCTGATTCTTGGCTCGCCAGGCTTTGCAGAAACCCCGAGGCAAAGAGGGTCCCCCTGACATGCCTCAGGCCTGAGGACTGGGGCAGACACCCAGAGTGGTGGCTACCGTGCCGTTGTAAATAAAGCTTTTAAAGACATTCCAGAAGTTTCTTCTCCTTTCTGGACCACCATCCCCCTTCCCCAGCTAGAGTTCCAGTCACTCTCTGGCCCCTCCGCTTGCACATCTGTGTGTCCCAAGGGCTATGGGCAAATGGAGTTCTTTCCTCTCTGGGGCCCCGAGCCCCCCTGCCCCCCTGCCCGCCGCCCGCGTTTGGTCCAGCAGTAGCCGGCCGTGCCCCCAGCCAGCCTCGCCAGGGGGAGCTCGCTCCCCTTGGTCACAGACCCGTCACAGACCTGCCGCCGATAACTCTGGTGCCTGCCCGTTTGAGACCTAGGCCTGCACCGGGGCCCTGCGGCCCTGCGGCCCCTCTCATCCACCCGGGCGAGGACCGAGCCCCCGAGAAGGGAATGACTGCCAGGCCTGTGGCGGCCAAGCCAGAGTCCAGACCCAGAGCCTTCACTGTGGCTTCCCACTGGCTAAGCCACTTCTGAGCTCACTTGTCCACGTTGGTCCATGGGGACCTGGGTGCTGGCGTGGCCACAGCGGGTGCCTAGGCACCCTGCAGGGAAGGGGACAGAGCCGTGGGTCTGCCTGGTTCGGGGACTCCCTGCTTACCTCCCAGCTGTGTCTCCGCCAGGTGCCAGGGAGCTGGGCGAGTTTCACGCCTTCATCGTGTCGGATGTGCGAGAGCTCCGGGCGCGGGCTGGCCAGGCCCTTCTGCTGCTGCGCATTCGGAACCCCTGGGGCCGGCGGTGCTGGCAGGGGCCCTGGAGAGCGGGGTGAGCGTGGGCGACGGACCGTGGGCGCCCAAGTGGCAGCTCAGAGCCTTCACAACCGAGTGTGTCCTGGGCTCCAGGGCCCGTGGCTTGTGCCATGCACTTTGCACGTGGTCGGGACGCTGCGCGGCTGGTCTCCCGCGAGGCCCGCCTGGCACCGGCTCGGCCCCCACGTCCTCAGGAGGCCGGTTGCATGCTTGGTGCTGGGACCGAGGCAACCCTAGGCCCCGGGGTCCTGTCTCACGGGCGCCCTCGGAATGGTAGCTGCCCCGTCAGGCTGCGGGTGACGGGGACGTGGGAGTGCTCAGCTCAGCTTCCTGACCTTCACTGGTGCGGGGGTGCTGGATTGAACGAGGGCACCGGGCCTGCTCCCCATGGCCAGTGTGGCCCGTCCCCAGAGCCGACGCTTGCTCCTGGGCCTGGGAGGCTGGTGGCAGCCCGCCTGACATCTCTCGTTCACCGGCTCGCGGGGAGATGTGTCCACAGACGGGAGCCCCTGGGGGAGGGAGGGAGGCTCCTGCCCTGTGCAAGGGCCGGTGCAGAGCCACCCCGAGCGGGCAGGGCACAGGGCTCCCGGGTCGGTGCCGTCCGCTGTCGGATGGCAGGCGCCTCTGACCGAAGCGTCTTCCAGGGGTGAAGGATGGAGCCGGGTGGACCCCGCGGACGAGGCTGCGCTGCTGTCCCAGCTGCAGGAAGGAGAGTTCTGGGTGGAGGAGGAGGAGTTCCTGCGGGAGTTTGACGAGGTCACCGTGGGCTTCCCCGTCACGGAGGCTGGCCACCTGCAGAGCCTCTACTCAGGTGAGGGGAGGCCGCCCTCACCTGGGCCGGCCCCGGGGGCGGGCAGCACGGGCCTTGTTCGGAGGTCAGGGCCGAGCGGGCGCCCGCGTCCCCAGCCCGCCACCTTCAGTGCGGAGAGATGTTTCTGCGGGTCCCGTCCCTGGCGCTGCCGGTGCTGGGAGATGCGGCGCTCCCTCCCGTGGGCGCCCTGGCTGGCGATGGCGCGAGGCAAGACGGGCGGTGCGGGCGCCCTTCCCTGGAGCCAGCGCTCGGTTCTCCGCCTAGAAAAGGAGCTGTGCCACACTCAGGAGCTGCCCGGGGCCTGGGTCAAGGGGCAGTCAGCAGGCGGCTGTCGGAACAACAGCGGCTTTCCCAGCAACCCCAAGTTCTGGCTGCGGGTCTCGGAGCCGAGCGAGCTGTATGTTGCCGTCCTGCAGAGGCCCAGGGCGCGCCCCGCGGGCCGGGCAGCCCGGGCTCGGGCGCCGGACGGCGGGGTGTCGTGGAGCCCCGCCAGCCCCCGGGGCAAGGACTACCAAGCTGTGGGCCTGCACATCTGGAAGGTAACTCCGCCCGGCCGGCCCTGCCCTCCCCGGCTCGCACACCAGCTGGTGCTCCCCAGCCCCGCCCCGGGCACAGCCCCGTCTAGACCGGCCTCTGCTCCTCCCAGAGCAGGATGGCGTGGAGGCTCACAGCCGGCACGGAGTCCCAGGTTGGCGGGCACTTTGAGCTGGGCCCTGCCGTGCCGGGGAGGGGCCCGCAGTCCGGGCGCTCTCTCTGTGCCAGGCGAAGGGGGCGGGCCGCTCACAGGACCTCGGCACACAGGCCCCCTCTCTGCAGGTGGAGAAGCGGCGGGTCAGCCTGCCCAGGGTCCTGTCCACGCCCCCCGTGGCTGGCACCGTGTGCCATGCCTACGACCGGGAGGTGCACCTGCGCTGTGAGCTCGGCCCCGGCTACTACCTGGCCGTCCCCAGCACCTTCCTGAAGGACGTGCCAGGGCAGTTTCTGCTCCGGGTCTTCTCCAGTGGGAGGGTCTCCCTCAGGTGAGAGCGGCAAGCGGGGGCTCTGGGCGGGGCTCCCCCGAGGGCCTCGGGACGGGGGGAGCGGCCCGGGCAGCTTCCTGGCAGTCCATGTGCGTGCGCGGCCGATGACAGCCAGGCCCTCCCGTGTGTCCCCCCTCAGCGCCGTCAAGCCGGCCACCACGAGCACCGCCTCCAGGGAGGCCCAGCCCGCGGGGGAGTGGGAGACGGTGCGGCTGCGGGGCTCCTGGAGGGCCGGCCACACGGCGGGGGGCAGCAGGAACTTTCCCTCCTACCCTCGCAACCCGTGTTTCCCCCTCACGGTCCCCGAGGGCACGGGCCCCCGTTGCATCCGGATCACCCTGCGCCAGCACTGCCGGGACAGCGAGTGCCACCCCATCGGCTTCCATGTCTTCCAGGCAAGGCCCTTGTGCCCCTGGGGGTGGGCGGGTGCAGGGCGGCCTTCAGGGGGGTCCGTGTCCACACGGGCAGCCCGGTGAGACAGAGAGGCCCAGACTCGGTCCCACGGGCACAGCCAGGCTGGCCGGTCACGTGCAAGATCTGTTCCTGGGTTTCGTGAAGCCTGTCATTCACCGGGGTCATAGGTCAGCTTAGACTCCCGGGCTGAGAGCACGTGTCCCCAGGTCAGGTCCCTGGAGCCGTCCTCCTGCCCAGGAGACCTGACGGCGTGCCCGGGAAAGGCAGTCCGTCAGCAGCCACCCCAGAGCTGTGATGCAGCTGACGACATGGGCCCACAGGGAAGAGCGGGCAGGGTGCCCACCCAGCCACAAAGCTGCTGGGGGGGCCTGGCGGACAGACGCTGCCGGGCGCAGCTGCCCGGGGGGCTCCCAGGCAGGAGGCCGCGCCCCGCAGGAGCACAGGAGGCGTGTGGAGGCCAGAGCGGGGCCAGTGCGTCGCGGACGCCACCTGGAGCCGCCGTCTGCCTCCGGCTGCCCGCCCCGTGCTGCGCTGCACGCGGGACAGGCCTGTTGTTGGAGGAAGGGGGACAGGTGCGCTGCCAGAGGTCACAGGTCGCAAGGGCAGCTTCCACGGGGACGGAGCGGTGCCTGCTCACGCTGGTGCTCACATTCCCGGGAGCCCCGCTTCAAGATGGCCCTTCCTCCCTGGAAAAGGGAGTGTGGTGTGGGGGGCGTCACCGTGAGGTCCGGGCGGACTGCACCGGGCGCCCCCTGACCCTGGACGCCTCAGCCTTGGAAAGGGAGTGGGGTCCCGAGACCGTGAAGGAGACCCAGCGGCCAGGCCTCTCCCATCTGAGCCCACGCCTCCCCCAGGTTCCGGCGGATGGCGGGAGCCCGGGCGCCTCCCAGCTGCTGCTCCAGGACCCCGTGCTGAGCTGTGTGCCGCACTGCTACGCCCAGGAGGTGAGCCGGCTCTGCCACCTGTCGGCGGGGGCCTACAGGATTGTGCCCTCCACCTACCTGCCAGACACAGAAGGGGCCTTCACGGTGACCATCGCCACCAGAATAGACAGGTGGGGCTTCGGGGCCGGGGCCAGTCCACCTGCCTGTTCCCCCCGCCCGCCCCGGGCTGGCCCGTCCCCGCAGAGCAGCCGCGCGCGGGCCGTGAGCCCTGGGACGCCTCCTTGCCTGGGAGCCTGTGGGGGGAGCAGGGCTGTTTCTGGAGCTGCGGGCCGGGGGGGGGGGTTGGTGGCAGGGGGCTGACGTGTCTTCTCTCCCGCAGGCGCTCCATTCACAGCCGGGAAAGGCTGGGGCAGCTCCTCCAGGAGGTACGTGGGGGCCTGGGGCAGGGGGCTACCCCGTTCTCTGCCTTGGGGCTGCCTGGCGCCCTGGGGTCCGAATTACCCCAGCTTCCTCCCGGAGGCCAGGCTGCAGGCCAGGCTATTGCCCAGGGACACCGGCACGCCCTGTGTGTGAACGTGGGGGCCACCAGGCAGAGGCCCTTGGGCCGAGAGGTGGGGGCTGCAGTCCCAGCCCCTGGAGGTGCCGCTAGGAGGGGACAGCCCTGCCCAGACCTCGCCGTCCTTCCTCCTGCAGGCCTCCTTCATGGCGGTGATGAAAACCTAACCGGTGACCCCCCTGTGTCAGCTCGGGCCGCTGGGGAGGTGTGAGAGGCTCCCTCCCACCGTGCCACCAGCCTCCGCACTGCGGCTCACGGTCCTGAGCTGGACGGCCACACGTGCCTGCGGGCCCCGGCGGAGAGCCCCGTCCTGCGGGGAGGTGACCGTGGGCTGAAGCCGGGGCCTTGAGAAAGGCGGGAAGAGCCCTGCACAGGTGTCTTGGTTCCACGCTGCTGAGGCTGGAGCGCTTCCGGAAACCCTCCGTGGCATCTGTCCCCACTGCGGAGAGAGGCCTTGTGGCGGACGAGAGTGTGTCAGGACCGATCTTGTTTAGGACTATTTATGTCAGATGTTTTTAGGCTGTAACTTTATAAATAAACGTGAGTGCTGAGCAGTTTACGGAGACTTGTCTCAGGCCGCTGCAGGCCGGGTCTGCCCTCCCCGAGGAGCAGGGGGTGGCCCGGCCCTGCGTTCCCTCGGGGCCCCGCTGGCCTGTGAGGCGGGCGGGCTGGTTGGGAGGCTTGGAGGGTCGGGTAGGGGCATTAGGTACCTGCCCCGGGACGGGAGCAGGAGGGAGCGGTGCAGGGCAGCACCTTGGCCCCCATCACGCCCCCCTCCGTGTCCCTGCCTCCCCCACCTAGGCGTCCAGAGGGAGCTGCGGCCCCGGGCCCCTGACCGGGTGGACGTAGTCAGCCCTGGCCCCCGCCTGGCCTCTGTCCCAGCCCCCGCTGCTTCTCCGACTAGCTGTCGCCGTGACGTTGCTGTCCTCACCCTCCAGGGCTGGCGGCTGCGGCACAGGCCCGAGGAAGACCAGCTCGCTGCCCCACGCCCCTTCACATGTGGGCAAGACCCCTCGCGGTGACCCCTTCTCCGGGGCCGAGTGGAGGACCGAGTCGGGGCTCCAGGATCTGGAGCCCCACAGATTGAGGGGCGGCCTGGCGGAGGCGGCCGGACACCAGCTGGGCTTCCCAGACGTGGCGGGGCCCGTGGGGTGCAGGCCATGGCCCCCGCACCAGAGGAGACTGAGCATCTGTGCCCAGCACTCGGGCCTCCTGGCCACCAGCCCCCCGTGGCTCCTTCTGGTGAGTCACCAGTTGGCAGAGCTGAAGGTGACCTCGGCCCCAGGGCACCCTCCTAGTCAGGCCTAGCCGAGGGGCCTCCAAGTAGCTTGTGTTCTTTGCTTCTGTGTCCTTGCTGAACGCCTGTCTGGGCCCTGGCCACACGCAGGGTGCCCCACGTTTGGATGGCCGCACGCGGGGTGCCCATGTCTGCCCTGGAGCCCTTGCTCTGGAAGGGCCCGCGAGGTGGGCACCAGCTGGGCTCATCCAGCTGAGGACAGGAGTGACAGAAAGAGGGCCTATACAGTTAGAAACCGCCAGCCTCTGTCAGCCACGTGGCGTCGGCCCCACCCAGCCCAGCGTGACCGCAGACCCCACGCGGCCTGGGCCGGCCTGCTGCCGCTGCCGCCGCACCCATGCGCTGTATTGACCTGAGCCCCGCCCTGGAGCCGGCCTGGGCCTCCCAGGAGCCGGGCAGCAGCGGCCAGCACCGGGGGAGGTTCAGGGCCCCCTGGAAGCCTGGTTCTGTGGACTTGCCGGGGGGGCTACGTAGGATGAAGGGGCCCCCCTCCTGTGTCCGCGGACCCCGGCGGGCAGGGTGGGTGTGCGCAGGTGAGGACGCCACCTTTTCAGGCCTTCCCGGCAGACTTTGCCCCACACCTCCTGTTTGGGTTTCTGATTTTCACTTCCTGCTTCGGGCAGACACACTGTGCCTTCTCCGTGGGAGCCGTGCGCTACCCAGTCCTGGCCCTGGGTCTGCTCCCACCGTCCTCGCCTGCCTCCTTCCCCTGGGCCTGGGGCAGCCTTGGGGGCGGCAGGGCTCCTGGGGTGAGTATCAAGGTCCTGGTGTCCTAAGACACCTGCGGTGGGCAGGGCGGTGCCTGGCTGGGCCTGGGCTTCCTGGCCGAGAGGAAGGATGGGGCCGGAGCGAGCAGGACATGGCGCAAGGCTCTCCGACGCTCCAGGCTCTTTCCTCTCTGTCTCTGTCTCTTCGTTAATAATTTTTTTTCTTGCTCGGTGTCCCATGTCTGCATCATTTGGTTTTACTAGATTTTCTCTCCCCTAATATCTAACAGATTTAAGCTAGATGTGCTGCCTTTTGAAATGAAAAGAAGAGTCATTTTTTCCTAGGGACACTTTGGGGGTTTTTGGAGCCCAACAGAAGGCCTTGGACATGGCTGCTCCGTCAAGGAGAGTGTTGTTGTGGGGGCAGGCTGGGCCTTCCTGCACCCAGGAGTACTCAACTCTGCAGCTCTGGAGCCCCATCCCTCCCCAGGGGACCTCAGATGCAGGGCTCTGGCTGGGACCGTCCGGCTGGGACCATCCAGCTGCTCCTCTGACTCCCAGCAAGTGCAGGCTGTTTCTGCACAGACAGTGCATCCTGCGTGTGGCCTGGGAGCCAGCTCACTCAGCGCCGGCGATCCAGGACCCCAGGCCACGGGGCTTTAGCCAGGGCCATGCTTGTGTTCGATTTCCTAATGCGCCCCCACCTCCTGCTCCTCCCCGACACGGGGCCGGGACTCGGGCTATACCCATCCTCAGCTGCCTGTCCTTCACAGACCAGCCAGGAGCGCAGGCTGGTGGAGCAGGAGGCTTGGGCCGGGCCGGGCAGGGCTGGGCTGGGCAGGGCTGGGCTGGCTGCTCTGTCGGGGGCCAGTCCTAGTCCCTCTGGGTGCCTGGTGCCTGGGCAGGCGCGATGCTGGGCCACCGCGGGGTGTGTGTGTGTGTGTGTGTGTGTGTGTGTGTGTGTGTGTGTGTGTGTTGTCCGATTGACGTGGTCTCGTCCGTCGCGGGGTGTGTGTGTGTGTGTGTGTGTGTGTGTGTGTGTGTGTGTCTGTTGTCCAATTGACGTGGTCTCGTCCGTCAACTGCCAAGGCCTATTGAGAAGACGCACCAGCATCAACACATCCCTCTCCACTGCCCTGACCCCCTGTCCCTTCCTTCCGAAGCCCCTCTGTGAGTGTGTGGGGGGTGCTATGGATGCGGCCCTGATGCCCAGTACCCCGTCCTTGAAGACTGTCTGCACACAGATCATCTGGATGTGCTGACGACGAGGAACAGATGACGCGCCGATGCGTAGGGGTGGTCCTAGACCAGCCTGGGGCCAGCGGTGCAGGGCAGGCAGGGGCTGGCAGAGGAGCTGGGCCCCCTCAGGGGATGGAAAGAAGCTCTCTATGCCTGCGGTGTGGGCAGTACGCTCAGAAAGCGTGGCAGGAAAAGTAGGTACGTGCCTTGAGGACCATTTAAGGAGCTTGGGTCTCAGGTCCGGGTGGTAGGGAGCTGCTGCGCAGGTTTTAACCAGGGCCTGATGTGTGCCTATGTGACGCCTCCCTGGCCCAAGTCTCCAGATGGGGAGGGGACCGATGAGAGGCTGTTGCAGACATCAGGAGAGAGGTGACGGTGTCCTGGCCAGGTGGGAGGTAGGAGAGGCAGAGAAGAGGCCAGTGCTGAGGGACATTCCGGAAGCAAAGGCAGCAGAAAGTGATGCTTGATGCTTCATTAGATCGATCACGTAGATCAACATTAAGAGAACTGATACCTTCAAATCCGTGAACGTGGTACACCTGCCCATTTTTTGAGGTCTTCCTTAATTTCTCTCAGCAGTATTTTGTGTCCTGGAGCATAGACATTTTGCACTTATTCTTACCTACTTTGTTTTTTCAATACTTGCTAATGATAGTGTATGTTAGGTTTCGTTTTTCTAATTTTTTTTTTGCCAGTATATAGGAATACATTCTTTGTATGTTATTTTGTGTCCTACAGCCTTGCTAATTCATTTATTACTTCATAGTTTGGGCGGGTGGGTTTTTGTTTTTTGGTTTTGGAAATTCCTTAGGATTTTCTACGTACACAATTAGGTCATTTGTGAAAACAAAGCTCTGTTTCTTCCTTTCTTATCTGAATCCTTTTCTTTTTCTTGCCTTATTTCTGCTGGCTCGGACCTCCAATACCAATTTGAGTAAAAGTGGTGAGAGCCACTTTCCTTGTTGCTGATCACAGTGGGAAAGCACTCAGTCTTTCACCATTAGGTATGATTTTTTTATGTAGCTGTCCTTTATCAGACCGAGAGAATTTCCTCCTATTCCTGGTTTGTTGAGAGTTTCTATCATAAACAGATGTTGAATTTTATTGAATAATTTTCTTGTGTGTATTGAGAAGATTATATAAATGTTCCTCTTTATTAATGTAGTCAATTATATTGGTTGACATTTTAATGTTAAAATAAACCTTTCATCCTTGGGATACTTGTATTATTTTATACATTGCTGGGTTTAGTTAGCTAATATATTTTAAAGAATTTTTATATCTGTGTGCATGCATGATATTGGTCTTTATTTTCGCTTTCTTGTAATATCTTTGTCTGGTTTTGGAATGAGGGTAAACATTGCTTTTAAAAATGAGTTTTAAGAAGTGTTCTCTTTATATTTGGAAAGTATTTAGGATTGACATTATTTTATTCTTTTTGAAAATTTATTTTTAAAGGTTTATTTTTAAGAGACAGACAGAGCACAAGTTGGGGAGAGGCAGAGAGAGAGGGAGACACAGAATCTGAAGCAGCTCCAGGCTCTGAGCTGTCAGCACAGAGCCGGACGTGGGGCTCGAACCCATGAACTGTGAGGTCATGACCTGAGCCCAAGTCAGACGCTTAACTGACTGAACCACCCAGGCGCCCCAATATTATTTTATTCTTAAATGTTTGGTAGAATTCACTAGCAACACCATCTGGGTTGTGAGTTTTCTCAAAAAGTTTTACATTACGAATTTAACAACTTTAATAGATATAGACTATTCAAATTTTGTATTTCTTGTACAAATTTTGACAAGCTGTGACTTTTAAGAAATTGGTGCATTTCAGAGCACTTGGGTGGCTCAGCTGGGTGCATGACTCTTGATTTTACCTCAGGTCATGATCTCACGGTGAGTGAGAATGAGCCCCACTTCGGGCTCTGCACTGATGGTGGGGAACTTGCTTAGGATTCTCTCTCCTGTCTCTGCCCGTCTGCTGCGCGCGCTCTCTCTCAGAATAAATAAACCTAAAAAAAATCAATTTGTGCATTTCAACCGAATCGTCAAACATATTTGCGTGAAATTATTAATAATGTTCTTTTATTCTTCTCATGTTTGTAGGATCTGAATTGATGCTTTCTCTTTCATTTCTGATATTAGTAATTTGTCGGGTGTTTTTTTTTTTTTTTTACCTTGGGCAGTGTAGCCTGCGGTTTATCAACTTCATTAATTTTTCTCAAAAAACAACTGTCAGTTTATTGATTTTATCTGTTATTTTTGTATTGTATTAAAATTCCACTTTTTCTTATTTCCTTTCTTCTACTTACTGGGGTTTAGTTTGTTGTTGTTTTCATCCTAGGTTTCCCAAAGTAGAAATTTAGATCAATGATTTTTAGACCTTTTCTCTTTTCTACTATAAGCACTCAAAGCTGCACATTTTCCTCTAAGCGTTGCATTAGCTTTATCTCACAAATATTGCGAAGCTGTGTTTTCGTTGTCATTTAGTTCAAAATATTTCCTGGTTTCCGTTTGATTATTTATTTGACCCTTGAGTTAATACGTTGCTTAAGTTCCACATATTTGGGCACCTTTAGGTTTCTTATGTCTTTTTGCTATTTGTTCCTAATTTAGTTGTGTCGTATTTAGAAAGCAGAGTCTACGTGATGTAATTCCTTTTGATCGTATTGAGACATCGGCGTGGCCCAGCGTATGGCCTGTTTTAGAGACTGTTCCTATGTGTACTTGAAAAGAGGGCGTGTCCGCCGTCGTGGGGCACACCGTTCTCCAGGTATCAGCCTGGACAAGCTGAGTGACGCTGTCCGAGCCCGCGAGGTCCCCGTCGGGTTTCTCTCCGTGGCTGAGAAGAGCGTCAGCGTAACCCGTCGTGGTTGTGGATTTTTCTAATTCTCTTGCTAGTTCTGTGAACTTACTGCGCGTATTTTGAATCTCTGAAATTAGGTAATACGCATCTAGGACTGTTAGACAGGCTTGATGAGTTGATTCCCTTATTATTATGAAATGTCCCTTCTTATCCCTGGTAATACTCCCGGGATTGAAGTCAACTTTGATATGAGTTGACTCATTCCAGCTTTCCTGAGATCAGTGTTTTTGCATTTTCTATCTTTCTCCATTTTTCCACTTTGTTTACTTTTTTTTTCTTTTTAACTTTTAACCTACCTTTATGTTTAAAGTGTGTGTTCTGGGCACCTGGGTGACTCAGTTGGTTGAGCGTCTCACTCTTGATTTTGGATCGGTCCTGACCTCACAGTTCATGGGGTCCAGCCCTGCGTCAGGCTCTGGGGTCACAGCACTGAGTCTACTTGGGATTCGCTCTTCCTCTCTCTGCCCCTCCCCTGCTCACATGTGAGCTCTCTTAAGAAAAAGAAAGTACGTGTCATTTAGACAGTATTTATCACCTTGTGCTTCTTCCAGTTTGAAAATCTTTGCCTTTTTTTTTTTTTTTTTAATATTTTTATTTATTTCTTGGAGAGAGAGAGACAGCATGAGCAGGGGAGGGTCAGAGAGAGAGGGAGTCACAGACTGAAACAGGCTCCAGGCTCCGAGCTGGCAGTCAGCACAGAGCCCGACGCGGGGCTCGAACCCACGAACTGCGAGATCATGACCTGAGCGAAAGTCGGACGCTTAACCGACTAAGCCACCCAGGTGCCCCGAAAATCTTTGCCTTTTAATTGGAACATTAGACCCATTACACTTAACGTAAGTGTTGATACAGTTGGGTTAAATGTACCACCTCGCCGTTGTGTTCTATTTACTGCATCCATTGTTTGTACCTGTTTTCTCCCTCTTTTGGATCAAATGTTTTGTTCTGTATTCCATGTATCTCCTCTATTGGCTTATTTATTATAACTCTTTCCTTTAGTTTTTCAAGGGTTGCTATTCGGTTTACAATATGCACATTTAACCTATTGATGACTGATAGGATATAGAAGGGAGGGGAAACGAAGGGACGGGAAGATTGGGTGTCAAGAATGGTAGTCAAGTATCTGGCCTGGGGAGCACCCGGTTGTGGGGGGGGCGGTTCTCTGAGACGGGGGGACGTAGCGTTAAGGAAGGAAGATTAGCGTTAGAGCCGGAGGTGAAGGGGGTGCTGTCACTTTTGAACAAGTTGCCCTTGAGGTGCTTGAACGGCATCCGGGAAGCCGCCTGAGGTCCGGGCTGGAGCTGGCAGCGGGGGTCATGGGCGTGTGGTGCTTGATGGCCCGATGGGAGTGGGTGAATTTGCTTACGGAGACTGCGTGATGGGTCCAGAAAGGGGTTCAGGACCAAGCCCCCCCCAACTTAGGGGCCCCAGTGGAGACACCAGAGGCGTGAGGGGAGAGGCCAGGGAGGAAGGAGGGGGAAGGCCAGGGTGCCGCCTAGGAGCCAAAACAGGCAGTGGCTCCGGTCGCCCCTGCGGGTTGCTGAGGGAGGGGCTCAGAATGGGGGCGGGCCGCGGGGCCGCGAGGGTCGTTGGGAGCTCCACTTCTTTTTGTTTTTTTAATTTTTTTTGTTTTTTATTTATTTCTAGGAGAGAGAGAGAGAGAGACAGCGTGAGCAGGGGAGGGTCAGAGAGAGAGGGAGTCACAGACTGAAACGGCTCCAGACTCTGAGCTGGCAGTCAGAACAGAGCCCGACGCGGGGCTCGAACCCACGAACCGTGAGGTCATGGCCTGAGCAAAAGTCGGACGCTCGACCGACTAAGCCACCCGGGCGCCCCGGGAGCTCCACTTCTTAACCTGTGAATGTGTACATGGTTGCACGTTTAAATCTATTCAATACTTTATTAAAACACTGAAAAATGAAGAACTCTGCCCAGTGATGCTGGGAGTCCAGTAAGACAGTGCCCTTCAGGTGCCCGCCGGGTTCAGCGGGCTGTGTCTCAGCACCGCGGGGCATGGGGCGCGGGCTCTGCATGAGGACACCCCCTTCAGGGGGATCTGAGACCCGGGCCATCACACGGTCCTCACAGCTAGGAGCCGGTGGGGGTCCGGTCTCTCTCATCCAGACCGTGCCTCTGGGTGCCAGGCAGGGTGGCTTTCCTCAGCCCTGCCACGTGACTTCCTGGAAGCACCAGGACAGGGGCTGCCACTGCCTCTGGCCTGGAAGAGGAGGCCACTCAGCTAGGGCCTGGCAGGGGCGTGCTCGGCAAATTTGTGCCGGAGGAAGTTCACGTGGACGGGTGGGCAGGGGTGGGGCTGGCGGGGTGCAGCCTGCCGTGGGTGGACTTGCAGGGGAGAGCAGAGGCGGGGTGCTCCAGGCAGAGGTGAGCAGATCTGAGAGCAGGGCCATGAAACTGTATGTGTCTTGAGGTGCGGGGAGGGGTGTCCATGCAAAATGCACAACTTTGGGAATCTCTAAAAGAAAGAAGAGTTTTACTTGAGCCCAAGTTCGGACCCCTACCCAGGAAAGAGCCTCCACAGGGAAGAGAGACCGCTAGAGAATGAGCCGTGTTCACAGGGTCATATACTTTTTACATTTTGTAAAAGCTCGGAAGAGCATAGACTGGCACATAGGCAGGAATCATGAGTTTTACCGTCAGGGAATCGGGGAGTCACAGCCTTGATCCGCATGGATCCACATGTGAAGGACAAGGAGCTTTTCCCTGAGGCTCGTTCACGGAGCAGGTGTACAATGTGGGCCATAACCAGGCGTCTTGGCTTGAACCAAAGCCTGACCTCTCTGAGTCTAAGAGGACATCAGAAATGGCTTCGCCTGTATGTCAGGCCTTCAAAGGGTTTGTCTCATCAAAACACACCCGTGGGGCGTGTGGGTGGTGCCGTCGCTCAAGCGTCCGACTCCTGATTTCGGCTCAGGTCAGGATCTTATGGTTCGTGGGATCCACCCCCGTGTTGGGCTCTGTGCTGAGCATGGAGCCTGCTTGAGAGTCTCCCTCTCTCTTTCCCTCTCTCTCTGCCCCACCCCTGCTCATGCATCCATGCTCACTCTCTCTCAAAATGAATAAACATTTAAAAACAAAGAAGACAAACACAAAGTTCTGGAAAAAGAATCTCAGTCTTCAGATTTTAAAGTAAGCAAGTATCAAGTAAAACCTCAGGCTCTGCTCTATGACTCCTTGATGCTTGGCTCTAATCTTACCCTAACACGGCCCTAACCCTGACCGCACTCGGACCTCCCCCTCACCCCAGCCCTGGGCCCAGCCTCAGCCCTGGAGGGGCCTCCCCGGTTCACATCACCCTCACACCCCGACTGTCCACCCCCTCCCTCCTCACCTCTGTGGCCCTTCTGCCCTTCACACCCCACCCCTGTCTGAGGGTCAGCTCAGGGCCCTCGCTGCTCCTTCCGTGACCTTCGGCCCCGGGTGTGTGCTGCATCCTCAGCCCGGTGCCGGACAGGAGCCTGGGCTGGGCATCGTAGCTCTCTCTCTGTCCTCGCCTGGGGCCCTTGGGCCAGTCCCCGCCCCAGCTGGCCCGTCGGCTCCCGCCTGTGCAGTGCAGGCTTGGAGCTGCGGGTGCAGAGGCTGGTGCCCAGGTGGGCGATGGAGGCTCCGCTCTCCAGGCTGGAGCAGGTGGCCCTGAGCCCCACCCCCACCCGCCGGGAGCTGGGTGGTCCCCAGATGGTGCTCTTCCTTGTGACTGGGTCCCGGTGGGGCAGGGCTGGGCAGGAGCGCTCAGCTTACACGGGCCACATGGGCCTCTCCACCCAAGGGCCCCTCCCATAGACGTAGCTTAGCAGAAGTGTGTGTGCATGTGTGTGTGCTGTATATGTGTGATGTTAACCTTAAAAATCAAACTCTTTTATCAGCAAAATGGGTTTATTTGGAAACAGCAGAGAATTGCATTTCAGGCAAGCAAGAAAGGCGAGGAAGCTCATTTATAGCGAAGGGGTGGTCAGGCCTTGGCGTCTAGTGACTTCTCCTTGGCTGAGCTGTGACTGTGTCTCCTTGGCTGGGCCGTGATTGTCTCTCATCGGTTGGGCTGTTGCCAGGGGAGGAGGAAACCTTCCTTCCACCTGCTGGGATAGGGAAGTAGTGACCACCCGCAAGGTGGCCCCTTCCTGTGGGGAGTTTTCCTTTATTCCGCTTCACTGTATGTATGTGTGTGCGATTGTGTGTGTGTGTGTGTCTATGTGTTTGTACGTGTATGTGTGTATATGTGTGTGTGAGTGTGCACATGTGGGTGTGCGTGTGTGCGTACGTAAGGTAAGGGAGGCAGGATGGCCCAAGCACACCCAACTCTGCATGTGGCCACGCACCTGCCCTCTGCTCTCCTGGCCACGTTCTGGGCCACGGCCCCCTTCTACCATCTGACCCCTCCGGCCTGTGGCTGGTCAGGGACCTCTCATCGTTTCAGGACCACGGGAAGACCGCACCCTGTTCGCCTACACCACCCTGGAGTAGAAAGAAAAAGCCACAGATGTGCCTTTCCTTCCTTTTTGTGGGTTTGTAGCGCGGCGTTAGGCCTTTTTTAAAGCTTTTTATCTGGGGACTTTTCAAACAGATACAAAGAGAGCAGTAAGGAACTTCACGTGCCCATCACCCCCACCGCCAGCAGTGACCAAATCATGACCGGTTCTCTCTCATCTGCCCTCCATCTGCCGGCTGGGGACATTTTGAAACAAATGGCAGATGTCATATCATGTCATCTACGTCAATTTCAGTATGAATCAAAGATACGGACTGAAGAAAAGCACATGCACAGGGCGCCCTGGCCACTGCTCTGCAAAGTGAGCGTGACTAGTCTCATGAGATACGCAGTCCGTCTTCACACGTCCCCGCTGTCATCCACACGGTTAAAAGTTACTTGTTTGGTTGGATGGGGACCTGAGGAGTCGGGCCCAAGGCTACGTGTGGGCCTCACAGGAGGAGCGGGCGTCGGCGCAGGGCTGCGGCAGGCGGGGACTCAGCCCTCCGCCCACGGGCACTGCTCCTCACGCTCTACCTGCCCTGGGGTCCTCGGACGAGGCACTTTCCCCTCTCTGGCTCAGCGCTTTGCACGCCCAGCCTTCCCCCCACTGCCCCCCAGGGCCACACAAAGGTAGGAGCCTGATATTTGGGGCTCCCCAGGAGGGAGCTGGTCGTCTTGCCCGACTGCCCCCACCTGACTCTTGCCTCGTGGACACTGAGAGGCCATGGCCTTTCTTTGGTCCCTGGACTTGGCTATCACACCGTGCGAAGGAAGCCTTGACCGTGACCTGCCGCTGTCTGGCTGAGCACCCTAGCTGGTCGCTGACGCCGGCAGCCCGGCAGGATCCAGATGAAGTCCACGCCCTCCACTGTCGCGCACTCACGCCCGGTAGTGACAGGTTTCTCCATCTCTATCTCCCTCCGGGGCCTTGGATGCCCTGTGTGCCACGCCTGTGTGCCACACTCACTGTGTGCCACGCCCTCCCTGGCCCGGCCCAGGTGGCGGCTCCGGTGCTTCACCAGTTCAGGTGTGAGTTGCGGTTTTGGCAAGCGACTTCCGGACGTGACTGGCTGCTGGTTTTTAAGTATGATTGCCAATTCATGGATTTCGGCACATTTTTGTGCTCCACTTCATGGAAGTGATTCTCCTATTGATATTCAAATAGTCTTATCTTTGGCCAGTGGAAGTGAACTTGAGGTCACCCCTGAGTCCTCTAGACACTGGCCGAGTCTTCATCTGCTTCATTCTCCAGGATGAAAAGCGATTCCGGGCTCATTTTATACGTGTCCTACCCCGGACCTGACCGCGCCTTCTGCCCTCAGGGGCCCCTCTTTCTCTTCAGGAGAAACGGTATCTAGGGACGGAAACCTGGATGTTCCGCTCGTTCCCAAGCCTGGCCGGGGACAGAAGGAAGGTGCTAACATTTCCTTTTAAGAGAGGACAGCACAACGATGTACTGATACTTTTCACTCAAATTCAGAGCCACATACTTTACATTTTTTTTAACATTTATTTATTTTTGAGACAGAGAGAGCAAGCATGAGCAGGGGAGGGGCAGAAAGAGAGACACATAGAATCTAAAGCAGCTCCAGGCTCCGAGCTGTCAGCACAGAGCCCGATGTGGGGCTCAAACCATGAACCATGAGATCATGACCTGAGCTGAAGTCAGACACTTAACCGACTGAGCCAGCCAGGCACCCCTAATGTTTATTTATTTTTGAGAGAGAGAGAGAGAGAGAAAGGGCACACAGCATGATCCCCTGAGCCCAGGCAGGGAAGGGCAGAGAGGGGAGGAGAGCTAGAGAGAGAGAATCAGAAGCAGGCTCTGCGCTGTCAGCACAAAGTGGACATGGGGCTCGAGCTCACAACGCGACCTGATCATGACCTGTGCTGAAGTCAGACACTCAACCCACTGAGCCACCCAGGCGCCCTTAGAAGTCTAGTTTCTATTCCTGTTTCCCTCTCCCCCTCCCCCGCGTCCCTCATAGGTACTAATTTAATTTGAAACAAATGTACTGGCATATCCTTCCATTTGTAAAACAGAAGCCGCTGGCGTGCTGTAATAAATACGCATCGACACAATTTTTCGTTCTTCAGTCTATCCTGGAGAAAAGCATTTCATAATGTACAGAAATGCTTCTCCTTCCTTTTCACAACTTCCCGGTGCTCCGTGGTGTGGGCGGCGAGCTTCTCGTGCCTCCAGGGTTCCGGGACGAATGTCCGTCGGTTTCCAGGCTGCGCTGCAGGGGACAGGCCTGCGAGTATCCTTTTCAGAACTCCCTGCTCTGTCCCTGGGACCGGTTCCCGGAAGTGGGGTCACCAGGTCGAAGGGCAGGGCGTCTCCACGGGGATTCGTGCCGTGTTAAACATCAATGGGCAAAATCGGAGGCTCCTTCCCCCGGCGATCGCTGCCGAGTGCTTGGACTTAGCTCGTGTGATGGGGAAAAGTGGAACAGCCGTGCACTTTTAATTTATATTTCTTTTTGTTAATTTTTTTAAACATTTATTTATTACTGAGAGACAGAGACAGAACATGAGCGGGGGACGGGCAGAGAGAGAGGGAGACCCAGAATCCCAAGCAGGCTCCGGGCTCCGAGCTGCCAGCACAGAGCCCGACGCCGGGCACGAGATCGTGACCTGAGCCGAAGTCAGACGCTTAACCGACTGAGCCCCGCAGGCGCCCGATTTATACTTCCCTTTGTAAGTGCCACGAGCCTGGTTCTAGGTCGCCAGCGAGTCGTTCGCACCTCACACCTCCTTTCCTGTGAGTCTGTTCCTGTCTCTCTTCGTTGGCGTCTTGCCTGACCTCCAAAGGAAGCGGTGCCGGGAGAGACGGGGACGCATGGGGATCGAGAACGTCAGCAGAGTGCTCTCCATGGCGGGGGGCTCCACCTCGGTATCGAGGTATCGGCTGCTGAGGCGAGCCACTTGTGGGGCCCACCCCAGACAGACGGGCTCCAAGGAGCCCGAGCTGGAGGCCACGTGCCTTAGAGGAGGGGAGGCGGGGAAGAGCCCTCCAGACACTCCCTTCCCAGGGAGCCGGCCCTTCCCCGTCCGTGGGGGGCGCTGCACCTTCACAGCTGACTCTAGGGCAGGGGTGAGCTGCTGCTCTCCACCCATCTCAGTTCTCAGCCTGGGGTCCGCAGGCATGAAGCTCCCCCACCCAGCAGCACAGCCCACCTGGAAGAGGAGCCTTCCCAGGTGGGGGGGGGGACAGGGGGTGGGGAGGACTCCCCAGGCAGGGCCCAGGGCCCAGGTCGGAGGAGCACAGCGCCGTGAGTGGGGAGGACTCCCCAGGGCCCGGGTGGGCGAGCAAGGGAAGCCGCAGCCCCAGGCGCGGGACCTGGCAGGGGGCCAGCCACCAGCCTTGCCCTCAGAGCCTCGGAGCCTTCTCAGGCTGAGAAAGGGGAAGGAGGCTGGAAAGGCAGAGGAGCAAGTCAGGGGACAGCAGGGTGGGGGGACGAGGGGAGGGGCCTGCGGCTGGAGCAGCCCCCCGCCCACCACCCCACCGTTGCTGCCGCGCCAGGCCAGGTCCCCAGGGGCTCCTCCAGGAGCCAGCCCGGGGGAGGGGGGAGCTGTCGGGGTGAGCGAGCCGCCCCGGGCAGCTGGGGGCCGGCACCTGCCCGCTGGGCCCCGTGCAGTGGCCCCGGCCTGCGGGGTGAGGGTGGGGTGCGCTGCGGCAGCGACAGATGGGGGCCCTTTTGTCATCCTCAGGGGCCCAGATGTCCCAAGGCATCTTCCAGCCGGGGACAAAGCAGAGGTGGTGGGAGGTGCCCCGTCCCTGAGTGTCCGAGGGCACGGGGTCGGGGGGGGGAAGGTGCTCAGGGCTGCTGTTGAAGGGGCGGGGTAGGCGCGGGGGAGGGCAGGGAAGGGTGGCGCCCCCAGTGCTGCTGGCTGAGCCTGTGTCTCTGTGAGCTGCGGGGGGGCGGGGGCGGGAGAGCAGCCCCACACCAAGCCCTCGGCCCCCGTGACTCTGCTGCCCTCCCGGTGACAGGCCCTAGGATGCCACCAGTGGGAGCAGCCCGGCCAAGGTCAGCAGACCTCAGGACCCCTCAAAATCTCCTCAGGACCCCCTCAGTATGCTACCCTAGAATGCCCCCAGGACCCCCCCAGGGCCCCCTAAGTAGCCTCAGGATCCCCCCTCGGGACTCCCTCAAATTCTCAGGGCCTGGTGGACCCCCTGCCAGGATCTAACCCCCAACAGTACCTTCTCAGGACCCCTCACATCCCCAAGTCGCCACAGTGTCCCTTGTCCTCTGGTGTCTTCTGCTTTCTGACAAGGCCCCCTTCCCCTCCTCGCTCGGGCCCAGTCTGTCCAGAAAGGACTGTGGACATGCTAGGTGCCTGGCGTGGCCCTGACCCCCCGTCAGGAGCTGCAGGGGCCCAAGGAGGCCGAGCAGGGGCGCCTCTGGGCCCAGGCTGGACGGTTGGCAAAGGCGCTCCTGGGGGAGACGCGGCTGAGGCAGGTCGGCCTGGGGCCACGGAAGGGTTTACTGGGGTCGCTGAGGAGAAGCAGAGAGCAAGGCCAGGGGCGCTGGGCCCGGCGGGGACCCGGGGCTCAGAGCGCTTGTCCCAGGGGCGTGGCCTCTGTCCGTGGGGAGCCTGGCATGTGCTGACTGGTCACAGACAGCGCGAGGGGGCCGGAGGCCGAGGAGTGTCCAAGGTGCCGGCTGTCTGAGCCGGGACCGCAGGGCTCTTCCCGCCACCCCAGATGCGCCTGCTGGCCCCTGGGGACAGGACGGCCACCCTCCAGCACCCCCGCACAGCCTGTCCCCCACAGGCCTGGGCCTGGGGCTTTGGCTGGAGGCTGGGGCACGGGGCTCTTATGCTTGGCCTTCCCCGCACCCCAGCCATTTCCTGTGGCACAGGGTGGATGCCAGAGGGAGAGGGTCAAGGGGGCAGTGTGGCCGGGAAGGTGTCACCGTCCCTTCCCTCTTTCCCTTCCTCTGGGGAGTTGAGGCTGAATGCTAAGGGAAGGCCTCCGGGCCCAGGATATGGGGAGAGAAGCAGCCGGCTTAATAGGGGACAGTGCCTGTGGGTGACATACGGCCCACCGGCAGGCCTTGGGGTTCGGGATGGGGTTCGAGAGTGTTTGCAGGTGACAGGGCCTCATTTTCCTGTGAGGCGGGAGGGTCAGCAGCCTGTCGAGCCCGAGGGGCCTGAGGCGGAGACACAGGGCTGGGAGGGTCTGTGAAGAAGAGGCCACGGGGCGCCTGGGTGGCTTAGTCGGTTAAGCGTCCGACTTTCGCTTAGGTCATGATCTCGCGGTTTGTGGGTTCGAGCCCCGCGTCGGGCTCTGTGCTGACTGCCAGCTCAGAGCCTGGAGCCTGTTTCAGAGTCTGTGACTCCCTCTCTCTCTGACCCTCCCCTGCTCACGCTGTCTCTCTCTCTCTCCTAGAAATAAATAGAAATTTAAAAAAAAAAAAAAAAGAAGAGACCAAGGGGGCCCGAGGCCGGCCGCCCAGCGAGGGGAGGGGGCTCAGGGGCTGGATGCTGGGAGGGACTGGTCCCCGTCCGGGACCCCTCCTGCCCCCTTTGCTGGGTCCCCCTCCCGCATGGCCTCCTCATCTGGCTCTGGGCCAGACCAGCGGGAGGGGAACGAGGTTCCCAGAGCCAGCTGCTGGGTAGAGGGGAACAGAAAGTGTCAGTGGTGGCAACGGCTTCCGTGCCAGAGGCCTGGCTCCCTCCACCCTGCCGGTGCCTGGGGTTAGGGTCTGCCAGGGTTGAGGCACAGTCCTCCGGCGTGGCATCCCGGGGGCGGCCAACACGTGAGGGTTAACCATGCCCAATATCGGGGGGCAGGAGGTCGAGAAAGACTAGCCCCCCCCACTCTGGCTCTGAAGGCGGCCCCTTGGCCAGCTTTTGGCTCTGCTTCTCGGGGCTCCGCTCAGGCTCCCCCGCCCCCACCCTGAACCTGCAGAAAGAACCATGGCTCCGTGCAGACAGTCAAGCCACCCCCCTGCCCGCTGCGGGCCTGAGGCTGTGAGAGATGCCTCCCTTCCTGCTCCTCCTCCAGGCTAGCGCCCCGCCCCGCCCCGGCGCCCTCATCCTAGAAGCCTCTGGTCGGCCCGCTGTGGAGGCGATGCAAGTGCAGGGCCCGCTCCTGGCGGGTGAGGGCGCCCCGCCTGGGGCATCTGCCTCTGCGTGGTGCCCAGGCAGGGCCTGAGGGTGGGCGCCGCACAGGGAGCGGACCGGAGAGTAGACGGTCGTGTTAGGTCAGAGTGGGCGCACATTTTAGCTTGGGGAGTTGACCCTGGGTGGCCGCGCTGCCCGGTGTCCTCAGGGTCCTTTGCCCTCTTCCTGGGCGAGGATCCTGAACGCGCCCATTCTCAGCACGTGGTTTCTGCGGGGCCCAGGTGGGCGGGGGTGCGCTCCCCACCCCAGGAGGGCAGCCCCCGAGGCAGCAGCGGTTCCTGGGCCTGCCTGGGCCCCCTCCAGCAGCCTCCTGCGCGTGACTCAGCCTCCCCGGGCTCACTTCCCTTGAAGGCTCAAGGCTCCGCTCAGGCTCTGCAGGGCAGTGACACATCATCTTGACATCAGGCCCTTTTCCCTCCACCCCCAACTATTCGGAGGGATGGAGGCCAGGAGGATCCCCCACATGCGGCTGCCACGTGGGCTCTGTGCGTGCAAAGCAGGAGCGGGGGACGGGACCCCAGCAGGGTGCAGCTCCGCTGAGCCCCCCACGCCCCGCTGCTGGGGGCTCCCAGCGGCCCTACGATGGGGCCCGTCGCTATGGTTTGAGGCAGCCCAGCATCCAGAGGACCGGCCTGGTCTAGGATCTGGAGTCTTCCTTGCAAGGCCCAGCCTCTTGAACCCACGGGGTCCGGTGGGGACCCGGAGGGAAGGTCCAGAGGCCCGGCCCACCCCAGGCAGACCCCTTCTGAGTCAGAGGCCACTAATGTTTACAGGCTGCCTGGGAGCCAAGAATCCGGCTTCTTCCTCGGCACATGTCGCTGGCCGGATTCTCCCTTCAAGGCCACTGCCAGTTGGTTAGAACGCTTTATGGAGGCCGCACTCTGCGCCCGACACTGACGTGGCCGACGGCAGGAGGGTCCCAGCCACAGGCAAGCACTGAGTACATTCAAATACAAGAGCTATTTGAATTCATGAGAAGTCCTATGAGGAAGAGCAGGCTGACCTGGGTGCTGGGAACGGGTGCGGACACGAGGGAGGGAGAGACGGGCAGGGAGAGCAGGGACGCTGGCTCCGGGGGAGGGGGGGGCTTGGCGGGGGGGGGCCTCCCCTCGCTCCGTGAAGCCGGCACAGACGGAGAGGCCACTGTGGCTGGGGAGTCCAGGTCCCTGCTGCGGGGCGTGCGGGGCCGAGTGGCCGGAGACCGCTCAGAGCGGGGAGGTCAGCCCGGGGGAGGGGTGTGGGGGGACCGCGGAGCAGGGCGCCCCCTGAGGAGATGGTCCGAGGAGGGCAGACAGCGCGGGGCTGCAGGAGGCTGCCTGTCCGGGTCTGCACCACCGGCCTCGAACCTCTGCGCCACCCGCACGGCTGGATCCCGGTGGGAGGCTGCCTGTGCGCGAAGCCCTCCCACCAGGACCCCCCCCCAGAGGCGGGGACGCCGGCCCAAGGCCACGGGGGCCCAGCCCCGCGGGAAGAGCCCCTTGCTCTGGAGGTTGATGGGTAGAAACAGCCGGGTCACAGGAGTGGTGTGCTCCCGCTCTCTTGGGTCGCTTCCAGCCGCCCCATCTCCGCGGGCTGCTGGCGCTCCGGGCTGGCTAGGAAGGCGGTGCTGGCCCGCACTTCCCTTCCCAGAAGCTACCCGGCAGCCCTGAGCTGGCCCAAGCGGCACCTGCCCTCCGCAGTCGTCCGCCAGCCCGGCCACCTGCCTGCCTTGGGGGGACAGTGCCCCCCCTTCCCCACCTTGGATACCGCGCAAGTTCAGGCCGGGGGCAGACAGGGCGGCTGAGAGAGCTGAGGCTAACTGCAGGTCAGTACCAACCTTGGAGCCAGGGAGCTCCCAGAGGGTGAGGGGCTGGGGGCCTCAGAAGGGGGGTGAAGGGGGCCTTGGGGTGGAGGTATGATGGTCTTAGAGGGGTGAAGGATGACTGGGGATCTCAGAGGGGTGGTGGGGTCTCAGAGGATATGAAGGTATGATGGTCTCAGAGGGGGTGAGGGGGGGTCAGAGGGGTGAGGGAGAGGGTGTCTGAGAGGGGGTGGGGGTGTGGTGGGGGGTCAGAGGAGGTGAGGGGTGAAGGGGAGTCAGAGGGGTGAGGGAGAGGGGGGCTCAGGCGAGCACCCTGCCAGAGGAGCTCTGTGAGGATCTGGAAAGGAGAGCCTCCTCCGTGTGTGTGGGGGGGCATCCAGTGGGGGCAACAACTGGGAAGGGACCCGGCATCTCCTCCAGGGCCGGGACGCCCACCTCACCCGAGACCCTGAAACGGTCTGTGGGCTGTGACCGGCGTTTGGGAAACCAGAGGGAAAATGTTTGAGCGCCGTCTTCCTGGGGGCGGTGGTGCTCCCCTGACCCTTTTCGTTTCACCCACACGGATGGGTCCTGGGCCCTGAAGCGCTTCCTGTGCGGGTCCGGCTCGGCTGCACCCCAGTCTCTGCCCCAGGTCCCGCTCAAGGGCTCTGCGGAGGGGGCGGGGCTGGGGCGGTGGGGTGGGCCAGCCGGACCCCCCAGACAGCAGGGAGGGCCGGGGGAGGCTGCGGGGTGCACGGTCCCAGACTTGAGCCCGGGTTGCTCTCAGGTCCTCACAAAGGAGCCTCAGTGGGGCTCCAGGCGCCCTTCCCCTTGCGTGAGGAGGCAGATGGCTGCGCTCAGGAAGGAAGCGGTCCCAGGAGGTGCCGCTGTCCCGCCCCCAGCCCCCCCGCAGGGACCTCAGAGCCCGCTGTGTGGCGGTGGGGCCATGAGCACGCGGGGTGTCCGCTGGAGGTGACAAGTCCCCTATCTGAGCAGGAGACTGGCTGGGGCCCCTGCCCCGGACACAGGTCCCCACGCCAGGGCCAGACGCAGGCGGGACACGTGGTGACATGGGTGGCTTCTGGAGCGCCCGTGCCCCTGGGGCTGGACCCTGCGCCTTCCCGAGCTTGTATGGGAGGCGCCCCAAGGACAGAGATGAGGGCCCGCCAGCTGGGCAGGTCTTTGGAATCTCACCGAGTACCTTCAAAACCGGGCCAACTTTGTGTCTTCTCCCTGACAGTTAGGAGACCTGGGGCCACACTGGGGCCGGCCAGTGAGTCACACTCCCAGACACCCAACTGCGTGCGGCCTCCGGGCAGCTCGTCCCCCCTCCCGCCCGCAGGTCAGCCAGAAGGGCAGCAACTCTTCCCCACTGTGCTGGGCCCAGCTGGGGGGTGGGGAGCGGGCCCCACGGCGGCACCCGGCTGGGGGGTGGGAGCGGGCCCCAGGGGCGGCACCCGGCTGGGGGTGGGACGGCGGGCCCGGCTGGGGGGGGAGCGGGGCCCCAGGGCGGCACCCGGCTGGGGGGTGGGGCGGGCCCCACGGCGGCACCCGGCTGGGGGTGGGAGCGGGCTCCAGGGCGGCACCCGGCTGGGGGTGGGGCGGAGCCCCAGGCGGCACCGGCTGGGGGGTGGGAGCGGGCCCCAGGGCGGCACCCGGCTGGGGGGTGGGAGCGGGCCACGGCGGCACCCGGCTGGGGGAGCCGGGCCCAGGGCGGCACCCGGCTGGGGGGGGTGGGAGCGGGCCCCAGGGCCCCCGGCTGGGGGTGGGGCGGAGCCCCAGGGCGGCACCCGGCTGGGGGGTGGGAGCGGGCCCCACGGCGGCACCCGGCTGGGGGGGTGGGGAGCGGGCTCCAGGGCGGCACCCGGCTGGGGGGGGGTGGGAGCGGGCCCCAGGGCGGCACTATGACTCCGTAGAGCCCTGAGCTGCCTTCCCCGCGGGTTCTGAGGGTTCTGGGCGTGTTTGGGGAGGGGCAGGCAAGAAGGGAGGATCCCAGTGGTCCCTTCTGGAGGGCTCGGGGTGGCAGTGTCCGTGGACCTGGCTGGCTTGTGGTCGGAGGGGCCTCAGAACCTGGGGGTCACTCACAGAACAGAGAGAAGAGCAGACTCCTTAAAAAAAAACAAAACAAAAGCAAGAAAGGAGAGAGCGGCACTGGCGGCCGAGAGCGCAACACGCGGGGAGGGGCCCGGACGCCTCGGTTCCCGGCCCCAGCGCCCTTTCAGAGTCCTGAAGAGACGACACGGGATAATTGGGTGGAACGTTTCTGTTTCCAGCTGGAATCTGTGCTCCCGCTTCCCCTAATGGACTGGGGCCTGCGGGCCCCCGGGGGGCTGTGCTGAGGAAACGCGCCCCCTCCCAGCTGCAGGCACTAACGAGCCTAATGGGTCTAGATGTTTCTTCCCTTCCTGTGTGGGGAGGCTCAAGGAGTAGAACCAGCCCAGGAACCCACCCTCCCTTAGCACCCCTGAAGGGCAGGGAGCACCCGCTGCCCAGGGCCTGGTGCTTATGGGGTCAGGGAGGCCATGCCCGTCCAGCCAGGGGAACCGAGGGGGGGCTTGGTGGTGTGTCCCCTGGTCAGCATCTGGTCACTCACACGAGTGCTCCACGACCCCACGTGTGTGACAGCAGCACCCCTCTGAGCTGGGGAGACCAGGGCTCGCCCAGCACTCGGGCGCATCCAGAGTCCGGTCCGTGCGTCCGAGGTCACGCCCTGGACACCAGGGCCCTGACCAGGTCCGGCCTGGGCCTGGGGGTTGGTCCCACCCCTCCTGGGCCGCGCTGTGGGGCTTGTCTGGGGGAGGGCACAGCATGGGGGTGGAGGGTGAGGCCTTGATGGAGTGGGGGGCACCCAGTGCCACCTGGAGGCCTGCTCTGAGCGGTGGGTCTGGAGCTCTGAGCACAGAGGGCTCAGGGGGCCTTGCAGGTGGGACCGCAGGGCGCGGCAGCTGCGGCCGGCTCGCTGTGTGACCTCGGGCCGCCCTCAGGCCTCTGAAAGCCTTGGTTTCCCCACTTGTCCAGTGGGCGGGGGTTGGGCCTGGGGGGCGCCTCGGAGCCCCTGCATCCCTGGCCAGAGGCGGGCGGGGCCTTGCTGGCCTGGCTGAGAGGGGCGCCTTCCCTGCCAGCCCCCCTCACCCCCTGCTTCTCCCCGGCAGCCATGAACAGTACCTGTGACTCAGGTGAGCCCAGCTGGCCCGCCTCGGTCAAGAACGCCGTCTCCGCCTACGTGGGCCTGCTGCTGGCGCTCGGGCTGCTGCTCAACGGCCTGGCGCTTTGGGTGTTCTGCTGCCGCATGCGGCGGTGGACGGAGACACACATCTACATGGCCAACCTGGCGGTGGCCGACCTCTGCCTCCTCTGCGCCCTGCCCTTCTTCCTGTATTTCCTGAGGGACACGGACAGAGACACGCCCTTCTGCCAGCTCTCCCAGGGCATCTACCTGGCCAACAGGTACATGAGCATCAGCCTGGTGACGGCCATCGCCGTGGACCGCTACGTGGCCGTGCGACACCCGCTGCGCGCCCGCGCCCTCCGCTCCCCCCGCCAGGCCGCGGCCGTGTGCGCGGCGCTCTGGGCGCTGGTGGCCGGCTCGCTGGTGCTCTGGTGGGCGCTGGGGGTGCAGGAGGGCGGCTTCTGCTTCCTGAGCGGCTCGCGGCACGGCTCCGGCACCACGGTCTTCTCCCTGCTGGGCTTCTACCTGCCGCTGGCCGTGCTGGTCTTCTGCTCCCTGCAGGTGGCCGCTGCCCTGGGCCGGAGGCCGGCTGCCGACGCGGCCCAGGCGGAAGCCACCCGGAGGGCCACCCGCCTGGTCTGGGCCAACCTGGTCGTGTTCGTGGCCTGCTTCCTGCCCTTGCACGTGGTGCTGACGGTGCGCGTGGCCACGAGCCTGAGCACCTCCGCCCTCTGCCACGCCCTCCAAATCACCAGCAAGCTCTCGTATGCCAACTGCTGCCTGGATGCCATCTGCTACTACTTCACGGCCAAGGAGTTCCAGGAGGCGTCGGCACTGGCCTTGAGGCCCGCCGCCAAGGCCCACGGGAGCCAGGACCCGTTCTCTGTGACCGTGGCCTAGGGCACGTGGGCCAGGGCCCAGGCTCTCCGGGAAGTGCTGCCCTGGCTCACCGCGGACGGTGGGCAGCTCCAGGAGCCTGGCGGGGGGCGATGACCCACGTGTGGACCCTGCAGCAGTGAGCGCCCTACCCCTGGGGTGGAAGAGGGTCAGAAGACTGAGCGAGGTCGACCCCCGGGGCCCTGGGATGGGCCAGCAGTGCCCAGGCTCTGGTCCCCTGGCGTACTGGGGTGGAGGCCTCCACGGCCAGCTGTGTGCGGCCGCCCGCAGGGGGTGGGGATAAGCTATTCCCCGGACCCCGTCAGGGCTGTGTGTGTGCGCATGTGTGCATGCATACATGTGTACACGTATGTGTGCACGTGCATGTGCATGCACGAGGGTGTGTGCGTTTGGACACACATGTGCTGCCCACACTCGGATGGTGGGAGGCGGGAAGCCAGGGCGACTTCCTAGAGGGCTCTCCACGGGCCCTGCCACCAGCTTCCAGCCCCCCGCCCCTCCCCCCAGCTGGCTGGAGGTCTGGGGGCGGGGCTACTTCAGCTGCCGGTAGGGTGATGCTCAAGGCCCTCGGCCTGCCCTCCCCCTTGCGGGCGCAGGGCCAGGGCCCCCTGACCCCTCGAAGGGGCTGCACAACCGCCATGCCAGCCGGGGTGTGGGCTGGGGGTGGCGAGGAGCTGGCCAGAGGCTGTCGAGGGGACACACTGGCCTCGTGCTTCCTTCAGGGAAGACGGAAGACCCTGCCTGGTGGCCGTGGGGCTCGGATACCCGCCCAGGCACAAGTGTGGATGCCCGGGCTGGGGTGTGCTGTGCCCACCTTCCCTCTGCCTCCCTGCATGGGACCCGGCCATCCACACTCAAGCTGGAGCGACCAGAGCCTTCCAGAGGGCGCCTGAGGCGCTGGTCCAAGTTGAGCTTGAGTTCAAACCCTACCCCACCTGCACCCCTCCGGGGCCAGAATGGCAGCCGTGGCCTAGCCCCAGGGGCCTGCGGACTCAGGGGGCCCTGCCTAGAGGGGTCGGTGCTGAGGGAGGCACTCAGGGCCTCGGGAAGCTTTAGCACACTGCGGCCCCACCCTGCCGGCCCCCAGGGGCGCTGCTCGCCCCCAGGCCACGGCTCGGAGAGGGTCTGTGTACACAACCTCTCCCTCTGGCCTCCCCTGGCTCCTGGCCTGTGGAGACAGCTGGGCTTGCACAAAATTCCTGAAGGAACAAGAAACGGGGCAGAAGCAAAATCACAGGTGTCAGGCATCCCTGCAACCGGCTTCTGAGCCCGGATCACGGCCCACACGCTTGGTACCCTACACCAGAGTCTGGCCTCTGGGCGGTGCCAGGCCAAGTGGAAGAGCTCCCTATCATGAATCTATGCACAGACCACCCCCAATCCTGGCCCAGAGGGCTTAGGGGGAAGGGGGCAGTCTGGCGCGTTGATCAGGGTTGGGCTCACCATCAATCAGCAAGCAACAGGCATCTGAAAGAAAAGCAGATTCATTTTGAGGCTGCATCAACAAGAGTATAGGGCCCAGGATGTGGGAGGACACAAGTCATTCCCCCTCTGCTGGAATTACACGTGGGGTATTTGATCTGGTTAGGGCACTGCTCTGCACTGGGCCATAGTGACCCGCGAGACGGTCTGGAGGGTGCAGGCTGGTGAGGCCTTAGCAACCCAGGCCAGTTGACGACAGGCAGAGGAAGTATGTGCAGTCAGCTATAGTGAGGTGCCTCCCAGGAAACGGTGGCGTCTGCGATCCCTGAGAAGCGCCCGGGGTCTGGGGGGCTGCGGAGGACAGAACCCTGCACGGTTCTCAGAGAGAAGGGAGGGGCTCAGAGAACTGCACGGGACCGAGCAGAATCTAAGTGTCCGATACCGTTCTTTTTTTTTTTTTTTTTGAAGGTTTATTTATGTTGAGAGCGAGCGAGCGAGCGGGGGAGGGGCAGAAAGAAAAGGGAAAGAATCCCAAGCAGGCCCCCCGCTGTCAGCGCAGAGCCTCGGGTGGGGCTCGAACTCACAAACCATGATGAGACCATGACCCAAGCTGAGACCAGGGGTCGGACGCGTAAGCAGCTGAGCCGCCCAGGCCCCCAGTGTCCAGTCGGGATCACACAGAGAGAGCGGGTGCCCTGGGAAGTCGGTGTCACTTGCCGGGGTCGAGCCGGCTGCACTGGCCTCAGGAGGGGAGGCCTGAGGGGGGAGGCCTGAGGGGGGAGGCCAGCCGTTAGCCGCGCTTGTCTCCTCTTCTCCTGTGCCTCGGAGGAAACTCTCCTAAGAATAAGCGTCCATCGCCGGGGGCGGGGCGGGCGTGTACCAAGCAGACACAGTGCAGCTGGGGAGCTGCAGGGTTTGGGGCACCCCAGGGACCCTGCGTCGGGGCCCCCCCTCCTAGCAGGGAGGGGCGGCAGATCGCAGAGTTGCGCCAACGGGACGGTCAGTGCTTCAGGAAACTACTGCCCATGAGTAACCTTTCAGATAAAGGCATCCGGAGTCTGAGCACGCTAGAGCCCGCACGGGCGCGCCAGCCTCTCCGCCTCGTGTGGGCATGCTGGCCTGCACCTGCCCCTGGCACCAGGGCGTCAGCTCCTGCCACATGCTCGGTGCGCCCCCCACCTCCAAGTCTGTGCGGCGGGCCGCCCTCTCAGGGTCCCCTGGACACCCGCCCCCCCGGCCCCCCACTTCACCGGGTGCAACGTTTCCCAGATCCACAGGCTTCCTGGGCAGGGGGCGGGGGCGGCGGCTTTCTCTGGCTTCCTGATTCCTTCGGGGTCCAGGCCAGGTCCTGGGAGAGTAGACCCTCTGCCGGCCCCAACACCCCCGCCCCCAAAGAGCTCCTTACACAGGGCCTCTGGGGGTGCTGCTAGCGAGGCCAAGGCCAGGGCCATGCTGCTGCTGGGCAGGAAGACACCCCGCATCAGGCTGGGCTCCAGAAGCCTCTCCGAGATGGAGGCTTGCACACAGGGCTTTCCCTGAAGGTGCTCTTGGGAACCCCACCGGAAAGGGAGCTAGCAAAGCGGGATGGGCTGAGGGAGCCCCTGGGGGGCTCTGAGCACGTGGCTGACCACGGATGCACCCCCAGCACCCCCAGCCTCCACCCTGTCAGGCCAGGTGCCTGGATACCTGAGCTGCAGGGGCAGGGGCTGCTGGCCAAGGGGCTCCGGCTCCTCCAGCCCTGAACTGTGCAGGCTCCTTGCTGGGGTCTCCCAGCTGGCGCCAATCATGGGCGCCCACAGGTAGGGGCACCCCAGCCAAAACGGGCCCGCCAGAAGCCCCCTGCAGCAGGAGCGGTGGCCCCGGGGAACACAGGGCCAGAGAGGGGCGCCCTGACAAGTGCACGCAGAGATGGGGCCACGCCCACTCGACAAGCACAGTGTAACCACAGCCTCAGGCCCGGCAGCCCCTGCTGTCCCCTCCGTGAACCCGGCCTGCCCTGGCCACGCCGCCACCAAACCGGGCGCCCAGGAGCAGGGCACTGGGCCTGGTGCCTTCCACCTGCGGACTGTGCCGGGCGCCAAGCTCCAGCAGGCGTCAGGGCGAGCGCTGAGGGGCAGTTAGTTTCTGCGGACGGACAGGCAGTGGGCCGTGGGGGACGGAGGCAGAGGGGAGGAGGAGAGAGATGGGAGACGCGGAGCGGGTGGGGGAAAGCTTGGGGGGGGAGGGGAAAAGAGGGCCCCAGGGAGGAAGTGAGCAGAGAGGGAGCAGAGAGGGGTGAAGGGGAGCCGCAGAAGGGGGACGCTACCGGAGTCGGAGGAGAGAAGGCTGGGGTCAGCCCGCAGCCCCCGCTGCTCTCCAGAGGGGCTGGGGGGCTCCCTCTCTGCAGAACAGGAGCCCCCTGTGGCCCCTGCCAGAGGAGTCTGGGGGCCCCACTCCGGGGGCCACAGGCTGATGGACCTTGGACAGGCCCCGGGAGGTGGGGGCAGCAACGTGGCTACAGCCTCTGGTGGAGGGGCCCAGAGAGGAGCCCCCCGAGTCCCCTTCATGGTGGGGGCCACCGTCCACGGCTAGGAGTGCAGACCCTCTGGGCGGGGCAGGCACTGTCCACCCCGCCCCCCCGCCCTCTGAGGTCACGAGGGGGAGCCCTAGGCTGGCACAGGAAGCAGGGGAAGAGATAAGGAGGGAGGGGGGAATGGGCGGGGGGGCTGAAGGAGGAGGGGTGACCACAGCAGCCTCCCCCTGCCCCCAGGTGAGGCAGGCACGCCCACCGTCTTCCCACCCGCGGCGGCGGCCGGGCTGTGGGCCGCGGTGGTGGCCGCCGGCCCTGGGAACAGGTCCGAGGGCTGCAGCACAGAGAGGAGCGCCCTGTCCCAGGCGGCCACCAGCGTCTCCGTCTACACCATCATGGCGCTGGGGCTGCCGCTCAACGGCCTGGGGCTCTGGGTGTTGTGGTGCCGCCTGCGCAGGTGGACGGAGACCCGCGTCTACATGGCCAACCTGGTGGCGGCCGACTGCCTGCTGCTGGTGAGCCTGCCCGGGGTCCTGCACACGCTGGGCCAGGCGGCCGGGGCCCAGGAGGGCGCGCTGTGCAGGGTCCTGCAGAGCTTCTACTGCGTCAACACCTACATAAGCATATGCCTCATCACGGCCATCGCCGCCGACCGCTACGCCGCCCTGCGCTTCCCCCTGCGGGCCCGCGCCTGGCGCAGCCCCCGCCAGGCCGCCCTCACCTGCCTGGCCCTGTGGCTGCTGGTCTTCGGGGCCGTGGCCCTGCCCGCGTCCTGGCTGTGCGACGGCAAGAGCTTCTGCTTCGGGCGCGGCCGCACCCGGGGCTCCAGGACCCTCCTCTTCTCCCTCCTGCTCTTCTTCATCCCGCTGCTGGTCCTCGGCTCCTGCTCCGGGCAGGTGCTCCGGCACCTGGCACGCACGCGCGCGCGGGCACCACCCCAGGACGCCGCCCGCGTCCTGAGGGCCCTCCACGTGGTGGCGGCCAACCTGGCCACCTTCCTGCTCTCTTTCCTCCCGCTGCACGTGTCCCTGCTGGCCAAGCTGGTGGCCGAGTGGACGGGCGCGGCCTGCCCCACTGTCCAGACGGTGGCTGCCGCCGTGCGGTGACCTCCCGCGTCGCCAACGCCAACTGCTGCGTGGATGCCATCAGCTACTATTTCGTGGCCAGAGAATTCCAGGAAGAGGTGGGGGCCGTCCTCAGCCTGCCCTGGCCCTTCCGGGGACAGAGCCGGGGCCTGCAGGGGTGGGCAGCGGAGGCCCCACCCTCGGCCCTGCAGCACGTGGCTCAGGGGCCCCGGGCCCCCCCAGGGCGACCCGGCCGCTACTCCACGGCGTGCACCAGAAGTAGCCTCTCTGCGCATAGTGTGACTTTGGATCTGCAGACCGTCCCTCAGCGAACAGGATTTATCCCTGGCGTTAAAGAATTGCCCCGTCGCGGGTCTGTCTTCTCAGGGCTCCACCGGCCTGGCCTCTCCGTGGCTTCCTTCGCCACTGTGTGTCCCCACCCCCAAGCCCAGCCCTCGCGCTCCAGGAGGCAGAGTGACCCAGGCGGGCTGACCTCCGACCTCTGTCCTCCGCCCCTGCAGGCGCTCAGGAAGGGGAGGCCCCCTGAGCACCGAGGTGGCCTTCCTTGTCCAGGCCGGGGAGGGTACTTCTGTCACCCAGAGATGGTGGTGATTAGAACCCAGATCTCGCGGGGGTTACAGCCTCTCCTCAGGCCGGTGAGGCTGCTGCAGACGGGACGCAGGTAGATCCCAGGGCCGCAGGACGGTCACAGAGGCACCGCCCCTCAACAAGGTCAAAGACACTCCTTTGTAAAAACTGTTCCCTGTGTTCTTTTTTTAAAGAATTTTTAATGTTTTATTTATTTCTAGGAGAGAGAGACAGCGTGAGCAGGGGAGGGTCAGAGAGAGAGGGAGTCACAGACTGAAACAGGCTCCAGGCTCCGAGCTGGCAGTCAGCAAAGAGCCCGACGCGGGGCTCGAAGCCACGAACCGCGAGATCATGACCCAAGCGAAAGTCGGACGCTCAACCGACTAAGCCACCCAGGCGCCCCTGTTCCCTGTGTCCTTACAGCGTCAAGGAGGGCTGGTCCTTACCTGGGGCATTTGGGGTGCTTCCAGAGCCCCTTGTTCTGACACACCCTTCCTACCTCCCGGCCCCGTGGGGAGCCTCCCACGCTGGGCCAGGCCGGGGACACCCACGGGCTGAGCTGAGGGGCCTCGTGGCCTCTCCGTTGGTTGGGGGGGGGTGCCTGTCCCCACGATGCTGTTTCTCAGGATGTGTCCGCTCTGCTGGGGCCTGGCCTGGAAAGGACTTACAGGATCAGCACAAACACCTCCGCCGGGGAGCCCAGGCAGGACGCGGCCCTCACGGGCTCGTGCTGGAGGCTGGGTCCCCAGACGGGGGCCAAGGAAGCAGAGGCGGGGGCTCCAGACGGCCTCAGGCGACTAGAGGGAGAGTAGGAGACCCGGCCCCCCACCTCCTTCCCCGCACCCCGTTCCACTTCCCCCACTCTCCCCCCACCACCCCGACACTGCACCCCCAGAGCAGCCTGCCCGGCAGGGCCCCCCGGCTGCACAGAGGGATCCGCCCCGGCAGCAGGAGAGCAGCAGGGCCTCTGGGCCGGGCTGAGGCCAGGCGGCCGGTCCTGTTCCGAGGGTGCAGGTGCCAAGGCCGGGTCTTCTGCTGCCCAGAGACCCAGGCTCGACCACCCCCTGTAGCAGCTCCCCTCCCCGCCCCGTCCTGGTCGGGGATGGCCGTCGGCGGGCTCCTCGGAGAGGCGTCTGTGTGGCCAAGGCTGACAGTGGCTTCAGTGCCTCCCCTCCGGCCACGGTCCTGTCCTCGTCCCCTGCTGGAGCCTCCTGGGGTGTCAAGGGTACGGCCACCGTCACTGGCCCCTGCGTCCTCTCGGGGCTGCCTGAGCGGTAGCTAGCGGACCGGGGGAAGGGCGGCCTTGGCCCACGACTCCCCCTCCTCACGCACAGAATCAGAAGGCGTAAAGTCCACGGGCAGTCCTGCCCTCCTGTGCATCGGGAAGGGGCTCCTGAAGGGGGCGCTCCCGTGTCACCATGAGGAGGGGGAGCCTTGGAGGAGAAGCCTGAGCCGGGAGGGACCCCCAGGGGACCAGATCCTCCACGTCCACCTGTCCAAGCACACTCGGGGCAGCGGCGAGGGGCAGGCCGGCTTGGCCAGGGGGCCGTCACCTCTGTCCACCGCCACAGTCCAGCGGCTCTCCGCAGCCGGCACCACCTCCACCCAGCCGGCGCCACCTCCACCCAGCCGTGCCACCTCCACCCAGCCAGTGCCACCTCCACCCAGCCAGTGCCACCTCCACCCAGTCGGCGTCACCCTCCACCCAGCTGGCGTCACCTCCACCCAGTCAGCGCCACCTCCACCCAGCCGTGCCACCTCCACCCAGTCAGTGTCACCTCCACCCAGTCAGTGCCACCCTCCACCCCAGCCCACACCACCACCTCCACCCCAGTCAGTGTCACCCTCCACCCCAGCCAGTGTCACCCCTCCCACCCAGGTCAGAGTCACCTCCACCCAGCCAGTGCCACCTCCACCCAGTCAGAGTCACCTCCACCCAGCCGGCACCCCCTCCACCCAGTGCCACCTCCACCCAGCGAGCCCACTTCCTGTTCTGGGGAGGTGTGCATGGGGGTCCAGAGAGGTGAGGCCTTTGCTCGTTGTGGCTCGGGCTGTTGACGAGCATGTGGCGCACCCCCGTCCCCAGCACCTGCATAGGGCGCCCTCCCCCAGGAGCCACCCGCAGGGGCCGGCTTGCAGGACTGGTCCCTCTGGGACCCAGGCCGTGCCCGCTGGAGGCAGTGTTGGGGCGCAGCAGGCTGACGGGCCACCGGTGGACAGGACTGCGGAGCGCCTGGAGCGCCGCTTTCCAGGGGGAGGCGCGGCGAGCTCCGGCGGCGCCCATCAACAGCACATATGGGGACCCGCCATGCTGCAGGGGGCAGGCACAGGCAGGGCACCCAGGCAGCCAGGAGGCAGATGTGTGACCCTCTGCCCTCAGATAGGTGCTGGGGGGGGGGCGGGACTGCCCCAGGGGCCAGCTGAGTCCCGGCTCACCCCAAGGACACGCCCCCACCCCCGCCCCGGGGACTGGCCGTGGTATCTTTGCATCTTTCACCAGGGACGAGTCTGCGTCACTGTTCCCGGCCTCCACCTGGGCGACCCGGGCCTTGGGGTGGGGGGCGGGGCGGGTAGTGCGGGCCGCGGGGGCGACCCGCCACCCCTCCCTCCCTCCCAGCTGGTGGGTTGGCCAGGGTCCCTGCTGCTGGGGGGTCCAACCCCTTTCTCTCCCTATAGACGGCTTTGGGTTCCCGTAAAAGAGCAAGGGGCAGCCCCTGGCGCCGGGCGCAGGAGGCGAGGATGGGGAGCCCCCCCCCGGACCTGCCTCTCCCCACCCGGCTGCTCCAGGCAGGACTGAGGTTTTAGGACTCCAGGAGGGAGAACCCAAATCAACGGGGACATGCCAAGGTGCAGACGGGGTGTGCGTGGCGGGGAGGGCCTGCCCGTTCCCAAAGCCAGCGCGGGGCAGGGGTCCCCGGCCCCCCAGCTGTCTCCTGGCCTCAGGGCTGTTCTTAAGTCTGCTCCGGCTGCGTAACAGGACGCGGAGGACCGCGCGGCCTTTGCCCCTCCTGGTGCCGAGGCCGGAAGTCAGACAGGGGCCTCAGGGCCGCGGTTCGGGGAGGGCGCGCTCCTCCCGCCTCTCACGCCTCGGGCGCCCGCCCCTGGAGACGCCAGGTGGCTCCGTCCTACAGGCACTAATCCCTCCGTGGGGGCCCCACCCTCAGGGCCAGGTCACCTCCCCAAAGCCACGTCTGGAATTAGGGTTCCAACATCTGAACGGGGGAGGGATGCCTGGGTGGCTCGGCGGCCAAGCAGCACACGCGTGGGGGGAGGGAGCGCCTGTGGAGACGCGGCAAAGGAGCAGGTAGATCACCTAGACCATGCCTGGCGCGCGGTTGGCATCGCGAAGTGTTGGCACCCACCTAGGGAATTCCGAGCCCTCCCAGACAAGGCCCACTCGGGTAGCGAGGTGCACGCCCCTTGCCATTTCCCAGCGAGAAGCAAAACTGAAACCCAGCGTCCCCGCCCTCTGCCCGATTCCTGCCCAGCACACACTCGGGCACTGTGCCCGCTGTTAACCTGAAAACTACAACTGCAGTTATTTTACCAGCCGGAAATGGGTTTATTTGGGAATAGAGAGAATTGCAAGCCAGGACAAGCAAGCTACAGCAAAATCGGTAGGCAAGCCCAGGAAACGAGCCCCCCACCCCGCCAGGCAGGTGTTTGATAAGGAAGGGGCTGTTATAAAGTAAAAGTCCCCTGGGGCGCCTGGGTGGCTTAAGTGTCCGACTTTCACTCAGGTCATGATCTCGCAGTTCGTGGGTTCGAGCCCCGCGTCGGGCTCTGTGCTGACTGCCAGCTCGGAGCCTGGAGCCTGTTTCAGTCTGTGACTCCCTCTCTCTCTGACCCTCCCCTGCTCACGCTGTCTCTCTCTCTTTCTCTCTCCTAGAAATAAATAAAAAAACATTTAAAAAATTAAAAAAAAAAGTAAAAGTCCTTTGGAGCAACTAGGAGCTGGAAGCATGGTGGCTTTTTATTGGCTGGGCTGTTGCCAGGGGAACAGAACACCTCCCTGCGTCCTGCTGGGAACCTCTCTTCCTCTGGTGAGAGAAAAATTCTCTAAAGCGCTGCTATACGAGGGAAGCCATTTTAGGTTTCTTTCTAAGGCAGCATGACTGTATATTAACTTTGTATTTAAGCCCAAAGCCCCATTTATGGCCCGCCGTGCATACCTTATACACCGCCGTGTGCACAAGCGGCCCAAAGGAAAGCCCTCTTGTCCTTCGCATGTGGATCGATGCTCCCTGCATCCTCGATATTAACACTCACGAGTCCTGCCTATTCGCTAAACTATAATCTTTTTTAACTTTAACAAGAATATACCTCTGACATACTGATTTGTGGCCCTTTATGTAAAAGGTACAGAACCCTGTAAAAACTGGTCACTCTCTGGAAGTTCGCTTCTCTGCGAAGTTCGTGCTTCCTGGGCAGCTGTCTTCATCTGGGTTTGAATAAAACCCTCTACTTTCCTCTTATATTAGGGTTCTTTCCGGTCAACTTGCCTCGTCCCCTGCTGGGTCTGCAATTGACCAGCAGTGCTGCGCACGAGAGCGCCCCCTGCCGGCCGCCAGGTTCCCTGCTAAACAAGGGGTCCTTCCTCGTCCGCGCCCATCCCCACCTCTTCCCGGGTTCCACTGCACAGCAGCTCCCCCTGGGCGGAAGCTTCTGGAACCTGCCTGCGGCTGCCCTGTGGGGCTCTGCGCCGAATCCAGGGTGCCGGGGATCGTAGACGCGGAGCCTGCCCGGGGCGGCCCGTGGTCCAGCAGTCAGAATGTGGTCCTTGAGGGGCGCCTGGGGGGCTCAGTCGGTTAAGCGTCCGACTTCAGCTCAGGTCATGATCTCATGGTTTGCAGGTTCGAGCCCCGCGTCGGGCTCTGTGCTGACAGCTCAGGGCCTGGAGCTGCTTCGGATCCTGTGTCTCCTCTCTCTGCCCCTCCCCCTCTTCCACCTTGTCTCTCAAAACTAACCATTAAAAAAAAAAAAAGAATGTGGTCCTTGAGCCTGGCTGCATGAGTGCAGATTCGGGGGGCATGCTCACCGACCTGCTTCCTCTCTGCCTCAGGGCTCTCCCTTGCAGCCTGAGGCCCCTCAGATCCAGAGGGTCACGTGGAGACCCACGTGCTAGCCTACGTCTGTGCCTTTGCAGCCTGACCTTAGTTCCCAGTTCCCACCCCAAGGCCCCCCAGCCCCCTGCCAGAGCTCACAGGCTCAGAGGCTGCCCTCTCTCTGGGTCTCCCGGGCCTGGGAGCCTGGGCCATCGCACCGTCTGTGGGGCCAGGCCAGGACCCCCGGGGTGGCCCCGAGCCAGGGATAGCGGGAAGCCTGCACGGCACGCCCTCAGCCATCCCCAGATTGTCTAGGAGCGCCCCAAACAGCCACAAGTGAGCGGCGGGAGGCCGGCCCACCTGCCCCTGCTCTCCCTTTGAGTGACTCTGAGAAACAGCCCGGCCCGCGCTGGGAGCCCCTGCGGGCTTCCGTCCCGTTTGAGACGTTGAGGGCAGTCCAAGAGGCTGGCCAGCTGGTCACCGTCTCTCTGCCAAAATGCGGGGGTGGCCCTGCCTGGGACTTGGGGAAGCGCGCTCCGGCCCGGGGAGCCCCGGCAATGGCACGGGCTTTGGGCTAGAAATGAGAAGCTGAAGATGAGGGCTGGACGGCCGCCCACGATGTGCAGCCAGGACTCCTTCGATGAAACAGAAACCTGTGTCAAGGCCGCAGCCAGAGACCAGGAAGATGCCATCAGCATCCCGCGTCGGTTATCGCTTTCTCAGCGGCGGCGGAGGGGGCGGTGCGTCTCCAGAAAATGTTGAGCGAACAGGGGCCTCGCATTTGCGGGAGCCGAGGACTCGTGCTGGGATTTGGGCGTGAGGGACTGACTCAGGACAGCGCGGAGCGGGTGGCGGTTGCAGACGGTGGGGAGTCAGTGTCTCCTGTCCATCCCTGTGACAGGAAGGTGGCTGGTGTGATGCAGGCGGGAGCTGTCACCGAGCAGGAAGGGGTACTCCACGCGGGCCGCGCTCCCAGGGGCCGCCTATGCCTTTGTCTCATTTTTATCCCAGAGACCCCTCCCTGAATGCTGACCTTCCGTGGGACCGCTCGCGGGGGCTGGGGACCACGACGCTCAGCGGCAAAGCGTCCGCAGGTGAGAGCAGAGGCCTGTGACGCCACAGCTGCCCTTCGTTGGAATCTGCCTTTGCGCCGGGCCGCGTGGGGCGGTGCCCCGTGGGCCCGGAGTGGCCGCCGTGGGGCCCTTGAACCAGACAGCCGCGTGCAGGCAACCGTCAGGACCGAAACGCCCCTCAGTCCCGGCCGCGGGCCGCAAAGCTGGTCCAGACCGGCCGTCAGCGTATTTTTCTACAAAGGCTCAGAGAGTCAGTATTTTCAGTCTCCTGTGGGACTGGCCAGCTGTGCCCTCGGGGGTGGGCGGCAGTGCACAGCGGCGTGCGGGCAATGCAGGCGGGCAAGGTCACGTGCCAACCAAACTTTATTTATAGAAAGCGGGCGCAGGCTGCTTTCAGGTGGTTTGCCCACCGCTGGCCTGCGCACCCGAAGCCAGGGCGCTGGGCGGTGAGCAGTGGGCGGCTGCCTCTGCCGCCTGTTCGCGGGCGCTCTCCTTGACTTGTGTGCCGCGGGCTCTGCCATAGCCCGGACTCCCCTGGGCTCCCGAAGAAGCGGGCAGGGGCGCTGCGTTTGCTTGGGCAGCCCTGGAATGGAAGGGGTGTGCGGGCTGCGGTGCCCAGCAGCTGTGGCGCCCTCTATGGCAGCACCGCGGGGCACGGAGCGCGGGAGCGTGGGTCCCGTGGGCATCACGAGGCCGCTCGCTGGGGCAGCAGGTGTTGGGGGTGGGGAGTTTGCAGGTCCTGGTCTCAGGTGCCAGTGGAGTTCTGCCCCGGACGGTCCCTCCTCTGTCCCAGCACAGGGATTATTGTGGCGGGGAGCCCACCCGAGCTTCCTTTGCTGATAACCTGGGTTTGATGACAGCCAGAAGTATCTCACGAGAAGTATTTGATTCATTTAGGGTCAAGTCCAGTTTTCCAAAATTGAAGGTTGGGATAAAAACTTGAGGGAAATGCGTCACGGGGTACCTGGGTGGAAATCTGCCTTTCCAGGTATTTGAAAGAAGAGCTACCAGGGCGGGTCCGCGGGTCCCAAGCACGGTCCCGGTCAGGATGGGTACCGGCGGTGCCGGGGGGGGCCGGCTGCGTGCCGCCCCAGGGAGCCCCCCAGGGGCCAGCAGAGGTGGGAAGGGTGACCGGGCGTGGTGAGGGTGTCCCCCGGGGGCCGGCGGATGCTGAGGGCTTGGGAGACGGCGGCCGGTCTGAGTGTCCGTGTGACGCAGAGGCCCCAGCACTGGGAACCCCCGATGTCCCTTGGTGTTTAGAAGGTTAGTCCGGCCACATGGCTGAAAGGGTGGGACGGGGCGGGCAGGCAGAGCCCGGCGGGTGTCCCAAGGGGGCGGGAGGCAGCCGGACGCGGGCAGAGTGTGGCCCCGGCGCTGCTGGGTCCCAGCTCTGGGTTTCAGGCCCAGCACGAGGTCCCTGTGGCCCCATCCCCAGGCAACGGCCTGTCGCACTTGGGTGCGTGTGTAGGGCAGGAGAACAGGAGGAAGCAGGAGCGGAGAGGTGGGGGCCCGTGGGCGGCGGCGGGGATGGGACAGAGCAGAAAGCGGCAGCAGGGGCGTCCCGCGGCCCCGCACGTGGCCTCAGCGGTGGTGGGCGCGCCCTCCGTGCCCGTGCCGTTCTGTTCCTTGAACCCAGGGCGGCAGCTCCTGGGGCGGGTGCGACGCCTCCCGTCACACGACGGATCGCAGTGGCCCCTTCCGGGGACCCGGCTGCACAGGGACTTGGCCCGCTGGGCAGAATCCGGCAGCTGAGTCCTGGTTCCCGAGTGAAACGAAGACCGAAGCTGAACTGTAATCCCCGGCTCGGCCGAGCGCGGCAGCCTCTCGGGCCCCGAAGTGGCCGGGTGACCGCTGAACTCGGGGAGCAAGTCCCTCTGGGCTTGTCCCGGGAGCAGACGATAAAAGGCAACAGCTTCTCAGCACCCGGAGGGCACAGGCAGGGCGTCTCCCCCCCCCACCCCTGCTTCTTAGAGGGGCCAGAGTCGTTCCGTCATGCGCGGGGTCGGATCCCTCCTCGAGGCGGGCACCCACGGGACACTGCGACCAGGGAGGAGATCGGAGGCCGCTCCCGCTCAGGCCTGTCCCGCTCGGCCGCCCGGGGCTCTGGCCGGGCCATCTCAGTGACCCGCGTGCAGGGTTCCCGGGCACTGCCCGGTGCTGGCCACCCTCTGCATGGGCCAGCCGGCTCCCCACGCCCATGGGCACTGGGGTCCAGGTGGACAGAGCCCCCACACATGCCTCATTCGGGGGCCGCTGTCCGTGCGGAGCTGGGAAGGAGGCCGCCATCCCTCCAGGCGCCGAGCTCATTTGTCCCAGACAGTGACGTCCTCTCGCAGGGCTCTGAGGACTAAAGGCCGGCAGGACCCCTCCCCCGCCGGGGCCCGCGGCCGCTCTCCCGGCCTGACGGCAGGGTGCTGGCAGCTGAGCCCAGCGAGGGTGCAGTTCCAGCTGTCACTGGCTGTGGCCAGGCCGTGGCCAGGGAGGGGGTGAAGGTGCCGCTTGACCTCTGAGGACTTTCCCAAACCAAACACCAGAACGGAGAGCAGCGAAGGGGGCCGGGGGGTCCTGGAAAATCCTTGTCACCTGAAGGGTGGCGGGTCTCACCTGTGACCTCTGTTCAGGGTCACCTGGGGTGCTCGCCCCCCGCAGAAGGCCCGGAGGTTGGCTGGAGGAGAGCGAGCCCCACCCTGAGCTCAGGTCCCCGTCGGGTGTCCCCACGACCCCATCTCGTCTGTGGGACCCCCCGAAGTGTGCTCTGGGGAGCAGGGTCCTGAGAGACACTGACCAGGGTCGGAGCGGGAGGGGCCCCGGGCACAGGAAGGGGAGGGGACAGGCTGCGGGTGGAGGAGAACTCACCCCAGCAGGCGGTCCTCGTCGGGGCCGGGACCCTGGGGCCGAAGTGGGGGGGCAGCCGCGTCCACAGGGCCGGCCTCCGGGGCCGCGGACGGGCTCACACCTGGGTGCTGAAGGAGGCCCGGGCCCCCTGTAGCGGTGCTCCCCAGGCGTCTTCACCCTGCACTTACTTAGTGGAACCTCCTCGTCTCCCAACTAGAGCGAATCCGTCTGTCCGTCCACACCCGGGCTCCTGTCTGGGCCCCGAGAGCCGGCTGTGCCCGCACACCGTCCTTCGGTCCAGGACCGCGGGGAGGCCCAGGGTGCCCGAAATCCTCTGCCACCGGAGCCCCGCGAACGCATCGCCATCCCAGGAATCACAGCTGTGTCCAGCGTCACCTGAGCCGCGGCACCGTCCCCTGACCACAGCAGTGGCACCGGGTGAGAGAAAATCCGGAACTGCTTCCTACGAGAGCAGACGTCGCAGTTTCCGGATCAACAGAAGAGAGTACGGAACAGCCGTGACGGGAATGTTCCGTTTGCTCCGTCTAGAAATCCCGAGAGCGGAGCCGTTTACTGATAAGACTCACGTGTGTGGAATGAACCTGTATAAAACACTACCTGGAAGTTATCGTCTTATCCAGTCTCCTTCGGGTGGTGTGTAATCACTTGATAATAACTATGAAAAAAAATCGCGCTTACTTGAGAAGACCCAAA